>VZQC01011408.1:166055-396595 GCA_009823505.1 Rhizomys pruinosus | reverse complement strand
CTGGAACCAACCTAAATGCCCCTCAACTGACGAGTGGATAGAGAAAATGTGGTACATCTACACAATGGAGTTCTATGCAGCAGTAAAGAAAGACGACATCACGAGCTTTGCAGGAAAATGGCTGGAGCTAGAGGACATCATGTTGAGTGAAGTAACACAGTCCCAGAAAAACAAACGACGAACGGTATCCTTCATCTGTGGATGCTAGAGCCAATTACCCAGTTGTATTTCTTGTGAAGGGCCCCCTGAGCTTTTGTCCAAAGCAGTTGGGCGTATTGCATATTGGAAACAACAACAACAACAACAGAAAGGATTGCATCAAAGAACTGACTGAAACAGTGAACTTCTGCTCAAAGCAGTCAACTTCCTCATGGAGAATATTGAGAAAGACTGAGAAAGAGATGAAAAGCATGTTTGGCAGAATGCATGAGCTCTGGTGGGGTGGGGGAATGGGCAGGAACACAGGTCTAGATTTGTTAAAAAAGTAGAAATAAATTCATATGAAAAAAAAAGGAATGCATGAAGTCCAGTGTGTGTGTGTGTGTGTGATTTGTGGGAGCATGGATGGGGGGATGGTGTCTGTATCAGTCACTTTTCTATTGCTGTGATAAAACCACCATGACCAAGGGAACTTATAAAAGGAAGAGTTTATTTGAGCTTAGGATTGATGGTTCCAGGGAAATAGAGTCCATTGTGGTGGGAGGCTTGGTGGCAGGAGCTGGAGCAGAAAGCCCAGGCTCACATCTTCCAGTGAGCACAGAAAGCAGAGAGAGTGCAACTGTAGACTGCAAGGCTTGTTGAGCTCTCTAAGCCTGCCCCCCAGTGACATACTTCCTCCAGCATGACCACACCTTCTAAGATCTCCCAAAACAGTGCCACCAACTGGGAACAAAATGTCTGAATACTTGAAACCTATGGCAGACTTTCTCATTCAATCCACCACAGTGTCTAAATTTGATTAAGAACTGTAGTATGAAAGGTACAAAATCTCAATTAAAAAATAGAAAGAGCAGGACACTTCATATATAATATTTTTAATAGTTTAGGAACATATATTCTTTAGTCACAAATTCCTACCAAACTCATGTCTACTTATTTAACCATAGTCCTAGCCTTAAGAAGGAATCAACCAATCCAAAATACAAAAGAAAAACAAACAACAAGCTCATCACAAAGATTGTCTGCTGGATCAAATGGCCCTGTAGGGTGAATATTGTCTTCTTTCTGAGATATCTTCTTGATATTGTAGGACATTACATGATCAAAGACTACCTGATACCAGCCCTGCCTGGTATGATCAAATGTACTCAAGTTTAATATAAAATGTTGAAGGATCAGCACTGGACTTAAGGAAATTGATTTATAGAGAAACTAGGGATAAGAGTAAGGCTCTCCTACAAAATCTATTATCAGAACTTATGTCTTTGACCCAGATTGTGTTTTTCTAGCTTCGTGAGTCTGGCAGTGAAGGTAGAGTCATAATAAATAAAGCTCATGCTCAACATTTTGGCTCTCGTACTTGCCTGACACTGGACTCTTCAGCCACTTTCACTGTTTCCTATCATTATTTCTGAGGGAACTGGTCACACCTAGTTGTCAATGTGTTTGAAGGACTTCTCTGGTTCTTTGGTAAAGTCAAGATCCAGATGTGACTGCCGTCAGTGCTGGCCGCGTCTCCACAAAGCGGTGATGCCTTTAGTAGAGCAGGTAATCAGCAGTTTCCTCATCAGAAGGACTTGCGTTCTGTTTCAGGCTCCTTCCTTTCTCCAGTAGACAATGTTTGTGAGTTATTTAATTCAAATTTTAGTGTCCTCAGCTAAAACAGAGCTCTAGAGAGTGTAAAAAAAGATAATTTTGTGGTGTTGTTAGTGCAGTGCTTGCCATGCAGAAAGTGCTCGGTCAATGATAATGTAATTATATCCCCCTTGCTTGTGTTTTGCCAAGAATCCTTCCTGCTTCCTCGTGCTCTAGAATTTACCTTCTCTTCTACTCAAGAGTTTGTAGCTTGCAACGGTGTTTGCTGTAGAAAGTGGTATTGCCATTGGTGTCCGGATGCCTCACATAGTAAGACAGTGATAGAACAATGCCATGCAGAAACCTCAGTCCAGGGGAAGAGATGTAACCCTGTGCTGTGCCTCTCAAATTTTCTTATTAAGTCTATAGCCTCTACCAGGGCAACTGGCCCCCCAAATTGAGTCTCCATCTTTTTTTTTTCTTCTTTTTTTTAAATTTTTTAATTTATTTTTTATGTGTATGAATGTACTGTCTGCATGTAGGTTTGTGCACCCATGTCATGCAATGCCTCGGAGGTCAGAAGAGGGCGTCGGATTCCCCTGGAACTGGAGTTAAAGACGGTTCTCAGCCACCATGTGGGTGCTGGGGATCGAACCTGGGTCTTCTGCAAGAGCAATCAGTGCTCTTAACCGCTAGGCCATCTCTCCAGCCCATCATTTTTTTTCTATCCCTTCTAACTAGTGATATCAATAGGAAGTTGCCTTGACCAAATGTCTCTTCATATTAGGGCGATCACAAAATAATGGCACTTTTATTACCTTTTGAGTTCCTGGCCCTCTGTTGCATGTGGGAACTTCCTTAATGAAAGTTAAGAGATTCATTAGCGTCCTCTTGGTACCTTGTTCTATGTTGAATGAGCCCTAGGTATAGAGGTTGTGTTGTATATGTGTCAATTGGGCTTGGGTAATTCATAATGTCTGTGTGTGACTAGTGGTGGTCTTCTGTAACAGTCTTCATCTGGTACAAAAGAAGCTTCTTCAATGAGTAGTGTCTGGGATATTTGTCTGTAAATATAAGGATGCATGGTTTTCACCTAGTAAGAAGGTAACATTAGTCTTGGGATGTGGCAGCTTTGGGAATTTCTCTGAGATCTATGATCTCTTCATCCTTGTGTATTTGGTTATGTTTACAGTTCCATAAAGGAGTTTCCTCCCATTGAGTGGGCTTTAAGTCCAATTAGTTAGCCATTGATTGCCCCCCCCACACATATAAAAGTGCCACTTCTGCACCAGTGTCATATGCTGTGCCAGACTCTGGATAGGCAGGTTAGAGCTCAGTGGATGAACTTGCACTGAGGAATGACCAGGGACACTCATTTGGCACAATAGGCCTTAATACAAGTGAAAGAATATATGATATGAATTGCAGTGGGGAGTAAGGGGTGAAGGGGTGATTAAGATCAATTAAGATATTATATATGAAATACACAAAAATTCAATAAAAAATTAATAAAAATAATGGCACTTTAAGAAACCAAAAATAATTTATTACTTTTATTTTATGTATATGAATGTAGTGCCTGCCTGTTGTAAGTGCACTCATGTCATATAATGCTGGTGCAGGTCAGTAGAGTGTATTGGATTTCCTTGGAACTGGAGTTACAAACAGATGGTTGTTATTTGCCATGTGGGTGCTGGGAATTGAACCCCCTCTACAAGAGCAGCCCATGCTCTTAACCAGTGAGACATTTCTCCAGCCCAATAATGGTACCTGTAGAGGCCATTGGATGAGACACACCAATGGCAGGAAATTATAGATTCAGGAACTACTACTACTACTACTACTACTACTACTACTACTACTACTACAAGTTTTGTTCCAGGGTCCCTGGATCTGAAAGCACCAATATCTTAATCAATTCATAGCACAGTACTAGGGTTTATACAAAATAGATAGGTTTTCCAAGATGTGATGTTTTTAGTGTTAAACTTTGGGAAATCATAGGAAAACTAGGAAAGGTTGACCATTCTATATATTGAGTAGATACATGGATTAGACCATAGCTTCTACTTTTGGCTTAGTCAACAGAGGATATTCACAGATAATGAAAATGGAGAATCTAGATCAGTTTTATTCACTTTATGCTGGTGGAAGAAGTCTTTATAAGGAATGAAAAGTGGGGTTTGAAGATGCCATTGTGAATTTTAGAGAGATTACTTCTAATGGAAGCATGTGTTGACTGGCTTCAGCAGAAGCAGTATCCAGTCAGGCTATTTCCTTCTGGCATCTCACCTCCGGGTAATAAAGAAAAAAAAATCACATATGGCTACTACTAGTCACTGAGTAATAAGAAGCACAGCTATAGTAGGTGTCAAGATGGCTTCACAAAAACCCAACATGTTGGAGTTGGAGAGATGGCTCAAAGGTTAAGAGCACTGGGTGCTCTTGCAGAGGACTTGGGTTTGATAACATCATCTGTAGCTCCAGTTCCAGGGGAATCTGATACCCTCTTTTGACCAAGGGCATTGCACAAAACACACACACATACACACACACACACACACACACACACATATATATATATATATATATATGTATATATATATATATATATGCAGGCAATACACTCATACATAATAAATAAATAAATAAATAAATAAATAAATAAATAAATAAATAACCGAGATCTGGGAAATCAGATTGTGTTTATGAGCTTTTTCCTTATAATTCATTGAATGCAGTTGACACATCTCAAATTATTTCTACCTTTAGAAGTTGATAACTGGACGAGCAATCAATAGCTTAGGAGGTAACAATAGGATTTAAGAGACTTTAGCAAGAGGGACTCAAAAGTCAAAAGGGAAAAATTAAGTAGAGGAAGGTAATATTAACACCCTTAGAAAGGTAGGGGAAAACCTCTCACATTCAAGGATGGCTAGATACCAATTATTTGGGGATATGACAGAAAAGATCTTGGGATATTAATAGACAGTAAGGCCAAGGAAGTTGCTGTGCTGACTGTAAGGTAATTCCTCTCCAGTCGTGTGAGCTTCCATTACAAGGCCTGTGCTGTCTTCAGTGGGCGACTGAAGGTGACTCTAGGCTTTCTAAAGCAGCAGCTCTGGGGACCTCTCTGTGTTGGCTGACAGTGATCTCCATCAGTTTGTCATTCTCCATCTGTCCGTAAAAGAAATAGTAAGCTTTTTTGTTCTAATAAACTTTCTTTTGGTTTAATTAAAAATGGAGTTGGGAAGACTTTTCTTTGTTGATGGAGAGGAACTCCATCCATTTTTGTTACAGTGTGGGTTCAGTTTCAGTGTGGAGTTCTAGATCACTTCCTGTAGCAGGCTGGAAGTTCAGAGAGAGAGAGAAAGAGAGAGAGAGAAAGAGAGAGAGAGAGAGAGAGAGAGAGAGAGAGAGAGAGAGAGAGAGACAGAGACAGAGAGAGACAGAGAGACAGAGACAGAGACAGACAGAGATATCATGAGAAGAGAGTTATACCTGAAGGCAAGCTTTGCCCCAGTCACAGTTCTGCCTCCTATGACTGAAATAGGGATTTCTGGATTCCCCAGCATTCTCTTGTCTTCATTTTAACTTTGTCATATGTCTGATGTAGCTCTCTGTAGACAAGACATTGTTTCAAACCAGCATTTTAAAATGATTAAATGTTCAACAAGAATGTAGCACAAATGTGTATCTCCAGATACTAAAAAGACCTAGTTTTTATGGGGTTCCCAAACTCTTCTTTCTGTAGGAGTTATGACTGCAATTTTAGGGATGTGCAAAAACATCATTAAAATAATGTACACACAACCAAACTGATAGGTCAAGGGAAATACGAGAGAATCAAGGTCTAGAAATAGAGGGCGGCTAATTGTGGAGGGTGAGGAGTTGGCATGCCACGGACAGTCTGACAATGCTGGAAAGGACACAGAACAGCTTCTCTGTTCCAAGCAGTGCTTCTGGGCCAAGATTCTTTATTTGGTTCTTATAAATACTTCCATTTTTCTAGTATGGAAGGAAATGCAAAGGGGACAAGAGGAGGGAATGTGAAGAGTGGGTGAAGCTACAGATGACATACTATTAAAGTTCACTTTGAGCTTATTATGGGAAACTAGGAATTGTTTGTGGGCTTGCCGGGACACATAATTTCCTCAGAGCTGCTTGAGATTTCAGGCAGTGCCAGAAAGAGAAAGGAGCCAGAATAAGAATGTTTAATAATTCTGTTATGAAATGTCTTTTCTTTCCAGTTTATCTTAGTCAGCCTTAGAGAAGATATCCTGTTCACCTCTAAAATGTATCCTGTTTTGAGTCTTTCATCCTTGAAAAGATTCCTATTCTCTGTTATGCAGACAGTCAGAGAATGGCTCATTCAAAGATATTCAAGTGCTTATTGGGTGCTGGGCACAGCGCAGTGCTAGGGAAACAAGCATAAGCAGGATATGTCCCTACCTGTGCAAGACAGACCCCCAAGAGCCCACAGTGTGGGGAGATAAAGATCACTAAATGAGTGATGGTAAAGGAGGTAAGAAGGCTAACACAGGGTCACTGGGTTCTCCAGTATGTCAGTGATGACATCCGTCTGGGTACATCAGACAGGACATGGAGCAGAATCGAAGCTGGATCTAGCATGAAAAGTCTGCCAGAGAACAAAGGTGGACATTTCCATAGAGAATAGAGGAGAGAGCTGCAGGTGGCTCAGATCACAGAGTGCATTATACACTGTTCTGTGGGCTTTAGACTTTATTCTATAAGCACTAAGGAACCATAAAAATATTTAAAGTAAGCAAATTACATAACCATAACTAAATTTAAAATTCAGAATGTCACTCCAGTGACTTATAAAAGCAAAGGATTTTAAAATGTTCTAGATCAATGGAAGGATAGAACTACTATTTGTTGTTAAAACTCTGGACATTTTGTAGGTCTCACTTTTGGTCTTGATTTCTCTCATCAATGTTTCATCATTTTCACTGAACATTCCTCATATATATTGTATAAATTTATTTATCAGTGTTTCATGTTTTTGATAATTGGATTATTTTTTATTTAATTTATAGTAATTCATTGCTACAATAGCAAAATGCAACTGGTTTCTGTTTATTAACTTTGTGTCTTTGATTCTGCAAAATTGGAATATAAATTCTAGAACTTTTTGGGTACATATCTGAATATATAAACCAGACATGATTATTTTGTTTGACAAGATAGTTTGCTTTTTTCAATTTTATATTTCTTTCTCTCTTGCTCTCTGTTGATTGATTGTGAATGTTCAACCAACCTTACATTCCAGGAATGCACCCAACTGCTCCCCATGTCTCATTCTCTGTTTCTTCATTTGTTTTGTTAAAGATTTTCCTGCCCAGGTTTCCAAGGAATATTGACATGTAGCTTCTTTTCTTGGCTCCTCTGGTTTTGGCATTAGAGTTATTTTGATCTCTTCTTATAATAACTTGGGAGCTGGTACTACTTCTCTATTTTCTGATGAGATGAGGGTGGCACTGTCTGCCTATTTGAATGGTAAATTTTAAACATGTGCTAGTGAATCCACTGATCCTAGTAAAATTTTAATACTCACTTGTGTATTCTCTAGCCATTGGGCCCAGGGTTTTCATTGTGGGAAGATTTTTTTGACGGTTAACGTACTTTTAATTTAACATTTTACATTTATTGTATAAAATATTGCATTTCAACATTATATTTTCATACATGCATATCATTGTCATGATTAATCTTGATTTCATTTGCAGATTTGATCCTATACATAGGATGCCTCAACATTTCACAGAAATTCATTAGGTTGATTTACTAAATTTAATAAATTTGGGGCTAATGAGATTTTCTATTATTTCTTCCCTCTGTTTTGATAATTCGTGTCTATCAAAAAATTTTCCTATTTCATCTAAACCTGACAAACTCCTGCAATCTTTTTGTTTGATTTTTATAGAATGTCTAATGATGCATTCTATTTAATTCTTGATAATGGATTTATTTCTTGTCTAAGAAGAAGTGTATTGGTTTTATTGTTTTTGCTGTCAATGGACTATTTTTTGTATTTTTGTCACATTTTCCCCTTTAATTTTATATTACTGTAAAATATGCATAAATACCTTCCACCCATGTATCAAAATTACAAGGTCTGAAAATAAGTGGACTATTTTTTATATTTTCATTTTCTTGACAACATACATGTTTATAATGGAATATGATCACATCTAACCCATGTTTCCCTCTCAAACTCGATCACATCTTCCCCAACATGCCACTTTTTTCTTTTTCTTTCTTTTTTTTGATAAGTCACTAAGTCCAGATATTGCTGCCTGCATGTGCATGGGTATGGAGTAATCTACTTTAGCAGGAGAAACCTGGTGGCCACATCTTAAAAAAAAAAAAAATAGAGTAATTCAAGCTCCGCCAACAACTACCCACCATCCCAATCTCTCCAATAAGGGGTGATACCCAGATATCATTCCACCCCATCTATGCTGGAACTTTGACTGGTTTGATCTTGTGCAGTGCCTGTGTAGATAACCACAACTGCTGCGAGTTCATAAGTGTGATAACCATGTCCTGACCAGAAGATAACATTTCAGAGCACCCTTCCCTAGTGTCTGGCTCTTAAATTCTTTCTGCCTCCTCTTCCGAGATGTTCCCTGAGCCTTGGTGGTGGTGGTGAGAGTTAACACAGATCTCCTGTTTAGGGCTGAGCAGAGTCTCTTATTCTCTGTACTTTGACTGGCTATGTACAGTCTATGTACATCGACTGCTGTCCAGTGAAAAAAGAAGCTTCTCTGACCACAGTTGAGAGAAGTCCAGGACTATGGATATAACCGTATATATTTAGAACTACAATTTTGAGACATGACCATTTAACAAAGTAACAGTAGTAGATTCTACTCCAGGACCTATGACTGCCATAGCCATGGGATTTTTATTGGGATTACAGAACAAACATGGCATTCCCGTCTGTATAGAAAGTCTTAAAACCAACCAGAAAACAGTTAGTTACCCTATAAATCATGCCACTCTGCAGTGGGCATATATTGCCTGGCAGGTCAGGTCAGTATTGTAGTATAGAACGTCTAGTGCTGGGTAAGACCATTGATGTCTCTTCTCTCCCAGTAGGCCGTGAGATACCTTCAAGCACTGTGAAATCTAGCCAGTAAAGAGGGAGTTCCCTGGGCAGTTTAAGATTAATTTCTCTATATCTTGCAGCCAAAGTGTGTGGTATATAAGCAATAAGTTCTTACCATGTAGTATGGTGGTAACTAAGGGCAATAGCAGTGGAAGTAGCCTGAATTGCTTAGAGTCCTTTGGACCTCCCTGACCATAACTCCTAGAGAGGGATCCCCTGCCTTGTACTGTGGTTTTCATTTAATAACCCACATCTTCTAAGAATAATATTATCCACCCATGCAGAGTAATTTCTTTTGAATTCTTTTTTTATAAGTTGTTATTTCAAATTAGCTTACTAGCTAGTGAGTTTACTCAGACTTTTTCACACATCCTTATTTTTGACTAACCTACCCACAAACCTCTTCCTATGCCCAGGCTTCAACCTCATTTAATCCTTTAAAGCATGTATTTTGTCTCTTCTTTCATTTCATGTGTTATACTGTCCCTCCATTTTTCGTGTTGAGTTGTGAGATAATAGGCTTCCTATGGATGTTTTTTACCCTTTTCTTTTGTTACCCTTTCCCTTAATCCCCTAGTTTTTCCCATACCCCCATGCCACACTCAGTATTGAAGCTTTTCCACCTCCTAGTCTTCTGCTTCTCTATTTTTGTTTTGCCTAAAATCTACCATCCTCCTCCTTAAGTGTTCCATTCAAAGTCCACTTTCTAGTCTTTTGGCTTCCATTTGTGCTTCAAGTTAAACATATAAAACAAAATACTTGAAGCTAGGATCTGCATATGAGAGAAAACATATAGCTTACTATGTAACACGGGAATGTAAAGTTACATTTATTTGTGCCTACAAGCAAAATTACTATAAAAAAATGAATCCCAAAAGTGTTTTGGAATTAGCCCATGTCTTATTTTCAGCCTCTGTCATTTTGGTATATATGTCAAATATATATATATATATATATATATATATATATATATATAATTGAGTAATATAAAATTAAAGGGAACAACAACAAAAAAGAACTGAATTGTTATAATCCTCAAACTAAAAATATACAATTATACCTTAGATCATAAACTTGAAATTCTAAAAAAATGGACTCAATGGATGAACTCATGCTGAGGGACATTTGAAGACATAAGTTTGACATAAATGTGACAGAATGCATGAAGCCTGGTGGGGAGGTGGGGTGGGGGGTATAGGAGGGTGCGATTAGGGGAGGGGGTCTAAATATGATTAAGATATATGAAATACAAAAAAATCAATAAAAATTTTAAATGGAAACTATATTTTATGCATTTATTTTTATTTTATGTGTATAAGTGTTATGCCTGCATGTATATAAGAGCATCTGTGTCATGCTGGGCCCCTGGAGGACAGAAGAGAGTGTCAGATTCCATGGAACTGGAGTTGTGGATGGTTATTAGCTGCCATGTGGGTGCTGGGATTTGAACCCAGGTCTTTTGCAAGAACATCGAGTGCTCTTAACTATCTCCCCAATCCCAAGACCTCATTTGTTGATTGGTGCTTTTATTTCCTTTTACTGGAGTCTTTTTCAGAAAGTCCTTATCTGTATGTAAAAGTTGAAATGTGTTCACTATTTTTTCCTCTACCAGTTTTAAGATATCAGGTCTTCTGCTGAAATTCTTGATCTATCTGGAGTTGAGGTTTGTGCACGATGAGAAGGAAGGGTCTGTTTTTATTTGTCTGATGTTGAAACCAAGTTTTCCTAGCACCATTTGTTGAAGAATGTGTCTTTTTAGAAATGAATGGTTTTGATAACTTTGTCAAAAACTAAGTGACTCTGGCTGCATGTCTTTATATATTTGGATCCTTAACTCTGTTCCAATATCAACATGTCTGTTCTTGTGCCAGTTCAGTACTGTTTTTATTACTATGGCTCTGTAGTATAATTTGAAATCATGTATGGTGGTATCTCCTATATTATTCATTTTGTTCAGCATTGCTTTGGCTATCCTTGGTCTTTTGTGCCTCCATAAATTTTTAGATTTTTTTTTTGGTGTCTGTGAAGAATGGTACATAAATTTTGATTGGAATTGCATTTAATCTTAGATTGTTTTAGTAAGATGTCATTGTTTGTTCAAAGCCATTTTTTATTGAAGCTTTGTGCATTTCATACAACATTTCCCAATCAAATCTAGACCCACTCCTCCTCCTCCCTCCTCTAACCAGATCTTGTGAATCATGCATTCCACCAAACATGTCTCTTATCTTTTTCCCACTCTCTTTTGGATTTTTTGATACTGAAGAAGTTTACAGTTTCGGGCAGAAGTTCACAGTTTCAGTCAGTTCTATGACCCAGCCTTTCTTTTTGTTGTTGTTATTGTTGTTGTTGTTCCTTCCAATTTACATCACTCATATATATCTATATATATATCTATATATATATCTATATATATCTATATATAGATATATATAGATATAGATATAGATATGCATGCCACACATATATCAAGATTATGACATCATAGGTTTTAGCATCTTCAGCTTTTTTTTTTTCTTGATTAGGCTGAAAGATATCATGTTTGAAGGCTCCTCCTTGGCAAGTCCAAACAACCATCAGTCCTACTCCTGTGCTCCACACTGGGGTCTTCCCTTCTCATGGTCACCAAATGACAGTAAACACTTTGTATTGTTTTGATCTTCCTGTACTGGCCTCCATACACAGCCCGGGTAGTCCAGCAATGGCAGTCTATACTCTGAAGAGGCTGAAATTCCAGTAGTAGCTCAGTCCACAAGCTGGATGTCTCAGCAGTCTCCATCTGGCACTGAAGGTTTGGAAGAGTCTTGGAGTGACATGAGTCTTCAGTCCATATTGGAAGGCTGAAAAGCTGTGTCTCATGTATTTGAAGGATGGCAAAAGCAGTGGCAGCCACAGGGTAGCTGCACTTGCCAGTAAGAATTGAAGATAAGCAAAACAACAGTGTTTTTTCTTCTTTTTTTCTTTTTACTAAGATCTCAAGTTTTATACCTGAAGTACAATTTATTAGGCCTTACTCATTATTTCTGGTTATATTTTCCTTTTGGATGTTTAAGGCAACACAGTTAGCCCAGATTAACCAAGGTTTTTGTTTTCTCAAGGTGATTTGAGAGGATCTGGTCCTCAGGGGTCACTTGGGTTTTGGTGGGGGGAGGGGGCTCTGGCTCCTTTCGGCTTTTCATTTACCAGTTTTATCCACTTGAGGACAAAATCAGATCTTGCTAGAGCAGGCTTCCCTTTCTTGAAGCATGAACAGATATTCCTCTTTGTAGACTAGACATTGGCTGAATTCCCATTAGTGGATCTCCAAGACCTCCCTGCACAGGAAGACTGGTGACTACCATTTGCAGGACATTTCAAGAGATGCCCCCATGCATAGTGCCCTGGGAGTTGGCTGACCTCTGAGGGCAAGGAAAAATGTTATCCCTTATGTCCCTTGGCCAAATTGGTATGGCCATTAAGTATGGTTGTTAAACATCCAGAAAGGCTAAGATATACCAGCCTGATACTTTTAATTACTGTATAATATTTTAGAAAAGGCTTGCACAAAAGCTCAAGCACCCTTATATAAGAAGCATTCCCATAAAATAAATAATGTGTTAGACACGATGTCATGACAAACTAGTTTTTTTCTCATTCTTTTTTGATTTTATATTACTCTAAAATATGCATACATACCCTCCACCCATACACCAAAATTCCAAGGTTGTCATATTTAAAATAGTAATTCTTCCAATCTATGACTCTGGAAGGTCTTTCCATCTTCTAGTCTCTTCCATAATTCCTTTCCCCAATATCTTAAAATTTTCTTTGCATAGGTCTTTCATTTCCTTGTTTTGGTTTATTTCCAGGTATTCTATTTTGGGGGTGGGTATTATGAATGATATTTTTTCCTTTTGACTTTTTTCAGTCTGTTTGTTTTTGGTATAGGAAAGGTACTGATTTTTGTATGTTAATTTTGAATCCTGCCACTTTGCTGAAATTATCAGTATCAAAGAGACTTTACTTGGCTTTTGAATTTTGGATTTTCAGCATCATTTCAGTTTGGTTTTCTTCAGTAGTTCTGCTTTTATTCAATTCTATTTTCATATCTTATATTGACTTTCTTATTTATTGATTTTTTTGGTATTTTTGAGACAGGGTCTCTCTGTAGCCCCAGCTGTCCTGGAACTCCCTCTGTAGATCAGGCTGGCCTTGAACTCACAGAGATCCACCTGTCTCTGCCTCCCAAGTGTTGGGATTAAAGGCATGTGCCATCATGCCCACCTTGGTTTTATTCTCCTTGCGTATATTCATGTCTTCTTTGAATTGTTTGAACGTAGTTAATAATCATTCTGTTGAATTCTTTGTTTGAACATTTGGGTGAAGTGATGGAGGTCTGGAGACCTCTTACATGTCCTGTTTATTGTTATTTTCTTCCATTTACTTCATATTTAATTTGGTCTTTTTTTAGCTTGGTAAGATCTCTATGTTAAAATCTTTCATTCCTAATATGATTATTTATAACCGTAAAGTCTTTTCTAAACACTGTTTTAACTATATCCTACTGGCTTTAATATGTTACAGTTTCATTTCTTTTTACTTTAAAACATTTTTAATTTCTTCTACAATGGGCTTTATGACATAACAAATAATAATTTCTAAATATTTGAATATATTTCTGTTTTAAGTGTTTTTATTTCTAATTCCAATTGTTATTGTAAGAATATATAAAAATAATATGTGGTATGATTTTGATACTTTCAATTTTGGTGAAACTAATTTTCATGGCATTGTTTTTGGCCTATCATATTGAAAATATTATTATAGTAGTATTAAAATCCCATGAAGGGAAAAATATTTCCTTCTTGTCAAGAGAAGGGAATCCCTGAGCTGGGTAAAAACATATCATTCCAGTTGGGCCTCTCAGTCTCCTAGATAGAGGACCACCCCTCAGTACGGTGCATTCATCTTAAGCCATGCTAAAGAGATAGGAGAAATAAGTATCCCTTTAATGAAATAATGTACTGTTCCTTCTTAAAAATCCCACCCCTAGAGCAGCTGCTACAGTGCTGCCTTGAAGCTCTGTTAGCTCTGCCTGCTTTTCTAAGTACTGACTCAGAAAGATAGATTTTTCACTTTTACTCTTTTCCTTCTCTTTCTTTTGGATGCTGACCATAGTTTAAGTATGCTTTCTCTGGTACTTTGGGCATTTCCACTTTTTCTCTGAAGCTATTTCCCACACCTTCTCTGCCATGTAGGTGCCTGTAAATAGCATGTTTTTTTTTTTCTTTTCTTTTAACCATTACTCCCTTCCAGGTAGTTGCAAGACTTACAACTTGTCTGCCCTGAGCTTTTTAAAAAAAATTTAAGAAAATTGTCCTCAAGCTTCCTTTGAATTAGTTACTAAATTCTTTTATTAACGAGACTAAGAACTCCAAGAAGGGACTCTAATTTCACATTTAATATGTGGCACCCTAGGTGGGACTTGCCAGAATTTGCAGTAACATATGATGACCATGAATGGACCCCAAAGAAGTTTCTCTGAGGACAAAACAAGTGGCCTTAAGTAAGCTCATTCTGATGGATTAAAGGGCTAATTTCTTCTGGTAGGAATTCATCCTCCAGGCTTTACCTTCAGTCTTGTCCCAAATTTATAAGCTTTTTGTTTTGTGCTTTGTTCTCCAGCTACATATTAGACCTGGAATTCCCCCTACAGGCCAATATGCCAAAGGCTTGGTTCCTAATTTGTTTTCCTTCTCTCTGAGGCACAGTTCCTTGGTGGATAAGGGCAGAAGAAGAACTATAC
The DNA here is from genome assembly GCA_009823505.1 of Rhizomys pruinosus. Classification (NCBI taxonomy): domain Eukaryota; kingdom Metazoa; phylum Chordata; class Mammalia; order Rodentia; family Spalacidae; genus Rhizomys; species Rhizomys pruinosus. The sequence continues at coordinate 381,941 of VZQC01011408.1, read as the reverse complement.
AGTTATTTAACATCTCTCTTTCTTGGTGTGTTTTCAATAGTGGAAGGAAGGTAAATAGTATTAAATTTAATTCTCTGTCTTCTATTCCTGGGCACAAAATTCTCTTTCTGTCACTACCACAGTTCCCTGGTACTGTGAGCTAGTACTATCTCAGGTCAGGTTGGGGCAAGGGAAGTGGTCCTTAGGCAGTTGCTTTTCTTTTTTATTTATTTATTTTTTTATTTATTTTTTTTTTTTAATTTTTATTTATTTATTTATTTTTATGTGTATGAATGTATTGTCTGCATGCAGGTCTGCGCACCCGTGTCGTGCGATGCCGCGGAGGTCAGAAGACGGTCTCGGATTCCCCTGGAACTGGAGTTCTCCTGGAACCGGAGTCACAGACGGTCCTCAGCCGCCATGTGGGTGCTGGGGATCGAACCCGGGTCCTCTGCAAGAGCGGTCGTCGCTCTTAACCGCTAGGCCATCCCTCCAGCCCCAGGCAGTTGCTTTTCTAAATGGGGAGAGGCATAAGACAAGGCTATGAAGCTTTAAATCAGTACTAATGATTTTTTAAACAAATTTATTTCTAAGGAATTTGAATCCCTCCTCTCTGTGCAGTTGCTTACTGAGATACAGCCACATACCTTCTTTGAGTCTGCCACTTTTCCAAATTACCCAGAAAAATGTAAATTGCCCTTTTTTTCCATCTCTTTTAAAAATATGTGTTCCATAACAGTTTGGACTTCACTTTTTCTCTAAAACTCTCACTACCGTGCAGCTGTTTTTCCATCATGCTGTCTTAACTCAAAGGAATACATTTTTTCTGTTCCTTTTCTTCATGTCCCTTCTCCAGGCAGCTGCTTAGATGCCAGGATTTTCAGCTTGCCCACTCTGGGTTTTCCTTTAAACTATCATAAAAGTGTCTGGGAGAATTCCTTTTGAGACCCTTTGAAGTTCTTTCATTAACAAGACTAAGGAAACCAAGGCGGGGGTGGGTTCCCTTATTTTCTTGATAACATATGGTTCCAAGTCTGAGACTCTTCTGAATTTCCAGTAACAGTATCTTATGTACTTGAAAGGATGGATATTATGATGTTGGCTGGAAGAATCTGTGAAAGTCAGTAAGCTCCAATTTATTGTGTTGTTCATATCCCTAAATCTTTGGTCAAATTTTTAGAAAAACTGTTTAGAGTAGTGTTATTATTGTTGCTCACAATTATTCTGAGTATTGATTTTCATATTTTAAAACTCTTATTATATGCACATAGATTTATATTTACTATATTTTTTGCTAAGTTGACCCTTAATCATTATAAAATGGCATCTGTCATCACATAATGTTCCTTCTTATAACATTTTCTTTATCTGATATTAACTGGACTAGACCAACTTTTTTTTTGATTAATGTTTTTATTATGCTCATTTCTTAAATACTTTGTTTCAATATATCCTTACCTTTAAACTAGGTTTCCTATAGAAAGTAAAAAGTTGGCTGCTACAGTTTAGATCTAGAATGTTTCCCTCAAAGTCCCATGCATTACAGGGCTGAGGACTATTACATGGTCGTCAGTCCATGCACCACTGTGAAACAGCAGAGCATTCAAGCAGTAGGGCCTAGTGGGAGGTTTTAGGTCCCAAGCAGTAGGGCCTAGTGGGAGGCTTTAGGTCCCAAGCAGTAGGGCCTAGTGGGAGGCTTTAGGTCCCAAGCAGTAGGGCTAGTGGGAGGTTTTAGGTCCCAAGCAGTAGGGCTAGTGGGAGGTTTTAGGTCCCAAGCAGTAGGGCTAGTGGGAGGCTTTAGGTCCCAAGCAGTAGGGCTAGTGGGAGGTTTTAGGTCCCAAGCCGTAGGGCTAGTGGGAGGCTTTAGGTCCCAAGCAGTAGGGCTAGTGGGAGGTTTTAGGTCCCAAGCCGTAGGGCTAGTGGGAGGCTTTAGGTCCCAAGCAGTAGGGCTAGTGGGAGGTTTTAGGTCCCAAGCAGTAGGGCCTAGTGGGAGGCTTTAGGTCCCAAGCAGTAGGGCTAGTGGGAGGTTTTAGGTCCCAAGCAGTAGGGCCTAGTGGGAGGTTTCAGGTCCTCCCAAGCACATGTCTGCCAAAGGGATTGAGGGACCCTTCTTTGTTCCTGCTTTCTTTTGCTCCTTGCTACTATGTGATCACCACTGTGTCTACCATCTGTCATATTTTCCAGAGCCCCAATGCAGTGGGTCTGCCAAGTCATAAATTGAAACCATGAAAACTGTGAGCCAAATAAATACTTTCCCTTCCTAGTTTTCTAGCTTAAGCATTGAAGACAATGAAAGCTGACCAACTGAGTTAGGTCATAATTAGACCTTATTAAATGTAATCCAATCTGAGAAGCTCTATATTTTATTAAAGTATTTTAAGTATTTACATGTACATATATACCTTTATTGTCTTTAATATTTGCTTTTTGTTTTAATTTTTCCTGCCTTGTTTTATGTTCATTTAATATTGTCAGAGTTCAATCATACTTCCACTAACAACTTATTTATTCGGTTCTCTCAGATTTAGATTTTTGTTGCAACACCTATGTTTTCCTTCTTTATCCAGACAGAATATTTTCATTGTATATAGATTAAATGTTCATAATTTTCTTTCCATTGCATTGTACTCTGTCTTGCAGAGTTTGGGTCAAGAACCCTTTAAATACATATCTCTGTTCCTCTGTACGTATTTTATTCCTGTGATAAAGTATTTTATGCTTATTTTTAGCAATTTGATCATAATATGATTTAATGTGATTTTCTTTCTTGTTTGAATCCATTTATTGATAAACTACATCAACTGTTCACCCTTAAACTCAATGGAGCCTTACTGATATAAATCTTCAGATCTTAGAGACTGTTCTAGTTTGTCTTTCCATTGCTGTGACAAAACACTCTGACACCAACTTGGGGAGGAAAGGGTTTATTCAGCTTACATCTCCTGGGTCACATTTCATCACTTAGGGAGCCCAAGGCAGGAACTCAGGGCAAGAACCTGGAGGCCATGGAGGACTGCTGTTCACTGGCTTGCTCTCTACTGGCTTGCTCTCTGGCTCATGCCCAGCCTGCCTTCTTATACTGTCACTGCTCAACAATCAAGACAATACACCACAGATGTGGCCACAGGCCAATCCAATGGAGCCAATTCCCCAACCGAGGCTCCCTCAACCCAGGTGTGTCAAGTTGACACCAAAGCTATCCAGCACAATTGACCCCTTGTCAACTTGACACACAAACACATCACTATTAAACCACCTTTCCAGTTCTTATCCCCAAAGTATGATGTTAACACTAATCACAACCTAAGACAGTACATCCTTAAAAGCCCCACAGTCCTTAAAATGTCCAAACACTTAAAAGTCCAGTCTATTAAAAGTCTCTTAACTGTGGGCTGCTGTAAAATCCAAAACAAGTACTGTCTTATTTCAAAGGGAAGAATCAGGCACTCTCAAACAAAACCTAAGTCCAGCAAGTAGCTCAAGGCTGGACACCTGGGATTCACTCACGATCTTCTGGGCTCCAAAGGGTCTCGGCAGCTCCCCCTCTCCGACTCTGCCGTCCGTGGCACACTCATCTCGCAGGCCCAGGCCGACTCCATTCTACACCTACCGCTGCTCTTGGTGGTCGTCCCAGGGTACCGGCATCTCCAAAAAGCTGGGGTCGCTACTGAAACTGAGGCAGCACCTTCACCAATGGTCTCTTCTGACCTCTCCTGGTGCAAAGCCTCAGCTTCTCTCCATGACCCCTGCAATCCTGGGGTCTTCACAGCAACCGAGGTGCACTTCCACCAATGGTCTTTCCTGACCTCTCACAGTGCCAAGCCTCGGCTGCTCTCTGTGACCCCCTCAAATTTCAACACCGGAACCATATAGGAGACTCTTACACGTTACCAAGTCCGGCTTCTGGCTCGAGATGGAGGCTCAGGCCCTTTCTGGGTCACAGCTTCTGTGTGCTGACCTTGAAGATATTCTCCCCAGAAGATTTCACCTCAGTGATGCTGGTCTCTTGTTACTTACAGCTGATTTTTCAGCCCCAGCTAACCAGCATCAATTGCCCCAGTACCACAAAAGTTTCACTTCAGGTTCTGGTCTCTTGTTACTTACAGCTGATTCTCCACAGCCCCAGCTGACCAGAACCCACAGATTACACAGTCCTGATGATCTCTGCTCTCCTTTGAAACTAGAAACTTCACAAGCCAGGCCTCCATCTTCTACAACTCCTTCAGCAAAACTGCTCCAAGCTCCACAGCAACAATCTTTAGGCATTCAATGATCTTCCCAGCCCAAAGTTCCAAACGCCTCCACAATCCTTCCCCAAAACACCAAGGTCAGGTCTGTCACAGCAATACCCCACTCGTCTGGTACCAATTTCTGTTCTAGTTTGTCTTTCCATTGCTGTGACAAAACACTCTGACACCAACTTGGGGAGGAAAGGGTTTATTCAGCTTACATCTCCTGGGTCACATTTCATCACTTAGGGAGCCCAAGGCAGGAACTCAGGGCAGGAACCTGGAGGCCATGGAGGACTGCTGTTCACTGGCTTGCTCTCTACTGGCTTGCTCTCTGGCTCATGCCCAGCCTGCCTTCTTATACTGTCACTGCTCAACAATCAAGACAATACACCACAGATGTGGCCACAGGCCAATCCAATGGAGCCAATTCCCCAACCGAGGCTCCCTCAACCCAGGTGTGTCAAGTTGACACCAAAGCTATCCAGCACAGAGGCTCTGCCAACTCTGTAGTATTTTTATATTTGGGAGAGTCTTTTGTATTGTACCCAGTTCGCTGATCTTTCATGCTACAGTGTTCAAACTACTGCTGATTCCTCTGAATCAGGTTTTGCTTTTCTTCTTGTTGTTTTTTTTTTTTTTCTTATAGACCCAGATAGCCTGGAACTTGCTGTGTAGACCAGGCTGGCCTCACTCTCACAGATATCTGCTTGCCTCTGCCTCTCTCCTTCTGGGATTAAAGCATGAACCAATCTGCTTCGTCATTTTGATTATTTTAATTCTCATTTCTAGATGTTCCATTTGGATTTTTGTATGTCTTAATTTCTTTCATCATTTTAATTTTGTTCATTTCATCCTCTATGAAGAAAATATAAAATGTTTAAAGTTTCAGATTTTCTAGTTAAATATTTATTGTTTCTGCATGTGATTCTCCAAACATTTTTTAACTGGTTGCAACACTCTTATGTCATTATTTGTTGGGTGTATATGTATTTTTGTCTTTTTTGAGGCAAGGTTTCCCTGTAGCCCCATCTGGCCTGAAACAAGGTATGGAGACCAGACAGGCCTCCATCTCACAGAGATCTGCCTGCCTCTGCCTCCTGATTGCCTGGGTTAAAAACCTGTGTCACCACACCTGGCTCTATACTGGATAGTTTGGTGTTAATTTCAATTTTGAATTTTGCTTGAAGACAGTTAAGCCACTTGCAAATTAGTTTGATCTTCCTGAGTTGTTCTTTTGTTTCTTCTTTGATCTTTTATCTGGTGTGTAGAGTAGCTTTGACTCTAGAGGTGAATTAATTTCTTCTTAGCCATGGCCTGCCACAGTTCACCGCACACCTTGCATCTTCAGCAAAATCTCTCCAATCTGGCTGGAAAGAGTTCAGATTGTTCCTGGTACAGTTTTAGCTCCAGGAATTGTTCATCTTTTGGCTCCCTGGTAATTGCTTTTTTCTTTTTTTCTTTAGAAATTGTTATTGCCTGTCTTTTCATCTTGAAACTGGACAGACTGCTCCTTAGCCAGTCATGCTAGGTGATCTTTCTAGAGAATTCTGGAGTTCTTTGAGAAAGTGCATTGCCTTGAATCTTCTGACAACTCTGACATCCCTGAACTCCAGCTGTGTCTGTCTTATACTGGGATACTGAGGAATCCTCTTTAGCTTCTTCCCTGTATCATGGGCCAGAGTAAGCTTTATCCAGCTTCCTATCACTAATTATCAAGAATCATAATGGCTGTAATACCTGCTCTCCATCAGCCCTTATAGACAGAAATAGCACATTATCTCTCCCCAGCTTGTCTTAGTTGTCTTGCTTTCCTGCCTGTACCCAGAACCTTTAGTATATTTCATTCTTTCTTGTTGATTGATGGGATTCAAAAGGTTCAGACTTTGTTTTTTTGTTTTTAAGCTCTCCAGAGCAAAGTTTATTCAGGGTAGCTGGGGCTAGGCTCAGGGGAAAGATAGAGCCAAGCACAGAATGGCATCTGGCTTGGGAATTTAAGGGAGAAGGTGGGAGTGGGATTCAGTGAGAGTGGGGTGGGTAGCACACTTTTCAGGAATCTGGCTTTAGAAAGGCGGAAGATTGCGCACTGGCAACGTGATCTTAGGTGTCTCTGCATTCCAATGGGCTTCTGGAGCTCACACCCTGACATTTCAGCCTTTTGATTCTATAGGAAAAAGGGCGGAGGTCTGTCTTCTGTAACTGCTTCAGAGCTAATCAGGGGCAAAGTCTTGGGGGAACAGCTGTCAGGCTGGAGGGTTAGAATCCGGTTTCCCATTTTGGCTGCTTGGGGTGCTTTGCCCGGTGGGTTTGGTCCAGATCGATAGTGGCCAGTACTTAGTGGACATTTTCTCTGCAACTGAAAAGACAAGCTGGTTGAGTCTTACATGAGTATACCAGTGCAGAGACTTCACAGTACCAACAGGGGGCTACTGGGTGCATTAGCAATTGGAGGGTCCCAGTCTAGGGAATACAGAGGGAAAATGGACGTGTACCCTGGTTTGAGAAATTGGAAAAAGTTTTAGAATGCAGAGCTCTAGAATGAGGGCCAGCTTTAATACACAGGGCTCCAGAATGAGAGCCATAACCATGAGATTATGAAAGGTGATATTTTCTGGCATGGCACACTAAATCTGTCATCTATCTCTGAGGTATTTTCTGATGTGACATAGTAGATTCCTAACTTGGCCCAGTAGGTCTCTCACCTATCTCTCTGATAATAACCTATTTCACTTTCTCTTCTTTAAATCCACTACAGTTTCCTGTCAGACTTTGTATACACATACAGGAAGTATAACAACAGGACAGCAAATTATCTAAAAGGCAAGAAGATCTCTACTTTTAAGATAGTTCCTCCATTAACAAGATTCCTAATCATTGTGATGCTAATAGCTTCTGTCATTTTTTTTTCAGCTGTACTTAACTAGTATTACAATGAATGGATGTCCATTTCTCATCAATCTGATATTTACTATGCAAACGAGACTCTAGCCTTCATATTCCTGTGTGAATGTGTGTGCATATGATGCGTGCATGTGTGATGAGTGTGCATGCTTGTGTGACTGTGGATCATACATATCATAGTACACATATGCATGACGTGTGGAGTTCAGAAGTCTACCTTTCTTTTTTGAAAAATTTTATTTATTTTTTATGTATATGAATGTACTGTCCGCATGTAGGTCTGTGCACTTGTGTCATGCAGTGCCACCGAGGTCAGAAGAGGGTGTCGGATTCCCCTGTAACTGGAGCTAAAGACAGTTCTTAGCCGCCATGTAGGTGCTGGGTATCGAACCCGGGTCCTCTGCAAGAGCAGTCAGTGCTCTTAACCACTAGGCCATCTCTCCAGTCCCCAGAAGTCAACCTTTCATGTGTGTCCAATCCAAGCCTTCTGCCTCATTTGATGCAGGGTGTCTGTTGTAACCAGCTGCATATGGAGCTTCTGGGAATTATGCTGCTGTGACTCCTGTCTCACCATAGGAGCACTGGGATGACAGACACGCACTACCAGGCCTGACTTTACATGGGTTCTGGGGATTCTGCCCAAAACAACAAGCCTCTGCAGGGAAAAACTTTGGAAAGACTGAAAGATGCAAGACATGTATGGCAGAAGGCATGAACAGGGGTGGAATTGGAGCAGTGAGAGAGGACTGTGTCTAAATTGGACTGAAAAATAATGAATGAAATACACAATTCATCAATAAAAGTATTTAAAAAATAAAATAAAAATGTTAAATAAAAAGGATATGGTATATGAGCTATAAAAGATATTGTAGATAATTCAATTAAAACGTAGGACCCAGAAAAAAAAAACCCTATAACCCTAGGCTTGCCCAGTATGAACTGAGCCATCTCTCCAGCTGCTATCTCACTCTTTTAGCAAACTTGATTGCTGTTTTTTTTTAATTATTATTATTTTTATTTATTTATTTATGTGTATGAATGTATTGTCTGCATGCAGGTCTGTGCACCTGTGTCATGCAATGCTGCGGAGGTCAGAAGAGGGCATCGGATTCCCCTGGAACTGTAGTTCTCCTGGAATTGGAGTTACAGATGGTGCTCAGCCACCATGTGGGTGCTGGAGATCGAACCCAGGTCCTCTGCAAGAGCAGTAAGTGCTCTTAACCACTAGGCCATCTCTCCAGCCCCTTGATTGCTGTTTTGTTGGTTGTTTAGGGCTGAGTATTCCTGTAGGGAGTTAAGAGTGGAGAAAGAGAATGAGTTACAAGACTGGGAGCAAACCTGGGTTTCAGATACTGTGGTTATTAGAACATTCTTCTTAAAGCTAATGTTTGCTTCTCATGAAAACACAGTTTAGTTACCTGCTCACAATCATTTATCATTCATTTTCCACCTGGGAGAGTATTTATTTAAGAGCTAGGGCAGCCAGCACGAATGCCTGGGAGACTAAGCCTGGAAAAGAAAGTAGATTTTTCTCATATAACTTAATTTTTGGTATTTTTATTTTGTGAGTTTGATATAATGTATTCTTCCATTTAGTTATCTCTAAAGATGCTAAAATTATTCTATAGGTAATATTTTCTTTATGTTACTGAAGACACTTTAATAAACTAGTTAAGCACATTTATAAATGTGTTTCCATCATTGGCTTTTAAGACAGTGATATTTTAGACTGACAAATCTTGTTTATATTAGATTGCAATTTCCTTTCCATAGTACTGTTATGCTATGTAGTCAATTGTTTTTAAAAAATTAAAAAAAATTAAATTTATTTATTATTTTTTATGTGTATGAGTGTACTGTCTGCATGCAGGTTGGTGCACCCATACTGTGCAATGCCACAGAGGTCAGAAGAGGGCGTTGGAGTTAAAGACGCCATGTGAGTGCTGGGAATTGAACAGTGGTCCTCTGCAAAAGCGGTTGGTGCTCTTAACCACTAAGCCATCTCTCCAGCCCCTGTTTTTTAAACTTTTATTCTTTCTTCACTACATGCTCTTTTGCTTGTTCCACCCTTCCCTTCCAGTTCACTCTTTTCTGTCTCTGCTTTGAGTCCCTAGAGGCAGATCTTTACAAAATAAATCATCTGTCTCCCCCATTGCTTGTTTAATTTTTGTCTTCATGACTAAACATTAGAAGATGAGTCCCAGTGGAGGGTTGAAAGGAAAAAGAGGGAGATCTCCTGAGACCAGCTGAAGCTCAGGAATGGGCAAAGTGATAGGATATGTAGGTTACAGAGAAGGTATTGACAAGAGACATAAGTGGTCAGAAACAAGAGTACAAGTGTCCAAGGAGTGAGAAGTTATATCAAACATCAATGGTAAGGGATGTTTTGTTAAATTGACCTAGTATAATTCTTGATAAACTTGGAATAAAGATAAATGTTAATAAACAAAGATGTTACTAATTAGAGAGGGGGAGCAGAGGAGTCTTTCTCAAGTTTGGCTGAAGGCAGAATATTTCTCCATTACTAGAGTTAATAATGTATACAGTGGTTATTTCCACATTATCAGTGATGTTTATTTCTAAAGTTTCTGTTATTCATGGCCAAATATAGCCTAAATTATTAAATGTGATTTCCATAAATCAATAATTCATATTTTTTCTATTACATGCTTTTCTGAAAATTGTGATAAAATCCTGTGCTGTCCTGCAATTCCCTGGTTAGGACAGGCATCATTCATTGGTATCATTTATCCATTCTCTAAATACTACATATTTTACTGTCAAATAATAGGAGTATTTAAGAATAATTTATGTAGAGGCATAATGCTACACCATAGAACCCAAGTGACTCTGTTTTGATTATGTTCCCAGGTAGGCATTATAATACCTCATATTATCACAATAAATGGAAGTATATAATTTGATGACATTTTGAAATGTAACATAATTGTTATTATATTATTAAAATATATAATTATTAAAAAAAGAAAGAAAGGAAAAAGGGTAGGAGAGAAAATCGATTTTGCCCTCTTTTCATTTCCACAGTCTAGCTCTACTAGTGCCTCTCAGTAAACAACAGGTCTCCTGCAAGCAACATCCTTGTTTCCATCTTCTTGGGGGGGTGACCCTGGGAAGGGTAATAGCAGACCAAAGAAAAGACTGCACCCAATTCCAGTTTTGCAACAATTAGCTCATGTGGGTGACTCAAAGGTAGCTTCACCATTGGGAAATTCCCTACAACCTTATAGGCAGCTGTGCTGGATAGCTTTAGTGTCAACTGGACACACCTGGGTTGAGGGAGCCTCAATTGGGGAATTGGCTCTATTGGATTGTCCTGTGGCCACGTCTGTGGAGTATTGTCTTGATTGTCAGGCAATGTGGGAGGGCCCAGCCCACAATGAGTGGTGCCACCATGGCAGGTTGTTGTGTACTGAATAAAAAGGCAGGCTGGGCTTGAACCAGGGGAACAAGCCAATGAACAGCATTCCTCCATGGCCTGTGCTTCAGCTCCTGCCTCCAGGTTCCTGCCCTGAGTTCCTGCCTTTTGCTTCCTGAGTGATGAACTGTGACCCAGGAGATGTAAGCTGAATAAACCCTTTCCTCCCCAAGTTGGTGTTGGTCAGAGTGTTTTGTCACAACAATGGAAGACAAACTAGAACAGAAATTGGTACTAGAAGAGTGGGGTATTGCTGTGACAGACCTGACCTTGATGTTTAGGGGGAGGATTGTGAAAGCATTTGGAACTTTGGGCTGGGAAGATCATTGAATGCTTAAACATCTTTGATGTGGAGCTTGGAGCAGTTTCGCTGAAGGAGTTGTAGAAGATGGAGACTTGGCTTGTGAAGTTTCTAGTTTCAAAGGGGAGCAGAGATCATCAGGACTGTGCAATCTGTGGGTTCTGGTCAGCTGGGCTGAAGAATCAGCTGTAAGTAACAAGAGACCAGAACCTGAAGTGAAAGCTATGTTGTACTGGGACAATTGATGCTGGTTAGCTGGGGCTGAAAAATCAGCTGTAAGTAACAAGAGAACAGCATCACTGTGGTGAAATCTTCTGGGAAGAATTTCTTCAGGGTCAGCACACAGAAGCTGTGATCCAGAAGGGGCCTGAGCCTCCATCTCAAGCCAGAAGCAGGACTTAGTAGTATTTGAGAGTCTCCTATATGGTTCTGATTTTGAAATTTGAGGGGGTCACAGAGAGCAGCCGAGGCTTGGCACTGTGAGAGGTCAGGAAAGACCATTGGTGGAAGTGCACCTCGGTTGCAGTGAAGACCCCAGGATTGAAGGGGTCATGGAGAGAAGCTGAGGCTTTGCACCAGGAGAGGTCAGAAGAGACCATTGGTGAAGGTGTTGCCTCAGTTTCAGTGGTGACCCCAGCTTTTTGGAGATGCCGGGACCATGGGACGACCACCAAGAGCAGCAGCAGATGTGGAATGGAGTTGGCCTGGGCCTGCAAGATGAAATGTGTGTGCCATGGATGGCAGAGTCAGAGAAGGGGAGCTGCTGAAACCCTTTTGGAACCCAGAAGATCGTGAGTGAATCCCAGGTGTCCAGCCTTGAACTACTTACTGGACTTAGGTTTTGTTTGAGTGTGCCTGATTCTTCCCTTTGAAATAAGACAGTACTTGTTTTGGATTTTACAGCAGCCCACTGTTAAGAGACTTTTAATGGACTGTGAATTTTTAAGTGTTTGGACATTCTAAGGACTGTGGGGCTTTTAAGGTTGTACTGTCTTAGGCTGTGATTAATGTTAACATCATACTTTGGGGATAAGAACTGGAAAGTTGGTGGTTTAATAGTGATGTTTTGTTTGTCAAGTTGACAAGGGGTCAATTGTGCTGGATAGTTTTAGTGCCAACTTGACATACCTGGGTTGAGGGAGACTCAATTGGGGAATTGGCTCCATTGGATTGGCCTGTGGCCACATCTGTGGAGTATTGTCTGATCATCGAGCAGTGTGGGAGGGCCCAGCCCACAATGAGTAGTGCCACCCTGGGCAGGTTGTTGTGTACCATATAAAAAGGCAGGCTGGGCTTGAACCAGGGGAGCAATCCAGTGAACAGCATTCTTCCATGGCTTATGCTTCAGCTCCTGCTTCCAGGTTCCTGCCCTGAGTTCCTGTCTTGGGCTCCCTAAGTGATGAACTGCGACCCGGGAGATGTAAGCTGAATAAACCCTTTCTTCCCCAAGTTGGTGTCGGTCAGAGTGTTTTGTCACAGCAATGGAAGACAAACAAGAACAGCAGCTATATCACTAAAGCGTCCCATCTGTAGTATGGATGACTCACTCTGTACCATTGAAGAGTTGAACTTACAGTATGGATGACTCATGAAAAGCTGTATCAATGAAACATCCTACTGGACGACATAGAGACAGCTGTATTCCTCAAGAGTCCAAATACAACCACCCATGTACCTAATGTATACTCTCAGGGAGGGGAGAGACTCTGAGTAGATCTCTGAAGGCTTGTGAGCCTTCTTACTTCTGAGAGCACCATAAGCCTCATAAGCCTCTCCACCTAGTCCATAAGGACATGTTCAGAGGCCTGATAACATGAGTGTTTCAAGCAGATGATCACAGTTGCTTCTTCAATAGATGATGCCAATGGTGAGGTCCAGCCTGTAAGAAACATACACAAGACAGGACTGAAGGGCCATTGTGTATTGTACATGTCCCTTAAGCTTTGAAGTAACTGTTTAATTTATAGAAGGCAGGTTTATAGAAAAGAAGATAGGCTAATCATCTTTCCAACGAGCTTTATTAGGAGAGTTCCAGGATCATCCCTCAGTGGAAGAACAAGTCTTCAAGTCAGATGAAGGGCTCATAAGGAGAGAGAGAGCTTTCATTGAACCATGACATGGGTCCTGAAGGGAGACATTATTCATTTTCTAGAATATTAGGAGAGCTATGACATCATAACATAGAGAGCTTGATGGGGTCCTGAAGGGAGAGACAGACCTTCATTTCTGATACATTTCTTGCCCTTTGGGTTTTTTTTTTTCTTGGTGGGGGAGGAGTGATTTATATATCAGGTGACCTGACCTAGCTGCTTATGTGCCAAGTGACACAAGGAAGGAAAGCACCAGGCTGTTTTAGGCCTGGCCCTCAGGGGTTGCTGGGCATGCTGACAATCACAAGAAGGAAGGAGAAACTCTGAGAGCTGCAAGATCACAGCACACTTGCTTAACAAAATTCTCCATCTGGAAAGAGAGAGACTATGGGTGGGGGTGTGGCCTGGTGTTGAGGAGACAATGGCAGCTAGAGGATCTGTGACCTAACCTTAACACCCCTGACCTTTTCTAACTCTTGTTGGCTTCTGTACTCCTTCCCACATTACATAAGAAGTCCTGCACATGTCTGCTCCTTACCATGACAAATACTGAGAAAAATGACTGGGTGACGAGAAGGTTTATTTTGGTTCATGGTTTCAGAGCTTTCCGTCCATCCCAGTTTACTGTGTTGTTTCAAAAGATAATGGCGGAATTGGAAAATGATGTATGAAATGCAAAAAGCATCAATAAAAAAAAGTTAAATAAAAAAAAAGATAATGGCAGAAGGGCATGTTGGATCAAAGCTGTTCACCTCATGACACTGAAGACATGGGAAACATGGCAGGGGGCCAGGGCAAGAACTGGTCTCCAAGATACACCTCAGTAAACTACTTCCAGCCTGATCTCCTAAAGCTTCCAGTATTCCCAAACTTGATCTATCTGCTTCAGCACATGAACCTGTGGTGGACATTTTATAGTCATCCCATAATAAGTCCCTTCTTGAAAATTTTCATTAAAGCCTTTTTGATTATGGCCTTTCCTTGCTATAATCCTGACTGATCCCTTTCCATGGACTATCCAGAGAGTTTTTTAAAGCATAAGTCAAACGACCTAAGTTCTCACCCTATTTTAAACTCCTCTATCATCTTCCTTTACAATTGCTATCAAATATAAACTGTATGAGATCTCAACTCATGTGTTTTGAATCTCTCCCTCTCTCATTCTGCTTTTCCGCACTGGCTTTCCCTTCATCAAACATGCCAACTCATCCATACCTCTAGAGTAGACATTGCTGTATTCCCAGGGCTGGCACTGCCTTCCACTAGGCCTGTATGTGATTGCTTCTTTTTCATTATTCATGCTTCTCCTCATTTTAAAGAATTTCAAGTCAGTTGATGTTTACCTTAATCACTTTCTTGAACTTCTATATCTTTTTGACTCTTCTTACTTTTAATTTGCAATTATTACTCTTGGAAGTACTTTAACTTAGTTTTATATTTGTTTATTGTCTACCTCTTTCAATTAACATGAAAACAGCTTCACAGGAGACACTTGCCTGTTTTGTTCACTATTGCCTCCTAGTGTTAATCTTGTGTCTAGAACATTGTGTACACTCAATCAATGCTTAGTGAATTATTGATTGGATGAAATAAAGACCAGAAAAAAAGAAGACGATAGACTGGGATGGAACTGAGACCTTGGAGAAGACTGAGGGAGATGAGGTTCAGTGGTCAGTGTGTTAATGGGCAAAGTTGCTCTATTTTAAAAGGAAGAATGAAGCAGGAAATAACTTTAAGCTATATCAGCAATGGGCTGTCTCAGTGAAGGCCAAGAAGAGCAGGAGCCACACAACCAAACTGACTGGAAAAGGCTGTACAGCTCATCATGGGGTGTGAGGACAGTGCCCAGATGGCACCCATAGAAAATGTTAGCTGCATTAGTGGTTCTCTGCTTCTTCAGGCCAATGTCTCTTCCTAGGCTTGTATCTCCTCAGTCTTTAGATCAACCACAGCAATCTGTGATCACTTGGGTATCTGCAGGGTGGCCTGGTGTTTCTCAGTTGTGCTTGTCAGTGATTGCATTTTTCCCTCTAGCTGAGTTAATTAGCAGAAGATTCCTTTCCCTTCAGAAGCCTCTCCTCCATGTACAGCTTGGCAGCCTCTGCACACTTGAAGCAGTCTCGTGATGTTTCTAACCAGTGTGCAAGGTGAGCTTTCCACTCCATTTGATGTTCAATTTCTTCCCCTACATACAGGAGACTTCATCCTCTAGCTAGTCACAGACCAAACACCAGGCAGACTCCTCTCTCCATAGTGCTTTTCAACAATGAACTGTGTTGATTTTCTATGTCCTAGCTTATTTACCCAGAGCCTGATAAATCACCCCACCATCCTAAAACAATATCAGTGGGAAATTGAGGAAAAAAATTCAATTTAACCAAAGATTTCCATAAAATATGTTGGCTGCAGATTCTCATCCCAGATGAAACTGGACATTTCTTTGTGGATATTAAATGCCCCTGAAGCCTGAACAACAGATTTGAAAGCTGGTCAGTGTGTGTGAGAAGGACCCTGCCCTGCCAGAGCAATACCATACCAGGACTCTCCACAGGAAAGTTGGCAGAATTACTGTTAAAAAGTTGGATAACTCTGCTATCCTGAGGGAATTCCTCCAGAACAATGCTGTTTTAAGAACATTGTTAGGTGCTGAAGTTACTCTGTGTGCTGTTTGATGCAGGGAACTTTTGTTACATATGGTAGTTGGACACTTAAAATGTGGGCACTATAATAAGGTGTTGGTTGTTGTCTGATATCTATCTATCTATCTATCTATCTATCTATCTATCTATCTATCTATCATCTATCTATCATCTATCATCTATCTATCATCTATCTATCATCTATAGTCTGTTGGTCCTTTAATCACACGTGGCTGCAATCCACACGATGTTCTTCCCTCCTGGAACCAGGCTAGCAGCTTCACAAGGCTATAAGCCTCAGAGTTGTTTCCTGCCAGCAGGCTAACATTTCCTAGGCTGAGCTTTTGACAAGGAGTGGGGAGGGAACCACGAGAAATGACCCTATGAGAAATGAAAGAAATGGACTTAAAGGAAACGTCTGGGAGATAGACTCAGTTTTATTCATGCCAGCAATGTGTTTATATACTAAAAGCTACTATGCTCTGTGCAAGGAAGTGGGAGGCAGGAGGAAGGGAGGGGTGAGCCACCTTGGCTCCTACTGGGGGCAGCAGAGCTCCTGTTTGTGCAACCAGTAAACTAGAGGTGTGACATTTTGCGCAATACCACAAAGGAAGGCTATCAGTGTCTGGAACTTTGCAGAGTTAGGCAAGGCAGGATATGCCACAATATCCCAATCTCACGGAGCTACAGATAACTCAAAGAGACAATTTGAATGCCCATGGAGATATCAGATACCTCATAGAAGTTCTAGGACAGGACTTGCAGGTCATGCCTTGAGCCAGACAAAGTTTTATTCTTACAGTAAGAGCTTAATTTTAAATTACATTTATATTTCAATAATTTTATTAACTTAATTAATTTTTGGTGCTGAGAAATGGAACATGCCAAGCTTTGCATATGTAGGGCATGTACTCTGCTGCTGAGCTATAGTCTCAGATCTAATATTTTAATTTTCCATGGAAGTAATCAAATATAGTTAATGGTTACCATATTGAACAACAGAACTTTAGGGTCTATTTACCAATACTGTAGTCTCAGATGCAAAATTGTGAGTTTCCATTGTCTGTGAGGTTGATCAGGTTGGGAGACTGCAAGGCTAAGAATTATGTTGGAAGTGTGCCTTTTATACACAAAATGTTTTATTTAGGCCCTGAACTGTGGGAGATATTACTTCTTGGTGCACTCATTCTGACTACTATATTCAGGTGCTATTCATCAGCCACATCATGTGTTGTCCATAAAATATGGCTGGTGTGGCCTGGGAATGTGCTGCCCTCTTTCATTCTGCTTCTGCACTGGCAATCCATTCTCAGCTAAAGCACATGTTAATCCTTCTCCAATACTTATCCTTGCTGAACAGAGTCACTATCAGTTCTGACAAATCCAAGTGATTTCTATTCTTCTGACACTATACAAAATCGATTAAAATGCAGAGCAACTTTGCATTGGACAGGGAGTCACATTAACCATTTAAAGTTTTAGATAGCTCTATTTTTTTTCATTCATTCAGTTTTACAAATCTTTAGATTCTGGCTCTTAACCAAATTGAATGGACTCTAATTGTGCTATCTGTATAACTCTCATTAATATTCTTTAAGGCATTCGCCAAGAATGGGTAGGCATGAAAAGGTTTCTTTTGAAGATGTTTGCATGAAGGAAACACGCAGGGGGGATAGAGAAGGCTAAGAGAACCATCTGACCACTATTCAATTCCAACCTAGAGTAAAGGATACAGAGAGCAAATGTTTTGGTGGAAATTCTCATGTTTTTTTCAAAATTTTACAGGATCTGGGAGATAAAGTTGGCCAATATGTAGTCCTGTGTCTCTCAGAAATGAGTTCTGGCCCTGTGTTACAGTTGCCTCAGTCACAGAGTAGAATGGTTTATGGAAGGAGCCATCTGGCAGCACATACTCCACTCCTGAGCCACACTCCCAGTGGTAACAATTGGAATTTAACATAAAAAATCAAATATGACTTAGCAGCTGCCATATTGGACAGCTCAGCTGTATGGTCTGCTCATCAATATGTCAGCCCAGATGCAAAGTTTTGCCCTTCCCCTTGTCTATGATGTAGAACCTAATGGAGAGAATGGAATAATTCAGGCTACTCTGAAAGAGTTCTATAGATAAAGAAAGTATATCTTGTTCGGTCACCAAATTGGGTTCTAAGCTGGAGTTCTCAGTTTTATTGTTCGCAGTAGGATGCAGGTAAAACAGATCTTTTGGGCTCCTATATCTTGCTTATAATGAATAGGAAAAGGAAAAGGGGGATGGCAGATGAAAGACTGGCTAGAGAAAATAAAATTCTGAACCTTACCTTGAAGATTATTATTCTTTTTATAACTTGGAACTGTACCCAACTTATTCTCTCAGTGTTAAATCTTACTCTTCTTTATCAAATGTTTCTCCTATTTTTAAAACTGGTTAGAAACTATATTGCCTCTTTTACAGTTGAATTGTAAATATTCTCATTTATGTATGAATCATGAGATCTGACCAACCAGAGATGCTTGAAGATGAAATAAATTTGAGCTAAAATAATTACTGTAATCCACTTATAGCCAATGCTAGACATTTATTTCTAACATAAACCCTAAAAACATACTAGCAATTTACTTTTTGTTTGCAAGCTGTTGACATCTAAGCTGACTTCCTGATGCTGAGTCCACAATTTGGAAGTCATTTATTGAGCTTCCCTGGCACCACCACAAGGCAGGTGTCTCCTTCCCTAAGTGCAGACTCCACCCAATTTGGGGAGCAGTGCGTATTTCTGAAAGTTTGCTATTCTCTCTAATTTATAAACCCTATTGAGTTATTTTTGTTCTTCTAAAACTGTATGAGGGAGGGAGGCAGAAAGAGGCCAAGGGGTGAAAAATTGAAGGAAAGATCAGTGGTTGGGAAAATGCATGAAAGAAAAAAAAATGTCAAGGGAACACATGCCTGGAGAGTCATCCTTCTAAAAGGAGACAAAGGAAAAGGATACTCTGTTTCAGAGTTGGGCAACATTATTTTCAAAATTCTGAATTCAACTAACACTTGTATGTATATACCTCATTCTGTCTGGTGTTTATTTCCTGTGCTAGGGATTGAAGCTAGAGCCTTTATGTGCTAGGCTAGTTACTATTGAGTTACACTGCCAAGCTCCCCTTCAAATCTTGAAAAATATGCATTTCTTTTCTGTTTAGGCTCAAATTTTTAGAAAATTTCACAGAAACTTTGGATTGTCTTCTACAAAAAATGTATACAAACCTATTTTTTTAAGGAGTTCACATTTTCCCCCTTTAATTTTATATTACTCTAAAGTATGCATACATATCCTCCCTCCATTAACCACAATTACAAAGTCTGAGAATAAGTGGTAGGTTAATTCTAGATCCTGTTAAGGGATTCATATTATAATGGCACAGTTTCTTTCAGGTAAAAAAGAAAAAGAAATAAAAAAATACATAATATTAACGTTGCTCAGTTTGCCTTACTACTAGGTATTTGGTGCTAGCATCCACAAATGAAGGATACCATTCATCATTTGTTTTTCTGAGACTGTTCCTTCACTTAGCAAAATGGTTTCGAGTTCCATCCATTTTTAATAATGCTTTTATTGATGTTTTGTGTATTTCAGACATCATTTCTCAGTTCAGTTTAGACTTTCCCTTCCACCCCACCCCAAATCATGCATTGTGCCATAAATGCCCTGCATCTTTCTCTCAGTCATTTTTTTATGTTTAGGAATTCACATTTTCCTCCTTTAATTTTATATTACTCTAAAATATGAATACATACTTTCCACTCATATACAGTAATTACACAGTCTGAAAGTAAGCCGGGCGTGGTGGCGCACGCCTTTAATCCTAGCACTTGGGAGGCAGAGACAGGCGGATCTTTGTGAGTTCAAGGCCAGCCTGGTCTACAGAGTGAGTTCCAGGCCAGCTGGGACTACAGGGAGACCCTGTCTCGAAAAGACCAAAAAAAAAAAAAAAAAAAAAGAAAGTAAGTGGTGAATTGACTCTAGAGCCCATTAAGAGATTTACATTGTAACAACATAGTTGGTTTCAGATAAACAGAAATATAACAATAATGTTGTTCAGCTTGCCTTTCAGCTGGGGATTTGGTGTTAGCACCCACAAATGAGGGAGACCATTCTCCTCTTGTTTTTCTGGGACTGTGTTACTTCACTTAGCATAATGGCTTCGAGTTCCATCTATTTACCTGCAAAGTTCATGATATCATCTTTCTTTACTGCCGAATAGTACTCCATTGTGTAGATGTACAACATTTTTGTCATCCACTCGTCAGCTGAGGGGCATTTGGGTTGGTTCCAGCTCTTCACTATTGTTAAGAGAACTGCAATAAACATGGATGTGCATGTATCTTTGCAGTAGGATGAGTCTTGTGGGTATATACCCAGGAGTGGTATGGCTGGGTCAGGTGGTAGGCTCATTTTGAATCTTTTTTTTTTAAATATTTTTTTAAATTTTTAAAAAATTTTTTCTGTATGTGTATGAATGTACTGTTTGCATGCAGGTTTGTGCACCCATGTCATGCAATGCCGCGGAGGTCAGAAGAGGGTCTCGGATTCCCCTGGAACTGGAGTTCTCCTGGAATTGGAGTTTAGGACGGTTCTCGGCCGCCAAGTTGGTGCTGGGGACCGAACCCGGGTCCTCTGTAAGAGCAGTCGGTGCTCTTAACCGCTAGGCCATCTCTCCAGCCCTCATTTTGAATCTTTTAAGGGTTCTCCACACTGCTTTTCATAGTGGTTGTATGAGTTTATGTAGTATAGTCAGTATGCTGAGAATTACGCATGTGCAGAGCTTGTCCCTCATCAACCTCACCTGCCCTAGGCAGGTGAGACCATACAAGCAGCGTTGCAGACCTGGGCCAATCACAAGCGGGAATGCAAACAGTACATAACCCTTAACCCTGCCCCCAGTAAACGAGTCGTGACAGCTCTCCGTCTGTTTTCACCCTACTCCCAGGGTCTGTGTTTTGACTCTGCACCTCTCACCCCCATTCCTTCAGTCGGACCCCAAAAATTCCCCAGCAGGCCTGGGGGATTGACTACAAGTTTACATTCCCACCAGCAGTGGATGAGTGTTCCCCTTTCCCCACAACCTCTCCAGCATTTGGTGTGTTTTGTGTTCTTGATCTTAGCCAGTCTTATTGGATGATATCTTAAAGTGGTTTTAATTTGCATTTCCTTAATTATTATTGATGTTGAAAAGTTTTTAAGATGTTTCTCAACCATCTTTACTGCTTCACTTGTGAAGTCTCTGTTCATCTCTTTACTCCATCTTGCGAGTGAGTCATTTGTTTTCTTCTTTGTTTTTTAAGTAGTTTATATATTCTGGATGTACCAGTGGTGAAGGTTTCCTCTCACTCTGTGGGTTTTCTCTTCATTGGTTGTTTCTTTCACTGTACATAAGCTTTTGAGTTTGATGAGGTCCCATTTTTCAATTGTTGACCTTATTTCCTGTGCAGTTGCTGTTTGATTTAGAAAGCCAGTTGCATTGGAGTGAGATGATACCTGAGACTAGTTTTAATTTGCATTTCCTTAATTATTAATGATGTTGAACATTTTTAAAAGATGTTTCTTATCCATCTTTACTTCCTCACTGGTAAAGTCTCTGTTCTTTACTCCATCTTTTGAGTAGGTCATTTATTTTCTTACCTCTTTGTTTTTTTGAGTAGTCTATATATTCTTGACATTAATGCTCTGTCAGATGAATCACTGGTGAAGATTTCCAATCTGTGGGTTTTCTCTTTACTTCCTTGATTGTTTCTTTAGCTGCACAGAAGCTTTTGAGTTTGATGAGGTCCCACTTGTCAACTATTGATCTTATTTCTTGTACAGCTGCTGTCTGATTTAGAGTCTTTTCCTACGCCTATGTCTTGTAGGTTGTTATCAACCTTTTCTTCTATCACCTTCAGGGTTTGGGCATTTATGTTGAGATCTTTGATCCACTTGGAGTTTTTTATTTTATTTTATTTTTTTATTTTATTTATTTTTGTATGTGTATGAGTGTACTGTCTGCATGTAGGTTTGTGCACCCATGTTGTGCAATGCTGCGGAGGTCAGAAGAGGGTCTCGGATTCCCCTGGAACTGGAGTTCTCCTGGAATTGGAGTTACAGACGGTTTTTAGCCACCATGTGGGTGCTGGGGATCAAACCTGGGTCCTCTGCAAGAGCAGTCAGTATTCTTAACCACTAGGCTGTCTCTCCAGCCCTGGAGTTTATTTTTGTACAGGGTGAGAGGTACGGGTTTAATTTTATTCCTCTACAAATGGTGATCCAGTTTTTCCAGCACCATTTTGGCCCCTTTGTCAAATATGAGGTGGCTGAAATTATATGAGCTCAAGTTTGGATCTTCAATTTTGTTCCATAGGTCTACAGCTCTTTTTTTGTTCCAGTACCAAGCTGTTTTTATGACTATAACACTGTAATATAGTTGGAATTCTGGTATAGTGATCCACCCTGTATTGCACTTTTTGCTCAGATTTGCTTTGGCTATTCAGGGTCTTCAGTTTTTTTCATATGACTTTAAGGATTTTTTTCCAAGTCTGTGAAGAAACTCATGGGGATTTTAATTGGGATTTAATTAAATCTGTATATTAATTTGGGTAGAATGGACATGTTTACTATATTGATCTTTCCAATCCATGAGCATGGGAGGTCTTTCCATCTTCTGATGTCTTCTTCAATCTCCTTCAGAGGCTTAAATTTTTTTGTAGAGATCTTTGGTGTCTTTGTTTGGGTTTGTTCCTAGGTATTTTATTGTTTTTGAGGCTATTGCAAGTGGGAAGGTGAACTGTGACCCAAGAGATGTGAGCTGAATAAACCCTTTCCTCCCCAAGTTGGTGTCACAACAATGGAAGACAAACTAGAACAGAAATTGGTACCAGAAGAGTGGGGTATTGCTGTGACAGACCTGACCTTGGTGTTTTGGGGAAGGATTGTGGAGGCATTTGGAACTTTGGGCTGGGAAGATCATTGAATGCTTAAATATTGTTGCTGTGGAGCTTGGAGCAGTTTCGCTGAAGGAGTTGTAGAAGATGGAGGCCTGGTTTGTGAAGTTTCTAGTTTCAAAGGGAAGCAGAGATCATCAGGACTGTGTAATCTGTGGGTTCTGGTCAGCTGGGGCTGAAGAATCAGCTGTAAGTAACAAGAGACCAGAACCTAAAGTGAAATCTTTGTTGTACTGGGACAATTGATGCTGGTTATTTGGGGCTGAAAAATCAGCTGTAAGTAACAAGAGACCAGCATCACTGTGGTGAAATCTTCTGGGAAGAATTTCTTCAGGGTCAGCACACAGAAGCTATGTTCCAGAAGGGGCCCAAGCCTTCATGTCAAGCCAGAAGCAGGACTTGGCAGTGTGTAAGAGTCTCCTATATGGTTCTGGTTTTGAAATTTGAGGGGATCACAGAGAGCAGCTGAGGCTTGGCACTGTGAGAGGTCAGGAAAGACCATTGGTGGAAGTGCACCTCAGTTGCAGTGAAGACCCCAGGATTGCAGGGGTCATGGAGAGAAGCTGAGGCTTTGCACCAGGAGAGGTCAGAAGAGACCATTGGTGAAGGTGTTGCCTCAGTTTCAGTGGCGACCCCAGCTTTTTGGAGATGCCAGGATCATGGGATGACCACCAAGAGCAGCAGCAGGTTTGAAAAGGAGTTGGCCTGGGCCTGCAAGATGAGCTGTGTGTGCCATGGACAGCAGAGTCAGAGAAGGGGAGCTGCTGAGACCCTTTGGAACCCAGAAGATTGTGAGTGAGTCCCAGGTGTCCAGCCTTGAGCTACTTTGCTGGACTTAGGTTTAGTTTGAATGTGCCTGATTCTTCCCTTTGAAATAAGACAGTACTTGTTTTGGATTTTACAGTAGCCCACAGTTAAGAGATTTTTAATAGATTGTGAACTTTTAAGTGTTTGAACATTTTAAGGTTGTACTGTCTTAGGTTGTGGTTAGTGTTAACATCATACTTTGGGGATAAGAACTCGAAAGTTGGTGGTTTAATAGTGATGTTTTGTGTGTCAAGTTGACAAGGGGTCAATTGTGCTGGATAGCTTTAGTGTCAACTTGACACACCTGGGTTGAGGGAGCCTCAATTGGGGAATTGGCTCCATTGGATTGGCCTGTGGCTACATCTGTGGAGTATTGTCTTGACTGTCAGGCAATGTGGGAGGCCCCAGCCCACAATGAGTGGTGCCACCATGGCAGGTTGTTGTGTACCATATAAGAAGGCAGGCTGGGCATGAGCTGGGGGAGCATGCCAGTGAACATCACTCCTCCATGGCCTGTGCTTCAGCTCCTGCTTCCAGGTTCCTGCCCTGAGTTCCTGCCTTGGGCTCCCTAAGTGATGAACTGTGACCCAGGAGATGTGAGGTAAATAAACCCTTTCCTCCCCAAGTTGGTGTCAGTCAGAGTGTTTTGTCACAGCAATGGAAGACAAACTAGAACAGAAGGTCTCCTTATATTCCTTCTTCAATTCCTTGCTGTTGGTGTGAAGAAAGGCTCCTGAGTTTTTTAGGTTAATTTTGAATCCCACCACTTTACTAAAACTCTTAATTGTTTCTAGGAGTTTTCTGGTGGAGTTTTTTTTAGCATCCCTTAGGTAAACTATCATATCATCTGCAAAGAGGGATAGTTTGACTTCTTTTCCAATTAGTACTCCTTTGATTTCCCTTTCTTGCCTTATTGACCTAACGATTGTTTCAAGCACTATATTGAAGAAGAGTTGCAATAAGGGGCAGCCTTGCCATGTTCCTGCCTTTAAGGGGAATGCTTCTAATTTTTCTCCATTTAGGATGATGTTGACTGTGGTTTTGTTGTATATGGCTTTGATTATGTTGAGGAATATTTCCTCCAGTCTAATTCCCTCTAGAACTTTAAACATGAAAGCATGCTGGATTTTGTCAAAGGCATTTTCTGCATCAATTGAGATGACTGTATGGATTTTGTCTTTCAGTCCATTTATGTGTTTTATGGTATTTATTGATTTATATATGTTGAACCATCCCTGCATCTCTGGTATAAATCCAACTTGGTCATGATGGATGATCTTTTTGATGTGGGTCTGTATGAGATTTGCAAATATTTTGTTGAGAATTTTTGAATCTACATTCATGAATTAGATGGGTCTATACTTTTCTTTTTTGACTGTATCTTTACTTGGTTTTAGTATTAAAATGCTGCTATCTTCATAGAAGGAATTTGGGAGATTTTTCTCTGCCTGCATGTATCCTTTTGAACATTTTGAGTAATAATGGTTGTATGTTCACTTTAAATGTTTTATAGAATTCTGATGTGAAACCATCTGGGCCTGGGTTTTTTTAGTTGGGAGGTTTCTTATGTTTTCAATTTCCTCATATATTATGGGTCTGTTTAAGCTGTCAATCTCTTCTTGGTTAAGCTTTGGTGATTTCCATGATTTCAGATATTCATCCACTTCTCTTAGGTTTTCAAATTTAGCAGAGTATAGGTTTTTGAAGTATTATCATATGATTGTCTGGATCTTTTTGTTGTCTGTCTGTTGTGATGTTTCCCTTTTCATCACAAATTTTATTGATTTGGAGTTGCTCTTTCTTTCTTTTGATTAATTGGGCTAGAGGTCTATCTATCTTGTTTATCCTTTTTTTCTTTTTGCTTTAGGGACTCAAAACCAGATTGGGTTTTTTTCTTAACTCATATCTTTGGGCTTCTCTTATATGTTATTTTTATCTAACATATGCACATATGCATGTATGCTTCCATTTGTGCACCTGCACACAGTGACTCATTACTGGACTGGAAGATTTGAAGGCTATTTTTCTCATTTCTACTTTCTTTAGTTCACTTGAGTCTAAGCCAAAATCACTATAATCCTGACTTTTGAACTTGGGGAGCTTATATGAAATGGCCCATAAACTCATTCTAAGAAAAGATTACTTAATGCATTTCTGCATTACTGTGGAATTAAATACTCTTTCTCAGACCCACTTTTGTACTATCTTTCTTAGATCCAAAGCTCAACCTGTGTTTCAGAGATTTTTGGACAGAATTCTTGTAGTGGAGGCATGCTATGTTATGTGGGAGTATAATGGGCTGGGAGGGAACTGCGTTGGAGTCAGGCACAGCCATGTTTTCAACTTAGCTCTTTAACTTGTGTTCATTATTAGGTTTCTCTGAGTTTTAAGATCCTCACTAACAAGGACAATTAGTAATACTTGTATCATAGGTGTAGGACTATGATGAGGATGAAAAATGATAATGTATTTAAAGTACTGAGTACAATTCCTGACAGACAATAAACAATACATATACAAAAACTGTTCTCATTTCTACTATTTGCATTCAGGTTTCTTTTAGCAGCCTCTTCTGTAATAGTTTGCATTGAATAATGCTCTCGAAGTATTTACGAATGAATGGCTAAGACAAGTCTGGCTGCCTTTGTCCTCCCATAACCAAGAGTAGCAGACCTTATTGTAATACATACAACAATAAGCTGTACTTCAAAACCCACAAATTCTTAGTTATTATGTGACCTGAAGAATTTGTCCGAAGACATGAAGCTAAATAACTATTAGCTATTTAAGAACATACCTATATCATTTACATTTATTCAGACAATTGTTTTCAAGAATAAATCAAAATGTTTCTACTCAGTGAACATTCTTGCCAAAATGCTTATTACAGAGAGACTTCTAAGTCTCTTTGAACAGACTATCCAAAGATTAGTGCAATTCTTTGGGAGTCAGGAAAAAAATGAGGTGGAAATTACCTAATTATAACAACCATTTGTTATTCTTTCTTTTTACAAATACAGATGGTGGTGTTTTGTGATTAATGTTCATTATTTCATAGATTGTAGATAAATCTCACCAAAGCTCTCACTTAAGTGCGTCATCAGAGCTTTCACATCAGGAAACACAGGTTAAACAAGTATTTGCTTCATTCCTGTAATGTTCTCTAGAACATGATTTCCCTCATCTACCTTCCTGGGCAGATAGAATCTTAGGCAGATGTCAGCTTGCCAAATAATTGAAATTCTTTTCAGTAATATAGAACCTGAATCAAAAACATTTTTGGAGACTAGTACATTTACAAAGGTTATTGCTTATACAGATGCATACTGGAATGGAATAAAATGTTAGGTATGATAACAACAAATTATAGAAATATGAGGCTGCCTTCAGGCACATGAATATATGCATGAGATGAGAAACTATTTGCTTGGAATTATTATCAAGGATGTGGGATCTTTGAAATAATATTTGGGCCAGAGGAGTCCAAACTAAAGTCAAGGAAGTCAGTCAATAAATATTTTTATTAAATTTTTGCAATTTTCACACAATATTATATGATGATATCTAGATCCCAGTCCCTATCTCCCTATCTATACCTTCCCCACTTCCCCCCACCCAATTTAAGATATATATATATAGTATAATTATATATATATACTATATTTATATATACCAAAGGTTACATCTTAAAATCTCAACTTTTGTGGGGCATGCTAGTGCACACCTTTAATCCTAACACTTGAGAGGCAGAGACAGGGGGATCTTTGTGAGTTCAAGGTCAGCCTGGTCTATATAGTGAGTTCCAGGCTAGCTGGGACCAAAGGGAGACCTTGTCTCAAAAAGACAAAAAAAAAAAGACAAAAAAATACCTCAACCTTTCATAATATCATCTTATACATATAATTCAGGGCTGAAGAGATGCCTCAGCAGTTAAAAGCACTTACTGTTCTTGCACAAAGCCCAGGTTCAGTGTCCAGCACCCTTGTGGAGGGTTTAGTTCACAACCACATGTAACTCAGTTCCAGCGGATTCAAAGCCCTCTCTGGTCTCTATGGGTGCATGCATGCACATGATGCACATATATACAATCAGACACACACATTTACACATAAAATAAATAAATCTTTAGTGCCTATCTATATATCTATCTATATCTATATATCTATATCTATAATCAGTTAAGGTAAGGTCTCTTTGGAAAAGTTTGAGCCCCTAATCTGATAGGACTCTTGTCCTTATAAAATGAGGACATTTGGAATAAATATGCCGGCAGAAGAATTTAATGACATCAGTAGATAGCACAGTGGGACTTCTATAATCCGAAGAACACCTAGTATTGCAAGCAAGACCCCTGGAACTAAGGGAGAAGATGGAATAAATTCTTCCTCAGGCTTAAAATGAGCCAAAGAAGCCAGGCATGGTGGAGTACAACTTTATTGAGCACTCCAGAGGCATGAGATGGAGGCCAATCTGGTCTACATAATGAGTACTAGGCCACCTGGGGCTATAGGAAGAACCTGTATCAAAAAGATAAAAAAGAGCCAAAGTATCTAACACTTTAACATTGAACGTCAAGCTTCCAGCATCATGAGACAATAAATTTCCATCATTAAAGCCATCTAGTTATGGAAACTTTGTCACAGCAGACCCAGAATGATTGAATAGTGGCTGTCTCAACTTTCTGCATATGTTCCTTTCTGCACAATGTTCCTTTTACCTAATAGAGCAATTTACTTCTCCTAGCCAAGCCATCTTTAAGTCTTGCTTTAAATAATATTCTTCAAGAGAGATTTCTTCCTTAATGTCCCAGAAAGGGCAAGTCTCTTCTCTTTCCTCAACTTATATTTACTCTAAATTGTACAGATTTTTACTTCTCCAAAGATCTATGCACTCTTGAATTATTTCATTGCTTGTTTGATGTCTATCTTCAGCAACTGGCTAGAAGCAGAGGCTGGGACTGTATCTCATTCCCCAGGATATTTTCTGTGCCTAGACTAGTGGATGGCACATAATTTGTGTTTAAGAAATATTTATTGAGATACTGTTCTCATTGGCTCTCCTTGGGCCATGGCACCATCCCATTGAGGTTGCCAGAAAACATCTGAGTAGCCAGATAGAAACTATTACAGAGTTCCAGAACTGGTCAAATGCAGAGAGTAATTATCTGTAAGACGCTTAACTCCAAGCGGCATATCTTTAATGCAATGTCCATATATAAAATGAACGCATCTCTCAACTCTCACCAAAGAATTTTCCTTATGCAGCAGATGGTGATTAGCACAGAAACACATAACTGGCCAACATGCAGAGTAAAAGAGTCTGCAGAGTGCTTACTCCTGAATAGGACATGTATATCAAACTTGTACATAGTTCAGCTCCTAATACTCAGTATAATTCACTTGGACAGAACATTGGAATAATAGTTTGGAGAGCTAGTGCAAAGGTAATTAGGGTTCAAGGATTTCACACATTTCTAAATGAATTTAGGAGTCTGTATACTGTTTTAATGGCAATGCTATAGCACTTATATATTTTAAGCAGAGAAATGGAAATAAACAGAATTGTGTTGGTAATACTGTTTTGGCTAAGTGTGGGAGGTGGATGTATAGGTGGGAGACAGGTGAGCAGGTAGATGAGGCGCTGTATTACATTCTTCCTCTTCCTAACATCTCTTTAGTCTTTATATATCACTTCTCTCTATTCCAAGATCATAAAGATCAATTTCATTGGCCTTTGAGACATCCAAATCTTTCTCTTGTATGAAATGTGCTCTGAATAATCTTATGCTTCTGAGTTCTATCATATATGTGTTAGTTCCCTTAAGCTATCAACAGATACTAATGTTTACATGTATATAAAGAAATTATATTTAGTCTAATAACTCAATCTGAATCTCTGTATGTCTTAGAGACATCATAGTCAAATGAAAATAAACCAGTCTTTTCTCACATCTGTAATGCCACATTTAGAGTCAGGAGAAAGGAGATGAGGCAGGGGGATTATCTTCAACTTGAAGCCAGCTGGGTTCCACAAAAGATTTACTAGTTAATGAAGGATGTTGTGTATAATTGTAAAATTTATGTAAAATTAAGTAATTGATTTGTGAATTTATAAAATGATGGGACGTTTCTTTGGGTTCAGTCTTGGGAAATGGTTTGCATAAGCAAGAGCAAGTCTGAGTCAACTGCACTTGGTTCTCTCAGAGCTCCTCTGGGCTCCCATGTGAACTGCGGGGTTTTAGGTTCCAAACCTTACCTCAGGGCAAGCCCTCCCTGCCTGCTGCCTGCTTTCTGCTGTTTGGCAAAAAAGTTCTTTTAGTGATCTAATCTTCTCATAGGATTATGCTTGAGGATAATGAAAATTTACTAAATGCCCGTGGGAATTTGAAGATAGCCTTTGTAATGAAGGCAATCTATTGTCATACTGCCTGCTAGTAAACTGGAAGGATATTGGAAGTGATTAACAGAACAATTAAAAGATGGAATAAAGAGGTCTTTCAGTCTGGTGTGTTAAGAAACAGAAGAAAGACTATCATTTAAAACTGACCTTAAGCCTTAACATGTATGTCTGTCTCTGATCGTCATTGGTGGGATAAAGAGTTTTGCCTTTTTGTTTTAGTCCTAAAACAAAAGCTTCAGTCTTAAAGCAAAGCTTTCCCTTCCATTGCATAGACAGTCATTCAGAATTGAAATATACACCACAGATTATCTGCTCAGCACATTCTGGCTTAGATGTAATTCTGGTGGAGCAAGTTAGATGCCAACTAACGTAGTTTAAATAAGATCCAAGCATGCCTTTCTTCTCTTTCCTGTTAAGAGTCTGAATGTTGAGTTGGGGGCAGAGCTTGTGGGTTTGTGTTCAGTGACGTCCATCAGGAACCCAGGCTGGTGAGAAGGCTTTGCCATTCTCAACAGGACTCCTCTCTTCAGGTCTAGTGGTGGTTGTCATTTTCCAACCAGTGGAATGGGGAGAGTCCAGGCCAACTCTCTTCACATGTGAAAAGGTAACATTAAAATAGTAAGGTCACCTTTGCTACTCCATGGCCCCCCTTAGCTATAAGGAAGGTGAAACATGGGCTCCAGCTTGGTATATTGATGCCCAGCTGAAAGGTGAGGGTTGACAGGTAAAAGGAATCTTGGAGCAATTTGTGATTTATATCATGTTCTCAGTCTCTGACAAACGAATTAAGACCCCGAGAGCACAAATGTCCACTCAGAAGTCCACTTCTGTTGAAATAAGATTTCAACATAAATTTTATTGATTACATGTGAGAATTACACCATGGTTTGCTACCTCCATATTGCTAATATTGAAAAGAAACTGTATCAAGGGTGAAGAGTTTATCTTTGAAGTGGCAAAAGTTTGTCGTTTGTTTTCCAGGGACCTGCAACAATTAATTTTAAGGATTATCCCCTCCTTCCAAAAAAGTTAACTTTGCTGAGTGAGCAGATTAGAAAGATAATGATAGGTTTCCCTTCACTTGCTCTGGAGTCGTTTTCATAATATGAATGTGTTACTTTCAAACACAAATTCATCTCAATCCATCTTTGCTTCTTTTATGAATTTTCAAATGAAAACTGCAGGGTTTGTTTTTTGAGAAATCTGGCATTCTTTATCCTAGTTTTTAAATATATTGTTCTTTAGCCTGAGATTATCCCACATTTGCTCACCTATACAAACTAACATGTAGAAAGACATATAATATGACTGTTCTACTTTTGTAACTGGAGAGTTAGATTTTAATAATGTCTTCCCCACCATTTCATTGAAAGAAACATGGGGCAAGCATATTAAATAATAGGTAAGAGATTTTGTATAAGTATAGAAGTTACCATAATAATATATCATTTTCAGATGACTTTAAAAGTAGCTCTTCTTATGAAGGTCTTATTTGTCCATGTCTGATTCCTAGAATCATATTCTCATTGTGAGAGTTCTTAATCAGATGTGAAATATCATTGCCTTGATTCAGGGCAGTGGAACTTTTTCACCTGACAAGATTTCAGTATTCTATTTCAGTTAGTTCTTGGCAAGAGAGCTTACCTTTAGTCACTATAGCAATATTTTAGCTCCAAAGTGTATAATTTACTTACCTACTGGGGCACCCTGGAGTCTCTGTTGATGTATTTACTGATGCAAATAAAGACAGTTTAGTGCTCATGACTAAATATTAAGTCTTTACCAGTCCTTTGAGGAAATATGCTATGACAGCAACACTCTTTAAACACAGAAAAGTTCATTTTTCTTGTTTTTGTAAGTTGCTTAAATTTATTTTTTGGCTCTTACCATGTACCAATTGTTCCATTAACATCCTTTTACCTCACCACGGTGTACAAGAGATTTTTTTCATTCTGTAGAACTCTCACTTGCAATCTTCCTCTGGCTAGGACATGGGATAGATGCTCTCTCATGACACTGGTGGCTGCAACTGGTGATCGGGCCTGTAATCACCAGGATGATCAGTCAACCAACAGTGTAGTGGATTCCATTGTGAAGCTATGATGTTCACAGGTCAAGTATATTAAAGGAATTTTGAACTTAATACTTTGGGTTTATTTTGGTCTTATTAGGGGGTAACTTCATTGTAAATCAAGGAACATTTATGAAATGGGCAAGGGAGGGTGGTTATACTTAAAACAATGCTCATGCCCAAATCCAAATATTGGATACTTTATTTTTCTTATTTTGTTTTTTCTTTGTTTGTTTAAGAGAAATTTGTTCTGTACTTTGCAGTAACTCCCCTTGTACCTTAAAGTTTCCATCCTCTGTTCTTTCATCTGTGTACCTTTGGTTACCCTCCACTCTATTCAGATAATGGCATACCATGCTGGTTTATTTCTGTTTCAGTAGGAATCATAAAAACCCAGAGAATGTGTCAGGAAGCCAGGAAATATATGGTCCTGTTTCCTACAACTGGTACCCAAGTTTTGCCCATGTGATTAACCACTGGGCTTTAAGATAGCACTATATAGCCAGGTGTGGTGGCACACGCTTTTAATCCCAACACTCAGAAGGCAGAGGCATAGCAAGTTCCAGGGAGACCCTGTCTCAGAAAGGCCAAAAAAAAATCAGATAGCATTGTATGCACTCCTGCCTGCATTGCTTTGCTTATTCACAGGTCTATGTGTATTCTCAATGCATACATTATACTTTTGAAAATACTTCTTGCCGGGTGTGGTGGCGCATGCCTTTAATCCTAGTACTCAGGAGGCAGAAGCAGGCAGAGCTTTGTGAGTTCAAGGCCACCCTGGTCTCCAGAGTGAATTCCAGGTCAGCTGGGGCTACAGGGAGACCCTGTCTTGAAAAGACCAGACCAAAAAAAAAAAAAAAAAAAAAAAAAAAGAAAATACTTCTTCCATAGCATATGAGTTTAGAAAACAAAACTAGAAATGTTAAGACTTCTGAATATGAATCATACATTGTTCTTTCAGTTGACCAATGACAACACATTGGTATGAGGGAAAGACCACTATGAAATGTTACTAATAAAAATCACCACAGGGTGGTATGCCCAGAACATTTAACAAGGTAAAAAGAATTAGAGGAGCTCCAAATTCACTTTGCATGTAAAGGATATGGGAGTGAAAGCTTCCCGTGAGCCTACAAACAGACACATTTTTCTCCTCCTGACTTTCTCAAGCTCTGTGATTAGGAAGTGCTCACCACTGTTTCCACTTGCAAAGACTGCTGTGTACGTCCAATAGAGAGGAGGAAGGCATCAATTTGGATACTGTGAAGGGTTTAAGGACAAAATCCTGTAACTTCAAAGTTTTCATTGGTACTATATGTTCCTAAAAATGAATTTCCTAGCACATTTGAGATGAAAATT
Source organism: Rhizomys pruinosus (assembly GCA_009823505.1). Classification (NCBI taxonomy): domain Eukaryota; kingdom Metazoa; phylum Chordata; class Mammalia; order Rodentia; family Spalacidae; genus Rhizomys; species Rhizomys pruinosus. The sequence goes on along the minus strand of VZQC01011408.1, from coordinate 348,769 downwards.
TGGGGTATGGGAGTAAGCATTTGTCTTATGCAAAGGTAAGATAAAATCCTATGCTGGAGTACTTGATTTGAAATAAAAGAAGTATAAGTGATATGCAAAGCAATGCAAAAAGCATTTTTTTTCCTGTGGTCTCATAAGCATATTTGAAAGATCATTATGGGATTAACTGGTTTGATTTTTCCTAGACAGTCAGGAAAAAGTAAAGCTGAGGTTTCTCTGAGAGATGAGCAACTAGGTATTAGGAAGTTAGGTACGGACTAAGGAATGATGCAGCCTTTAGAAGTAGGATTTTTTTCTTCTCTGCATTACAGTTGCCTTATAAATCTTTTATTTATTTGACAGATTTTAACTGAGCATATGCTTTGTGCCACACAATGTGCTTGGTCTTAAGATAAGTCAGTGCCAAAAAAGATAAAAAATCCCTCACTGGGTACCTTATTTTATAGTAGAAATCCTTGAGCAAAGTCTTTTGAAGAATAAAACCTTAACTAAGCTGTAATTTGGACAGAAAAGATGCACACCATCAGAGTGAGGAAAGGTAGTGGTAATTATAATTCAGGAAGAGGTTTTATAAGTAGCTGGGATGGGAAAAATTGATCAGGAAGTTGTCAAAACTAGAGCCAGAAGAAGGTAAGTTCTGTCTGCATGTTCTCAGAAGTCTGAACTTTGACATCACACCTAATGCACACCCAGATGGTAACTATTTATGTATGAACATGAAAGGGAACCCAAGAAGCTTAGTCTCTATAGTAAAATAGGGTCATTTCTTAAATTATTGAGTATATTTCCATGAATGTTAAAGAAATCAATAGCATTAGAAATAATATAGGAATTGAACTTAAATGTCAGTTGCATGTTTTACATATTTGAATGTCATTATTTCTCACGAATGCTTTCTGGAGTAGAAAAATTGAGCATAGTATTGTATCCACCCAAAATCCCAGGAATACTGGCAATGAGCAAAAGTCACTTTCAATATAGTATATAAAAAGTAGCATAGCTGGGTGTGGTGACACACACCTTTAATCCCCGCACTCTGCTGGTGGAGGAAAATGGATCTCTGGGGGTTCAAGGCTGCCCTAGTCTACATAGTGAATTCCAGGACAGCTGGGGCTACAGAAAGACCCTGTTTCAAAATGACAAAAAATGTAGCATAGACTTTTTATATATAAGAGAATTATATATAAATACATCATACTTCTCATTACCCAGATATGAATGTTTTCATTTTTTTTCTGTTTGTGTATGAATGTACTGTCTGCATGTAGGTCTGTGCACCCGTGTTGTGCAATGCCGCAGAGGTCAGAAGAGGGTGTTGGATTCCCCTGGAACTGGAGTTCTCCTGGAATTGGAGTTTCAGATGGTTCTCAGCCGCCATGTGGGTGCTGGGTATTGAACCCCAGTCCTCTGTAAGAGCGGTCAGCAATCTTAACCCCTAGGCCATCTCTCCAGCCCCAAATGTTTTCATTTTTAACCCAAGAGCATTGATTTAGTATTTTTAATATATGGTAATAGTAATATGGTTAATCAAGTAATTGTTTTTGAAAAACAACAATTGCGTAAGAATAATTTTGACTGTTAGAATTTTTCCCCCATACATTATTCCATTTTCTTTCCAGAGTTACTTTGTCTACTAATGAAATTATACTCATTTTATTCTAGGTAAATCAATAAGTATTTTTTTCTTTGCTCCGTGATTACATTTATCATGTTAAGATACATTCTCAAATTCAATTTATGCTTATATTTAATAGTATGTCACGTTCTCATTTGCTTTTTAAAACACATAGAATATAGAATGAAGTTTTAAACCAACCTCATGCTTATGAAGTTACTGACCTAAAACATAGTGTATAGACTTTAAGATACTACCAATGAGATAGGGAGTAGATAGAGCAAAATGGAAACATTTCAACTTTTAGTTATTTAAAAATTAGTTTTCTTTGGTTTATAAAGAAATCCTTCCTTAACTTTGTTTATATACCCCAATACCTTTTTGTATTCTATGTGATATTTCTAACATTTAACAGTCATTCAAAATAATGGCCTCCCAAAGATATCCACTTTCTAATCACAGGAAACTTAAATATATAGATTTTATGGAAACAGGAAATGAAGGTTGATAATCAGTTGACTCTAAAATAGGCAGTTATCCCGGACTATCTGTGAGCCCTCTCCTGTCACAAGGGTCCTTAAAAGCAGGAGGAGGAAGAGTTAGAGCGTTAGGGGGAAAGGAAATAAATTTTGAAAGACCCAAAGAAATGTCAAGGTAAGTGGCTTCAAAAGCTGGAAAGAACAAGGAAATAGATTCTGTCCCCAGCTTCCAGAAAAGAAGGCAGGTACTCTTCCTAACACCTTGACCTTGGTCAGTGAGAATTCACATCAGACTTTTGAACTCCATGTGGTTGATAAGCCTTTAAGTGTGTGATAATCAGCTGAGCAACAATGGCACAGTAACATGAGTTTCCATTTGCATTATTGTTTCAGATGTCCTTTAGTATTCTTTGCCCTCACAGTTTCCTTAGTGATTTCCCCCCTCCCCAGGACAAGATATTTAAATAGTCTGAGTGGGCTAAAGTTGATGACATGGGGCTGTCAGTACTAATGTTCTGTTGACTTGCTCCAGTTGCCCCTAAAATACTAGCCTGGTGAATAGAGAGAGAACACCTTTCTTGACATTAGCTTTTTTCTCCCCAGGCCTCTGAGCTCATAACGAACACCTGAACAGTACTAGGTAATGTGTAAGCACAGTGTTGTGACTGGAGAGAGTCAACCAGCCAGAGTTACAATAAGGTTTGCATTTCTATTCTTGAGGAAACAATTTTCCTAGACTGTGGTCTTAGGTTTCCATGATGGTGTTGCCTAGGAGTGGTGGGAATTCTGCGCTCACCTTATTCCCATTACTAGGAGAGAAAACATTTAATCTTTAATAATTAAATATGATATTTAAAATATGTTGAGAAACTATTCCATTCATAATTTTTGCAAGTGTTATTGTGAATTGATAACAAAATAGTCAACTACTTAAAAATATGAATCTGGGCCTAGAGAGATGGCTCAGTGGCTAAGAGCACCGAGCTGCTCTTGCAGAGGACCCGGGTTCAATTCCCAGCACCCACATGGTGGCTAAGAACCGTCTTTAACTCCAATTCCAGGGTTATCCAACACACTCTTCTGACCTCTGCAGCATTGCACAACATGAGTGCACCTACTTACATGCAGACAGTACGTACACATAAAATAATAAAAAATGTTTAAAAAAATAAAAAATAGAAATGAGTCAAAAAAATAAAAATACAAATCTATAGTTTTTTTTTTTTACTAGTAGATTATTAAGGTGGCTGAATATAGTAATTTGTTTTTGAAAATGCAACCAGCCATACATGGTATATTAAGAGTGAATGAATGTGTGTGTGTTGCTGAATTTACTTTGCTAATATTTTATTAAGGAATTTTGCATCTAAACTTTGAGGGATATTGGTTTTATTTTTGTTTCTTCTATTATCTTTTTTCTTTACATGGTGAACTAGTGAGCTAATTGGGGTTATTTACAGGAACATAAGTGAGGCAATTTGCTGAAGTATGGGTGGATCAAAAATAAGATCACTGTAGAGCTCCATCCCAGCATGGGCAATGATGATTCCCTAAAGCCTCATCTCTGCAGCCCCTTGTCTAGGATCCTTATTTAATTTTTATCTTAATTTTTAGAAGACATCATGTAGAATCTGTGTAAAGTTTCCCTTTAATATTCAGCAGAGCTTACCACCGAAACCATCTGGGACAGGAATTTTTTATTAGAATCTTTATAACTACAAATTTAATGTCCTCAATACTGAGACTCATAGTTTTATATTCCATTTTAGATGAGTTTAGATCATTTGTGGGTTTTAAGTAATTAGTCACCATATTTCATTTGTATTGTCAAATTCATATTATATAGAATTTTGCATTGTACTCTCTCTTTCAATGCCTGTAAGATCCATTAAAATACCCTTTTAGTCTATTATTGAAACCTTTTAAAATGTATTTTTATTTTATTTTTTTAAGCAATAATCTTTTAAATTTTATTTATTTTTGTATGTGTATGAGTGCACTCTCTGCATGTAGGTTTGTGCACCCGTGTCGTGCAATGCTGCGGAGGTCAGAAGAGAATGTTGGATTCCCCTGGAACTGGAGTTAAAGATGGTTCTCAGCTGTCATGTGGGTGCTGGGAATCGAACCTGGGTCCTCTGCAAGAGCAGTCAGCACTCTTAACTGCTAGGCCATCTCTCCAGCCCCCTAAATTTATTTTTATTTCATGTATATGAATGTTTCAGTTGAATGTATGTAAGTGCCCCTGTGTCATGCAATGCCCACAGAGATCAGAAGAAGGCATTGGATCTCCTTGAACTAGAGTTATGGACAGTTGTTAGCTGCCATGTGAGTGCTGGATGCCTAACCTGGGTCCTCCGCAAGAGTATCTAATCCTCTTAACCAATGGGCCAGCTCTGTAGCACCTATTGCCAAAATATTTGCCATGCATCCAGATGTGACATCTGTGTGTACCATTCAGAGGCTAGTCTAATGCTCTGACTTTCCATTTTCAGGGTATCTGGTAGATGATAGGGCCAGATTCACACACTTGTAGCTAGGGGATAAGCTTAGGAGGTCAGTACCAGATAATTCATTTGCTTTTTGAAATTCCTCTTTCCCCATGATTTTACCATTTTTTTTCCAATTCTCTAAAATTCTCCTTTTAGCCTCTTTTTCTTCAGAAAGCTGAAGAAAAAGTTCTTATTTTATTTTAGTTCTTATTTTATTTTAGTTCTTATTTTATTTTAGCATGACTCTACTAGTGCCATGAAAGAATTGCCCCCTCTTCTTGGATCTTGGGATCAGAGCTCTCTCAGTGGAAGGAACATTTCTCTTTAATCAGAGTTTTAGGAATTCTGTAAGTAATCTGATTGGTCCTCCAGCCTATCAAGGACTGCTCGTGCTGGGGCTCTGGAGCAGTCACTTTCCTGATGCTGCAATAAAATGTCCTGACAGAAGCAACTTGAAGGGCTGATTTAGGTTCACAGCTGAGGGTGTTGTTCATCACCGCAGCACAGACAAGACTGCAGGAGACTAAAGCAGCTGTCCACGCTGTATCTGGGCCAGGAAGAAGAGTGCAAAGAATGCTGTGCTTGGCCCCTTTCTCCTTTTAATACAGCCCAGGATTCGAGTCCAGGGAGTGTTGCCACCCATGGTGGGCAGGCCTGTAAGCCTCAATTAACCCAATCCAGGTAGTCCTCCAAAAGGCATGCCTGGAGAGCCATCTCTCCAGTGATTCCAGGTCACAAGTTGACAACCAAGTTAAGCATCACACAGCAATTTCTGTTTTTTTCCATTCTACTTCTAGATTTAGGCTGCTTCGAGTTTAGGTTGGGGACAACCTTGCGAAAATATGGAATTTAAACTGGTGGTTCAGTGGTATTTTGAACCCCTTTCCCAATAACATTCCTGTTGCATTGTGTTTTTCCGGTCTTCAGATATCTACCTTGTGTATTCCAAGTTTCTGACCACTCTCAATGGGAGATCCAGGGTTGAATGTGTTTATTCCATCCTATTGATGAAACTGGGTGGAATATTTTCTTAGCTTGGGAGGTGGTGTGCTTTGAACTGAATGATGTTTGCAGTTATAAATTTACCGAAAACACTGAGTAGTACCCCAGTGGAAGGATGGTGTGGGCGGGTAAGAGTTAAATAGACTCATAGATTGCTTTATCTAGGGTGCTCCTGCACCCACACTCTCCTGCCCACACTGGGCTGTCCTGAAAGCCTCACATTAAAAGCTGTGCTTCTTTTCAATTCAAGGAAATCCTTTGCATAAGCCTCAGTGTCACAGGACTACGAGTTGCATCACAAAATTCCACCTCTTTGAACCTATTTTACTAACTAGCTGCCTATTAATGGTCTAATTTGTCACAATTTACTGATTTCATCATTATTTTATGTACCACCTGTGGTAAAGTTAAAGACTTTTTCATATGATTCTTGGCTGAGAAGAGAGAAATACTAACGTTGCGGCTTCACTTTAAGTTACTTAAGATAGTTAACCAATTTAGGAGGGTATTGAGATGGTGGGAGTTCACACTGCTCTGACGTGCACAAAAAGATGATTGCATGTAATTTCCTGGAATCCTTCTTGCATTTATATTACCAGCAAATCTCCCGTAAGCAGTTTAGTTGTTCACACATAGGAAAGTATGTGGATTAGGCAGGGGAAAGACTGTGGGAATTGGTGAAGATCAAGGATGCTGGCTGACCTTGTTGAGTCTGATTTTCTCCTCCAAATGATTAGCTTAGAATGAGATTACTGTGAATGAGACATTAGAGACAATTAACCTAACCTGTGAAAAAGAAACAGGAAATGAGCTTCTCTAGGTTTCAGGAATCAGAGATGCAGGGTATAGATCTCCTAACATCTTGCCTATAGAATCACGTTTATGAAGCAATTCTATACAAATTAGTATAGCTGGGATATGTTCAAGGTATTCCAAGCCATCAACTGTAATAGATGCCCAGGGACTTTACGCTCTTTTGGCGTCTGTATCCTAGCTTAGTTTGTTTCAGGTGGTAGAATTATTATATATCCTCATACATACCTTCACTTTGAAGATCGGGATGACCTGGCTCCTTGGTCATATAGTGAGATAGCCCAAGCTTTCTCACCCATGTGTACTCATTTGCACAACAGTAATGAAGGCGGCATTCCCTGAGTGTGTGTGTATGGGTCACTGTAGGAAGTCACTGGTGGTAAAATGTTGGCATGATCGGATAGAATGAGTGCTACCTTGTCTGTATCATTGAATTTTCCCTGAGCAAAAGAATACATAATTAGAGGTTAGCTTGTCTTTCTTTTTCTTTTAGTTTATGTTTCTTATGCTTTCTTGTTTCTTTCTTTCTTTCTTTCTTTCTTTTTTTTTTTTTTTTTTTTTTTTTTTTTTTTGTCTTTTTTGAGACAGGGTCTCCCTGTAGCCCCAGCTGTCCTGGAACTCACTCCGTAGACCAGGCTGGTCTTGAACTCATAAATATCCGCCTACCTCTGCCTCCCAAATGCTAGGATTAAAGGCGTGCGCCACCACACCCAGCTGAAGAGATTTATAAAAATTTCTACTCACACATTTGAAGCATCTTTTGGCAAACAAAAGCTAGCACTGTAAGCATCTAGATACTCAATACTGCCTCCGTACACAAGCCACAGCTCTGTATTCCTGGTCTCCTCCACCTCAGTCAGCCTCACATCTTAGAGTGCACTAAGGCCCAAAGTTATTTTCTTCATATCTGTTAGCATCTAAGATTAACAAGTCTGAGCTGTTTTTAGATTCATCTCACTCCTGCTTCTGCTTTCTCATGAACTGTTCACTTTGAGTGTGCAGGTTCTGCCTCTCACCTCACTTGCTTTGTGTTTGGCCAAGTTCTCTGACTCACTGTTCCTGTTACTACTGCTATCTTGACATGGGCTCACCCTCTTACGCAGAACACGATATCCTCTGCCCCATGCACCTAGATATCCTCTGCACCTATGCTATTGCCGTGTAAGTTATTTGCTTAACACTACATCATAATAGAGAAATAGAATGGAAAAATGGTTGCACTACAGTACTTTGAAAAAAGAGGGATGAGGTAAGCGGGTGGTTTCTGGTAGAAACTCCAGCCAGTGTTCGCAGAGCTCTTGGTTTTAATTCCGAGAGGCTATTTCAAATTCTTTCAAAGGCAATCTCTAATAAGAACAAAGAAACAGGGTGGATACGAGGAATTTTATTTATTTTTAGGACTTGGTTCCTCTGAATTCCTCAATATTTTTGGGCTTTAGGTCTTTAAAGACAAGTACATAAAAGCTGGAGAGGTAGGTCAGCAATTAAGAACACTTGGTGCTCTTCCAGAGGACCCAGACATTCATGTATGGTGGTCTACAACTTAACTCTGGCTACAGCGGATCTGATGGCTTCTTTAGGCCTCTGCAGGTACATACAGACAGACAGACAGACAGACACACACACACACACACACACACACACATGCACACACACAAACACATGCCATCCGCACAAATAAAAATAAATCTTTAAATGAATACATTAAAGGACAAGGTGATTCTCTTCAAACACTTTGTAACAATAAGTTTTTAATAGAAACAAAGTACTTGATAAACGTGGTGAATTAACAGAACCAATTCAAGGAAGAGCCATGCACACTGGTTTCCTTCAGTTACAGTTTTCTTGCTAGGATCGGAGGCCCATCATGCCCACTTTGAGTTGTTCTGAAAGACTCCTATCTTTAGAGGGAATCTACAGGCTGAGAAATTAGACCAGAAACCCTTGAGAAGCCCCTGTTTAGGGATTAAAGATCAAGGTTCCAGGACTTATAGATTGGATACTTGAATTTTTTTTGGCAACAATGTATATTATAAAGAAGTTTCCACTTCCAAGATATTTCTGGACTTGGGCTTTCCTGGGCACTCTCTGACCATTAAAATCAAGATCTATATACCCTGGTTTATGCCTAAAAGTATCAAAACAGAGCGGGCCAATGTCTTGAGAGAGTCCAAATGCTGTGAGAGAAAAATAATAGTATACACACACACACACACACACACACACACACGGCACATCACAAGACACACACACTAGAACCACCAACAACATTAGTAATTCACATTTTTATTAGCTGCTTTCCTTGTGACATTTTAGTCATTGTAATGTGCTGTAGGGAATGATCGTTATAACTGTTGCTTTCTCATTTTATACATGAGGAAAGTAAAATATATCAAATGGTCCAATGTCTCAGATAAAAGATGAAAATCTTCTTTGTGTTAATTTCAAACTGTTTGAATGACTCAAGGAAGAAAAGAGGACATATTGCTATTTAAATGAATCTTGTTCTTACTATGGTAACAATGTGTACTGTTCAAAGATACTCAGATTTTACAGTGTGGTAATTAGAAATGTTGAAAGCCTCATTCCCTAAAGATAATGTTAGTAATGAATGGCGGAGCTGAGATCTTAAGTCAAGGTTTTGATCAGAAGGCAAAGTCCTTCCACTGTTCTGTTATCAGCTGTCAGAATGTTGTGAAAGTAGTTGGCCGACAGACCCATTTGGTTATCAGGAATTTGCTACCATCTAGTGGACATAATGAGTAAGTGACATTTTCTTTTTTTTTTAACACTTTTTTTTTTTTTTTATTGATGCTTTGTGCATTTCATACATCATTTTCCAATTCAGTTCAGGCATATCTCCCCTTCCCTTCCCCCCACCCCCACCCCAACCAAGATCATGCATTCTGCCATGACCGTCCTGCATATCTCTCTGTTTTTTTTTTTTCCCATTTTTTAGCTATAAGTGATAGTCCATGAGTACAAGCATCCTTCATGTAAAACCAATTTGCAGGCTGTTGTGCCCAAACACCCACAGCCCCACCTTCCAGCGGGGAGTGAGGGGTTGTATGTTCAATCAGGTTAATCAAATGAGGGTCCAGACTACATTGCTGTAGTTTCACCCTTCACCCCAATCGCAGCCCTTACATTCTACCACGCCCCCTCTTCCGCAGATTATTCCCTGGGCTTAGAAAAGGGGCACAGGTGGATGAGAAGCAGAACAGTCCACTCTCTCTGGAGCTGTTGTCTTGGATTCTGGTCAATTCTGGCTGTTTCCTTTCATGGGCTGACAGTCTGTCCAGGAATAACCTTTCGATCCTACTAATGAAGCACAAGCAATTAGATATATAGGTACTTAAGCAGCATTAATAGTTATGGTAGGTTACTTTGGTATAGACACATATGTTTAGATGAAATGTTGATCCACGAACTACATTTTTTCCTGTTAAATATGACAGGGTCTTACTGTGGCTTATGATATCTCCTAACCTGTAGAGGATGTAAGCTTGTGGCATCAGCCATGGGTCATTCCTCCAAGGAGAGAGCCAATAGCCAATTAGATTTGGGATATACAGGCATATGGCTGCCTCTGCTGCACAGTATTTCCAGGCAGGTGAGGTGTAGCTGGTGCTGACGGTGGAGTCTTGCTTGACTCAAGGAGACCCGTATTTGCTTTATTGGTTTAGTGGCCCTTGGTAACACTCTCTTTTTGAGACAGGGTCTCCTTGCAGCCCCAGCTGTCCTGGAATTCACTCTGTAGGCCAAGCTGGTCTTGAACTCACAAATGAGGAGAATGAATGACGTTTCCAAGTTCACACAATAAATCAAAATCAGCGTGAAACTCCAGTCTCTACTTGAGGCTCAGTATTGTTTCCCTCTAATATTCCACAAATAGGAGAAAAAAATCTATTTCAACTTGCAGAATTCCCAAATCAATATATTTTCCTGAAGTAATGAGCATCTTTTGGCATATATAATATCACTCAAGTTTTGACGATCAATTCCCAGAAATGTGTGTATGCAACATGAGCCTATCTATCATCTAGCTAGCTATCATCTATCTAGCTATCATCTATCTATCTATCTATCTATCTATCTATCTATCTATCTATCTTCTATCATCTATCTATAAATAAATCCCTGATTTCATCAATATATTTATATATGCAATTTATTTTTTTTGTCTTTTTGAGGCAGGGTCTCCCTTTAGTCCCAGCTGGCCTGGAGCTCACTATGTAGACCAGGCTAGCCTTGAACTCACAGAGATCTGCCTGCCTCTGCCTTCCAAGTGCTGGGATTAAAGACGTGTGCCACCACACCCAGCTATATGCAATCTTTTATCCTAGATTAATCAAAATTAAGTTTCCATTTTTTAGGCACCTGACAAATTATCATTGCTTAGAAGGAGGTTAATGTCAGTCAGCTGCTGGTCAGAAATTTTAAAATTACCTAATGAAAATATGTTAGAGAATAACTAATGGAATATAGTATACACAACCTATAAAATAGTGTCATTAGAATCCCTTTCACAGTTCTCACAGCTGGGTGACAGGCTTCATCCAGCATCTTATTTATTGCCTTCATGGTGTTTACCTCGTATCATCATATTCAATTCTGTAGAATTCTAAAAACATTTTACAATACCATATTTAAAAATATTTTATGCATATGAATGTATTGCCCACATGTATGGTGTGTAAGTACAAATGTGCCATGTGATGCCTGGAGGTCAAAACAGGGTGTTGGATCCCCTGGAACCAGAGTTACAGTTGGTTCTTGGCCTCCATATAGGTTGTAGAAATTGAACCCTTGTCCTCTGCAAGAGCAGCCAGTGCTCTTATCTCTGAGCCCCTAAAATACCAAAATTTAGAACAATGGGGAAAGCGAGAAAAATGAAAAACAACAACAAAAACCTTTTAAAACAAAGTCAAACAAAACATATGAAAAGATCATGGAGCCCATACCTGGTACTGTTGTCAGGGCTAAGAACCTGTGGCCAGACAGGTCACAGACTACAGGGGAGAATCTAGTGCTATTGTTCTGGTTAATATACACAGTACTACACTGTCTCCAAATGTCTTAGTGGTATACACATATATTAGTGTATCTCTCAACACTCACCAGGGAAACTCCATGCAAAGAATAAGTCCCTATGAAGTCCTAAGCCCTAAATGGGACATCTATATAACAACATCTTCTCCCATGGCTAGGGGAACATCATGGAAGAAAATGCAGATCATAAGACCCAGAATAATACAACGAAACTGTTGTGTGGACACAACAGGACAATTGCACATATGAACATGAAGGCACAGTGCTTGTGACAGCATGCACAGGACCTGTGCAAGCCCAAGCCAGAAAAGAATTGGTATGGATGGGGGAGGTGTGAAAGCAGCTGCAAACCTAGCTGAGGAACTACTGGGAAAAGATAGCTGCTGGGAGAGCGAGAGACATTGTGTGTGTGTGTGTGTGTGTGGAGTGTTTGAGACAAGGTCTCCCTGTAGCCCCAACTGGCCTGGAATTCACTCTGTAGACCAGGCTGGGCTTGAACTCACAGAGCTCCACCTGCTTCTATGCTGGGATTAAAGGCGTGGGCTACCACACCCAGCTGAGAGTCAGTTTTCTAGAAGGGTGTGACACTTTTTAGATTGACTAAGGTCCTAGGGATAGACCTATAACCAAGAGCATTTGGGGAACACAAATTAGACTTGGTATGACATAATAAAATAAAAAAGGACATGAGGCAGGGTGGTAGGCAGCCTTGCCGAGTTCCTACCTTTAAAGGGAATGTTTCTGTCATTTCCCTATTTAGGATGATATTGGCTGTGGGTTTTCTGTATATGGCTTTGACTATATTGAGGAATGATCCCTCCAATCCAATTCCCTCTAGGACTTTAAGCATGAAGGAATGCTGGATTTTGTCAAAGGCTCTTTCAGCGTCAATTGAGATGATGGTTGTGTTTTTTGTCTTTCATTCCATTTATGTGCTTGACGATATTTATTGATTTTCGTATGTTGAACCTTCCCTGCATCTCTGGTATGAATCCAACTTGGTCATGATGGATGATATTCTTGTGTTGTTTTGCCAGTATCCTGCTTAGAATTTTGGACTCTGTGTTCATTAGGGAGATGGGTCTATAGTTCTCCTTCTTAGTTGTATCTTTGCCTGGTTTTGGTAATAGAATGATGCTGGCTTCATAGAAGTAACTTGGGAGAATTCCCTTTGTTTGTATCCTTGTAAACAGTTTCAGTAATAATGGTTGTAGGTCTTTTTGAAATGTTTTATAGAATTCTGCCATGAAACCATCTGGGCTTGGGCTTTTTTTAGTTGGGAGGTTTCTTATTGCATCTTAAATTTCTTCATGTATTATGGGTCTGTTTAAACTGTCGATCTCTTCTTGGTTGAACTTTGGTGATTCCCAGGATTTCAGATATTCATCCATTTCTTCTAGGTTTTCAAACTTGGTAGAGTATAGGTTTTTGAAGTATTCCCATATGATTTTTCTGGATCTTTTCCTTGTCTGTTGTGATATTTTTCTTTTCATCATGGATTGTTTTGATTTGGAGTTGTTCCTTCCTTCTTTTGGTTAACTGGGCTAGAGGTCTGTCTATCTTGTTTATTCTTTCAAAGAACCAACTTTTGGATTCATTGATTTTTTTGTATTGTTTTCTTTGTTTCTATTTCATTGATTTCTGCTCTGATTTGTGTTATTTCTTCCTGTCTGTTGCATTTAGGGTTCATCTGTTGTTGCCTCTTGAGTGCTTTTAGCTGCAGTGTTACATCATTCACTTGTGCTCTTTCTGTTTTTCTAATGTAGACACCCAGGCGTAGAAACTTCCCTCTTAGGACTGCTTTTAAGGTATCCCATAGGTTTTTTGTGTTGTATTGTCATTGTCATTCAGTTCCAGAAATGCTTTTATTTCTTTCTTTATGTCTCCCTTGACCCATTCATTATTTAAGAGTGTGTTGTTTAGTCTCCATGTGTTCTTGCAGGCAGTAGGGCTTGTCCTGGTGTTGATGTTGAGCTTCATTGCACTGTGGTCTGATAGAATGCATGAAATTATTTCAATCTTTTTGTATTTGTGGAAGTTTCTTCAGTGTCCCAGTATCTGGTCGATTTTGGAGAATGTTCCATGGGGTGCTGAGTAGAAAGTGTATTCTCTGGTATTAGGGTGGAATATTCAGTAGAGGTCTATGAGGTCCATTTGGTGTATCATATAGTTCAGTTCAGCTGTCTTTCTGTTTATTCTTTGTCCTGTTGACCTGTCCAAAGGGCTCAGTGGGGTATTGAAGTCCCCTGCTATGAGTGTACTGGGTTTAGTGTGTGTCTTGTTGTCCTGGAGAATTTTCTTTATAAAGTTTGGTGCACCAGAGTTTGGGGCATATATGTTCATAATTGTGAAATCTTCTTGGTGAATTGTTCCTTTGATAAAAATGTAATGGTCTTCTTTGTCTCTTCTTATTTCTTTTACTTTGCAGTCTATTTTGTCTGATATTAAAATAGCAACACCTGCTTTCTTTTTGGTACCATTTGCTTGGAATATTTTTTTCTATCCTTTCACTTTAAGGTGGTTCCTGTCCTTGATGGTAAGATGTGTTTCTTGTAGACAGCATATCGATGGGTTCTGTTTCCTAATCCAATCTCCCAGACTATGTCTTTTGATTTGGGAATTTAGTTCATTAATATTTAAGGTTATGACTGATAGGTTTGTGTTGCTTCCTTTTGCCTTATTATCCATTTGTGGTTTGGGTTTAGGTTTTTGCTTCTTCAGTTATGCTTTTATTGATTTCTCTTTCTAGGTGCCTGGGGATGGCTGCTCCTTTCTTCTGTCCTTTGAGTTGCTTCAAGTATTCTCTGAAGGGTTGATTTTCCGGACATATATTCTTTTTTTTTATTTTTAAGACAGGCTCTCCCTTTTTGTTTTTTAGTCCCAGCTAGCCTGGAGCTCACTCTGTAGACCAGGTTGGCCTTGAACTCACAGAGATCCACCTGCCTCTGCCTCCCAAGTGCTAGGATTAAAGTCAAGTGCCACCACACCCAGCCAGACATGTATTCTTTCATCTTGTTTATGTCATGGAAGGTTTTTCTCTCTCTTTCAACTATAATTGACATTTTTGCTGGGTATAGTAACCTGGGTTGGCATTTATTGTCCTTTAACACTGGGAATGCTTTGCTCCACTTTCTTCTTGCTTTCATAGTTTGCATTGAGAAGTCAGTTGTAATTCTGATAGGTTTCCCCTTATAGGTCACTTGTTGTTTTTCTCTTGTGGCTTTAAGGATTTTTTTCTTTGTTTTGGGTGTCTAGCATTTTAACTATGATGTGGCGTGGAGAGTTTCTTTTCTGATCTTTTCTGTTTGGAGTTCTATGTGCTTCTTGTATTTGTATTGGTTTGTCTTTTTTATTTTGGGGAAATTTTCATCTATTATTCTGTTGAAGATCTGATCAATACCATTCTCTTGGAAGTCTTCTCCTTCCTCTATTCCTATGATGCAGAGGTTTGATCTTTTCATAGTGTCCTATGGTTCCTGGTTGTTCCACTTTTGTGCCTTTTTAAATTTTTCATAATCTTTACTTGAGGTTTTAATTGGTCTGTCTTATTTTCCAGGTCTGATATTCTTTGTTCTGCTTCCTGCATTCTGTTTCTAAGGCTTTTACCATTCCTTTCCTCTTGATTTGATGAGTGTTTGATTTCCTTTTTCATTTCCTCTTCTGATTTCTTTAGTATTTCCACTTCCTTTTGGAGCTTCTCAATCTCTTCCTGTAGCTCTTTGCTATGCTGGTTGGTTTCCTTATCTTTTTCAACATGGGATATTTTTAGTGTTTCTACTTTCTTCTTGAGTTCTTCATTCTCTTTTTTTATTCTTTGATTTGCACTTTATAATCTTGCATTTCTTTAAGTATGTTCACGATTATGTTTCTGATATCTGTGTCCTGGGCCATCCCCAGGAGGATACCACTGTAGGAATCTTCCACAGGGTTGGTAGAGATTGGTGTGGGATTATCCAGCACCTTTCCCATATTGTCTCTTCTTTGTGTTCTGGGCATATGGGCTTCTCCTTGCCTGTATTCCAATGTGAGTCCCAAATGCCTCTTCACTCTGTTGAAGGCTTGCTTTGCCTGCCTCCTTCAGATGCCTTAGTAATCCCAGTTTGCGGGGGGGGGTGGGAAGGGGTGTGCTCTTTAGCCCACACCCCTGTACCTGCACTTCAGGAGGTCTTGGGAGAACTCCATGCAAATATTTTTAAACAAGAAACAGAAAAGTGTGTGTCTGAAACATACATGTAGGAACAAAATGATAAAATCCTGCATAAAACCTTTTTCTTACATTTATTTTTTGAAAAATATTCTAAAATTGATCCGTTAAAAGCCATAGAAAATTCTACATACTGATAGGGTGCTGTGGAATGTTTGAAGGTGTGAATGTATTATATATCATAAATTGGAGTGAATATATCATTCTCCTTAATCACTTATTTCTTTGTGTGTGTGTGTGTGTGTTTGTGTGTCTGTGTGTTTGTTTGTGTGTCTGTGTGTGTGTGTGTAGGCCAGAGGACAAAGGGTGTCATATTCCTCAGGGGCTGCCTGCCTTGCTTTGAGAGAGTGTTTGTCTCTCAGTTGCGTTGATCTCATGGATTAGCTAGGCTGGCCAGAGAGCCCCAGGTATCCGCCTGTCTCCACCTCTTCATACAGGCATTCCAAACGTGGCCACTGTGCCCAGATTTGCTTTCACCTGGGCGGAGGATGGAACTCAGGTTCTCATTCCTGCATTGGAAGCACTTCACTGAGCCATCTCCTTGGCCCACTTATCTTTTCTTTATGATAAAGACATTCGAAGTTTTTCTCTAGCTTTTTGAAATAAATATTCCATTATTGTAGCATAGTTTTTCTTATACTTGATTTCCTTAACAAAATTAAAATATTTTTCTTTCCTGCTGGATCAAGAATGGAAAATTAGTTTCATAATGTTTGTCACACTCTTTAGTTCAGGTGCTTTGTTGTCTTTGGCCTATATAAGGCTTTTCTCTTGTTTAATTTATAACTACTTCTAATATGCCATCTCTTTGCCTATAAATAGCTATTTTCTGTTCACGTACAAAGTTCACTGCATATAGTTTTGATAAATATAAGGTTTGATTCCACAGTATGCATTTAAAAATTGTGTCTGTGTGTGTGATGCATACATGTGTTGCAAGCACATGAGTATGCACCCGTGTGCATCATGTGGAGATAGCATATCAGATGTCTTTACTACTTTTGGCTACCTGTCTTGATAATTGTCTAGATGTCTTTGGCTAGGCTGGTTGTCCAGGGAGCTTGCAGGATCCACCAGCCTCAGCCCCCATTGCTGGTGCTACAGGCACAGACATTTACAGCCTGGTTTATGTGGGTGCTGAAGATTTGGACTCAGATCCTCATCCTCACAGAGCAAATACTCTTACCACTGAGCCATCTCTGCAGCCCTGAACTTTTTTTTTAATTAATTAATTAATTTTTTAAGGGATTCTACAATACAATGACACAGTTGTTTGCAAATAGCATTGATGTCACTCATTATGTCATACAATCAGGTAATTGGTGCATTTTGCAAGTATCTATGTCCAAATTTTGAACAACCCAAGGTTCCCATAGACCAGTTGGAGAAGCTTGTATGCACAGACATGTTGATCAATCAGGAGTCCAGACTATATTCCTGTAGTCTCATGATTCACCCCTATCTCTCCACAGCCCTTACAATCTACCACGCCTCCTCTTCCGCAGTTTGTTCCCTGGGCTTTGGGAAAGGGGCACAAGTGGGTGAGAAGAAAACAGTCTAATTTCTTTGGAGTTGTCATTTTGGACTCCAGTCTGTTCAGGTTGTTTCCCTTCACGGATTGACAGCTTTCCAGTTGATACCTTTTCTAGTAATACTAAACAAAGCAACAAGCTATTGGAGATATAAGGCATTTAAGCAGTAACCACTTATTTGTCAAGCTAACTGTGAGCATGCGACACAGATGCTTGGATGGCTGATGCTAATCCAAAAACTGTGTTCTCTATTAAAGGTGACAAGTCTTACTTTGGCTCACAACATCGCCCAACCACCAGGAGGACACAAGCTTGTGGCATCGTCTGTGAGTTATTCCTCCAAGGAGAGAGCCCATAGCCAAATAGATTTGCTGGATATGTATAGACACGTGGCTGCCACTGTTGCCCAGTATCTCCAGGCTGTGAGGTGTAGCTGCTATTGATGGAGGAGACTGCTTTGTCTCAGGGAGACCAATATTTTGCTGTATTGCTTTAGTGGCCGTTGGTAACGTTCTCTAGGCCTTTGCCAGAGGCCAGTGGTACACTAGCAAGTGACGTCTCATAACATTTTCCATGCTCACACCAGGTCTTCGACAAACAGGGACTTACTTCAATGCCCTGTTCCTTGTATTTATCTCACTTATAGGCAAAATGCCTTTTTAATTTGGGGGGGGCGGGTTTGAATCCCCTCACCAACATCTCCTAGGCAGAATAATTTATTGCTGATGTCATAGCTTTCCTGTAGTAATATAATTGCTGGCTTAATTACACCAATCTTCTAAACAATCTACTATTGAATTTGGGCTCTAGTTGGGAAAATCCTTTTCACAGTTTCTATGCCTATCAATCAGTTGATACGTATGCCTGTTTTATAGGAAATTCCCACTGTAACAGTTGGCTCTAGTTACAGTTAGGGAGTGGTTTGGTTTTAATTACTTCATCATGTTTTTCTTTTCTCCCCAAACAAAGGGGCAGAGGGTAGGAAGGTTTCTCAGAACCTGGAAGGTAAACTTCATTAGGTTCCATTATAAAACAGTCAACCCCAATATTATTCAGAGAGATGCTCAGTGTCCGTGACTCAGGCAGTTTGAGGTTCCTCATTCCTTAATGTTCAGATGGGTCAACCTTTCTGCTGGCATTCCCCAGTTCATCCTGCACAGCCATAAGTTGTATGTTTTCAGGCATTTAGATTGGTGACTTTTACCTGTGGGAACATAAAATTCTCCTCCCATTGTTAGTTTCAAGATCAGAAAAATTGAAAATTTATCAATAGGATTGGAACACAGAGTTTTCCATTTGTATCCCAGAAAGGATAGTAACCCACCTCCCACCTCCCTCTTTTTTTTTTAAATTAATGTTGCTAGTATTGTCTAAAAAGCCTCATGGTTCTCTTTATATTTATTTTGTTAACCCTATCTTAAGATCCATCCAAGTTGCTTAAGGTACACTTTCTGATGTCCTTTAACTTCTCGGTGACAATAACTGCTGTGCTTTTTTCCACTAAAGTTACTGTGGGCCTGGAGATGCAGCTTTTGCTTAATTCGGCCTTTACAGGCATTGCCACAACACTGCAACCACTCCAGCCGCTATCCTTGCTTCTTTGTAAACTCTCCAGTCATGAGAACCCTGACTCTTAACTCCATTCATTTAGTTAAATGTTTAGTTTCAATGCAAATGTATGTGAGTATCAAAAATTCACCCACTTCATTACTGGAAAGAATTTTATCAGCCAGTATGCAGTGTTTGTGTGCAATTTATTTTGTCTTTAGTTTTCATATTCCACTCATTTTTGTGTGTTTATTTCTTTTTTTAGGTAAAAACTATTTTATTGAATGTTTAGAATTTCATACATGGTGTTTTGATTATTTCAGATCCCATCCCCATCTGCAGTCCCCATTAATACTCTTCTGACTTCAGCATCACTCTAATACCCAAACCAGGCAAAGATACAACCAAAAAGAAAACTATAGACCTATCTCATTAATGAACATAGACACAAAATTTCTCAACAAAATACTTGCAAACTGCATACAGAGCCACATCAAAAAGATCATCCATCATGACCAAGTTGGATTCATACCAGAGATGCAGGGATGGTTCAACATACATAAATCAATAAATATCACAAAACACATAAATTGACTGAAAGACAAAAACCACATGATCATCTCAATTGATGCAGAAAAAGCCTTCGACAAAATCTAGCATCCCTTTATGCTTAAAGTCTTAGAGGGAATTGGACTGGAGAGATCATTCCTCAATGTAATCAAAGCCATATACAAGAAACCCACAGCCAACATCATCCTAAATGGAGAAAAGGCAGGAAGCTAACAAGGCTGCCCCTATCACCACTCCTCTTCAGTATAGTGCTTCAAATGATTGCTAGGGCAATAAATCAAGAAAGGGAAATTAAATGAGTACTAATTGGAAAAGAGGAAGTCAAGCTATCCCTTTTTGTAGATGATATTATAATTTACCTAAGGGATGCTAAAAATGAATGGTATCCCTCATTTGTGGATGCTAGCACCAAGTACCTAGGTGTAAGGCAAACTGAGCAACATTAATGTTATATTACTCTTTAGCAGAAAGCAACTGTGCTCCTCTAATGTGAATCCCTTAACAGGGTCTAGAATTAACCTAGTACTTATTTTCAGACTTTGTAATTTTGGTATGTGGGTGGAGGCTATGTATGCATATTTTAGAGTAATATAAAATTAAAAGAGAAAAAATGAATACTGAAATATAATTGGGACATAACATGCTTAGTTTCAGATGATAATATATATATATATATATATATATATATATATGCATGTGTTGAAGCCATAAAAGTTGGCAACAACAACAACAAAAGAACTGGGACAAAGAATTGACTGGTACAGTAAAGTTCTCCCCAAAACAATAGCTCTCTGCTTTGAAAAACTTTAAAAAGACTCAGGAAAAGAAATAAGATATGTATGGCAGAATGCATGAACTTGGATGGTGTGGGGGGCATGGAAAGGAAATGAGGCTAAACTGAACTGAGAATGATGTATGAAATGCTCAAAACTTCAATAAAAATAAAAAAATACTCCTCTGACTTCATGTACTCTAGTACTTTTTAAAAAACTTAAATAAGTACTCTTATATATTTATTATCCCTTTAAAACACTATCAAGTCGAATTTGTGTCCATAAATGCGCTCCAGTGTAGGTCCGTCCTCTGGAGCCTAGTCAGCCTACCCTGCATCACACCTTTAAAGAAAACTGACTCACCTTTTCCCAGCAACTGTCAGTTGCCAAGAGATCCTCAGCTGGGTTGGGGCTGCTTTCTTATTCACCTCCCCAACGTCACGCAGGGAATTTGTCTGGCTTGAGCTGTTAGGATTTCTGTGAGTTCAAGAGTAACTTCCCTGCTGCATGAAAAGCACTGCTTTGTTGTAGCCTTCTGCACCTCTGGTTCTTGTATTCGTTCTGACCCCTCTTCTACAATGATCCTTGAGCCTTGAGAGGAGAGGGTGTGATTTAGATGCCCCAGTTAGGGCTAAGTAATCTGCAGACTCTTAGTCTGTTCATGTTGATCAGTTGTGAGTCTCTGGGTTAATCACCATCTGCTGTAAGAAGAGCAACTCTGATGAGAGTTGAGAGATGCATTAATCTATCTATCTATCTATCTATCTATCTATCTATCTATCTATCTATCTATGTATCTATCTATCTATCTAAAACACTAAGTCATTAGCAGTTGGTTTAATACTGTGCCCACTTTTCAGAATAGTAGGCTCTCCCCTATGGCCTGTGTCCTGTCTAGCCACAAACTTCCAGGCTTGATATCAGTGCTAGGTACAGAGTCCATCTTGTGAAACAGACTACAAATCCAGAGAGTGGTCAGTTATTGACGTAACATTCATACCACTGTTGCACCAGTGGCGATATCTTGCCTGGCCAATTATTATTATAGCTTGTAGGGTTTGTATTTGGGTAAGGTTGATGATTACATTTCTCTTCCAGTAGCATATACTTATGAAAGATTTTTTTTCCTTGTATGTTCTACGACTCATATGTGCACTGTCTTCAGCAACAAGGGTCTTGTGGGCAATTTCTGGTGGGTAACCAAGACCAAGGGCAATAGCCAATATTTTTTGAGAGTCTATGGGGCCTCTGGTCAAGAGCTTCAAAATATGGAGTCTATTCCTAGCTCTGGGCCTTTTATTTTCTAGCCTATAGTGTCTGGTAGTGGTACTGTCCCTGCCATTATAGAGTAACTCCATTTAAATTCTTTTTATGTTATATATGTATAGACTTTAAGATGCTTCTTTAAGGGTAGGTTTATATATGACTTTTTCAAAAGGCCTTCCGTGTTGGTTAGCCCTCCCATGCTCCCTCCTCTGCCCTGCCTCCTGTTCCCTCCTTATTTAACACTTCCTACTCCCTTTTCCCTTTTGACGTTATTGCATTCTATCTTCCTTGAAAATGTCAAAAGGCTTCCATGAAGCCTCCCTCTGATGGTCCCTTTCTAGTTTCCTGACATTTCTGGACACATATATCTAAAGACTCAAAGCTAGCATTGCTAGCATATGTTTAAGAGCTTAGAACATGCAACATTTGTCTTTCTGAGTCTGAGTTACTTCACTTAAGATGATTGCTTCCAGTTTCATCCATTTACTTGTAAATCTCATTCTTTCATTTTTTTTAAGATCTGAATAATATTCCATTGTGTAAATAAATGTACCATACTTTCATTATTCATTAATCACTTGATTGGCATCTATGTTGTTTTATTTGCTAGCCTGTGGTATCTGTTAGGGACATTGAATACCTATCACATTTAAACTCTTTATATTGTATACGTATGTATTAAAAACTTCTACAGTAGAAGGCTTTCATAATGACCTTTTCAAAAGGCTTTAGTGTTGGCTATCCTTCCCCTTCCTCCCTCCTCTGAGCTGCCCTCCTATTATCCTCACCACTTGTATTTATTCCCTCTTCAACTTTTATATCACTGAATGCTATCTTCTCTCCCATAGCAGCCCCCGTGGGCCCTTATTAGTTTCTGGGTCTTAATGGGTTTTCCAGGTGAAACACACCTATCTGAAAATCTAAGGCTAGCATCCATTTGTGAGAGAGAACATATGATACTTTTCTTGAGTCTGGGGGTACCTCACTGACAATGATAGCTTCTAGTTTCACCATCTTTCCCATGAAAGAACATGGGACAGAAAGTTCTGTGCATATGGAAGAAGTGTAAACAACAATTCACTCAAGTTAGGCAAAATCCCAGCATGGTAAGGGGAGGGGGCATGAACTCTCACTTCTACTTGAAGAGATATTGACATTTGATAGCTGCTGAATTTACCTGATAATTACATTATTTCATTTTTCTTTTTCTTTTCTTTTCTTTTTTGGGGGGGACTTTTTGAGACAGGATCTCCCTTTAGTCCCAGTTGGCCTGGAGCTCACTACGAAGACCAGGCTGGCCTTGAACTCTCAGAGATCCCCTTGCCTCTGCCTCCCAAGTGCTGGAATTAAAGGCATGTGCCACACCCAGCCTAAGACAGTTCTTAGCCGCTGCCATGTGGGTGCTGAGAATTGAATCCAGGTCCTCTGCAAGAGCAGTCAGTGCTCTTAACCACTAAGCCATCTCTCCAGCCCCAAATTCATTTTTCTTAATGGCTGTATAATAGCCTACTTTATAAATATATAACTTATCATTTGGTGGACTTCTAGATTGTTTTTATTTCCTGGCTATTGTGAATAGAGCAGCAACAAACACGGATGAGCAGGAATCTCTGTAATAGGATAAAAAGTCCTTCGGGTATGTGCCAAAGTGTGGCATGGCTGGATCATGTGGTAAATCCATTTCTAGCTTTTGGAGAAATCAGAGAATTTCCATGTGACTGTACCAGTTTGTACTCCTAGACTACTCAAAAAACAAAGGAGGAAGAAAACAAATGACCTACTCAAAAGATGGAGGAAAGAGCTGAACAGAGACTTCACAAATGAAGAAGTGAAGATGGCTGAGAAACATCTTAAAAAGTGTTCAACATTGCTAATAATTAAGGAAATGCAAATTAAAACCCCCTTAAGATTTCATCTTACTCTGGTAAGACTAGTTATGATCCAGAAAACAAAGGATACCAAATGCTAGAGAGGTTGTGGGGAAAAGGGAACACTCATCCACTGCTGGTGGGAATGCAAACTCATACAACTCCTATGGAAAGCAGTGTGGAGAACTCTCAAGAAACTGAAAATGAGTCTACCACCTGACTCAGTTATACCACTCCTGGGTATATACCCACAAGACTCATCCTATCACAGAGATACATGCACATCTATCTTCATTGCAGCTCTCTTCACAATAGCAAAGAGCTGGAAGCAACCCAAGTGTCCCTCAACCAATGAGTGATAGAAAAAATGTGCTACATCTACACAATGGAATTCTATGCAGTGGTAAAGAAAGATGACATCATGAACTTTGCAGGTAAATGTATGGAACTTGAAGCTATTATGCTAAATGAAGTGACACAGACCCAGAAAAATAAACGACCAATGATATCCCTCTTCTGTGGATGCTATTGCCAAATCCCTAATTGAAAGGCATGATGAGCAAAGCTAATGTTATATTTCTTCTTATCTGAAGGCAACTATGCTGTTATAATGTGAATTCCTTAATGGGCTCTAGAATTAAGTGACCATTTATTTTCAGACTTTGTAATTGTGGTATATGTGTGGAGGGTATGTACTCATATTTTAGAGTAATATAAAATTAAAGGGAAAATGTGAACTCCTAAACATATTTTGGAATTATCATACAGTTTAAAAACAGCCTGAAACAGTTAACTTCTGCCCAAACAATAAACCTCTGCAGAGAAAAACTTTAAAAAGACTGAGGAAAAGATGCAAGATATTTATGGCAGAATTCATGAACTGGGGTGGGGGGGCATGGAAAAGGGAGTGTGTCTAAATTGGGCTGAGAAATGATGTATGAAACACACAAAACACCAATAAAATATTTTATTAGAAAAGAGTTCCCCTTTCCCATCTTCACCAACATTTATCATTGTTTTTGGATCTTAGATTCAGATGGGGTCAGATGAATCTAAGTAGTTTCAATTTGTATTTCCCTGATGACTAAAGATGTCAAATAAAAAAAAAATCTTGGCTAGTTGATTTTCATTTTTGAAGAACCCTCTTTTTAGTCCCTTTCCCCAATTAGTAATGCTTTCTTTTTTTATTTTGTTTTTTAAGTTCTGTGTATATTCTAGATACTGACACTCTGTCAGAGGTAGAGCTGGTAAGGATTTTTTCCCCATTCTGTAGGTTGCCTCTCCACTTGATTGATGGTGTTCTTTGCTGTCCAGAAACATTTTAGTTTCATGAGGTCCCATTTCTGATATTTGAGAAGTTTTCTTCTATGATTTTTTTTTGAAAATATTTTTTGTGCCTTTGACATTGGTTTCTTTTCCTTTTTGTGAACTGTCTGTTCAGAGGTTTGATCTTTTTATAGTATCCCAGAGACATTCTGGTCCTGGGTGTTTTAGAATTAACATTTTCTTTGGCTGAATTATTCAATTCCTCTATCTGTACTCAAGGCTTGATATTCTCTCTTCTACTTCATTCATTCTTTTATTTATTTATTTTTTATTAATTATATTTATTTCCGTATGTGTATGAATGTACTGTCTGCATGCAGGTCTGTGCACCCGTGTCGTGCAATGCCGCGGAGGTCAGAAGAGAGTCTCAGATTCCCCTGGAACTGGAGTTCTCCTGGAATTGGAGTTTCAGACGGTTCTCGGCCGCCATGTGGGTGCTGGGGATCGAACCCGGGTCCTCTGTAAGAGCGGTCGGCGCTTTTAACCGCTAGGCCATCTCTCCAGCCCCATACTTCATTCATTCTTATGGTGAGAGTTTCACTGAATTTTTTTTTTGTCTCACTGAGGTTTTCATTTCAAGTGTTATTTCACTTGAGTTTTCCTTAGAAGTTCCATTTCTTTATTACACTTTATTTTGTATATTGGATTGTTTTCTTTATTGCTGTTTGTATTTACACAGTTTTCATTCCAGAATTTATGCATGTCTTCTTTAAATTCTCTGAACATAAGTATAAATTCTACTCAGAAATCATTGTCTTGTGCCTCAACTAACTTGGTCTTCTCAGTGAGTGACTGATTTCTTGAGGAAATACATTGTTTTGGCTATCCATATTGTTTATGTTTTTGCATTTGGACCTTCGTATCTAGAGCTGGTTATTGGTGGCATTTCCTGTTATGGAGATCTGGTCTCACTTTGTTGAGCAGGTGTTTGGATCTTTGCTGTTACTTCAATAAGTTAGCTGAACAGTGCCTTGTCATCCAATCTTATGGCAGTTCTGAGTTGACCTGCAGATGGAATGTCAGACATCTTCCCTTCACAGCTGTGGATATTTGAACTTCTTAGCTCAGGAGCAAACTTTCTATAGAATTACTAGATTCTCACTGCCCATCTTCAGGAGTCTGTGGAAGGCTGACACTCTTTTGTAGGTGGTCCTTTGGTGGGAGGATCTAGGGTCACAGTGAGAGTGAGCTGTGCACCCTGGAGGTCATGAGGTGGATGTCACACTGACCTTAGGTGGAGGTAAGCTAGGTAGAGGCCTGGCCGGAGGTCGCCAACTAAGTTTGAGATCTCAGGACTGCTCATAGTCTCAGGGTGGCATGGTGGACGGAGTGGTTGTTGGTAGGGAGACAAGGCTATGGGTGTTGCTGTCTTGAAGGGGAACATTTCTGGTGTGCTTTCCTGCGGTTGAGGCTTGCCCATGTGCTTCTAGCAATGGCAGGGAACTGCTGTTGGCCTTTTTGGTAATGGCAGGGGCAGAAGCTATCAACCTGGGTCTCAGGCCACATGGTGGGTCAAGAGAATCCCTGATGTGCAGCAGTCTGGGAGCGAATTCTCAAAGGAAGAAATGAGGTCAGGAAGAGGCGGGGACCCCTGGCAGGTGGCAGTGGGTTTTTAGGGTGGTGACAGGCATGTGAAGGCTGCCTGCTTGGGAACATTTACTACTTTGGGTAAATAGAGAGTTCCTGATGGGAAGGGGGCTGATGACTGGTGAATGCCAAAGAGCAGGAGGCGGTCAGGAAGAGATGGGGATCCCTGGCAGGAGACAAGGGCAGGGCTTTGGTGTCTAGACTTTGTATTTTTACACACTTTTTCTAATAAGAATTTTCAGTGACTCACAAAAATTCATCTGGAATTTTAATAGGAACTGCATTGAATTTACAGATGAATTTGGAGAGAATATTTCACTATTATCATTCACCCCAAGTATGAACTACTTTTTCTTCCTTTAATCAGTTGATCTTCTATGATTTTATTAGAGTTTTAAACTTCTCTAAATGCAAGATCAAGGTTGGGGAGCTGGGAAGCTATCCTCCAATTCTCCAATTTCAATGTTTCCAAGTTCAAGACAGCTTTTTTTTTTTTTTTTTTTTTTTTTTTTTTTACATTCCCATTCCCCTCTCCCTGCCCTTTCCCCTTCCTAGTTTATGCATTCTGCAATACATGTCTTGTCTTTCTCTCAGTGTTAGATTCTCCTGGCTGGGGCTTGAGAAATGAATTATTATTATTTTACTTTTTATTTTTTGGTCTTTTTGAGACAGAGTCTCCCTGTAGCTCTGGCTGTTCTGGAACTCACTCTGTAGACCAGGCTGGCCTCGAATTCACAGAGATCCGCGTGCCACTGCCTCCCAAGTGCTAGGATCAAAGGCGTGCGCCACCACGCCCGGCATTTATTTATTTCTGTATGTGTATCAATGTACTGTCTGCATGCAAGTCTGTGCACCCGTGTCGTGCAATGCCGCGGAGGTCAGAAGAGGGTGTCGGATTCCCCTGGAACTGGAGTTCTCCTGGAACTGGAGTTTCAGATGGTTCTCGGCTGCCATGTGGGTGCTGGGGATCGAACCCAGGTCCTCTGTAAGAGCGGTCGGCGCTCTTAACCGCTAGGCCATCTCTCCAGCCCCCGAGAAATGAATTATTGATTTAAGAATGTGTACTGCTCTTGCCGAAGGCCAGAGTTCTGTTCCCAACACCAAAAAAATCAGTAGCCTTTCTTTACACCAACAATAAACAAGTGTAGAAGAAATATGAGAAGACCTTCCTATTCACAATAGCCTAAAAAAATACCTGGGAACAAACCTAACCAAAGATACCAAAGATGTCTACAACAAAAATTTTAACCCCTATTTCAAGCAACTCAAATCCACTTATGACTCCAGCTCCAGGTGATCTGACGCCCTCTTCTGGCCTTCACCAGCACCTGCATCATTTACACAAAAATACGCTTACAGGTTTTCCAAACTTGGTTTTAGAGAAAGCCATCAGTTTGTTTTAAGACAATATGCCTTAAAAATCTGGATGTAATTTGTTGGTATTAAATCTGTTTTGTTAATGTAAACTTTTTAATTTTTGCAATGCTGGGGATTGAATCTATGATCTTATGCTTGGTAGGCAAGCTCCATAGCCCTGCCCTGGATGTGGATAAGTGAGTAAGTATTTATCTGTTTGCGGTGGAATGTACTTGATTTATTTCAGTACTTCTGAACTACAGCCTGGTCCTGATTCTGAAGGTCCTGGCATAAGAGCATAAAAGGAGGTTCATAAGGCATATCTCTAAATACTTAACAGCTTTGAAATCAAGCTGCTCTTAGGATGGTAAATATTTTATATTCTGTCTTACTAACTGGGCAAATTTATTTTTGGTACAACTTGGAAATCCGAGTTAAAATCCTTAGATTTGTGTGTGTGTGTGTGTGTGTGTGTGTGTGTGTGTGTGTGTGTGTGTAGGTCAGAGAACAACTTTTGGGAATTGGTTCTCTCTTTCCACCATGTGAGATCTGGGGCTAGAATTCAGATCACTAGGCTTGGTGGTTAGCACCTTAACTCACAGAGCCATCTTACCTACCTATCCTCTGAGGTTTTAACGGAGCTTGAGTCAGAGTCCAGTTTCTGCCTTGCCTCTCTCCTTCCTCAATCCAAACACTGCCCAGATCCATGAGGATCTCTACATAGCACATGTGTAGACCCTGACCCACAGATATAAACTCTCTCCACAGCCCCAAACTGCCTTCTGGCCACCTTGGTAGCTGATGTTGATCAGCAGCAAGGGAATCTACCTGAAGAGGCCAAAGCAGAGGCTGAAAGTTTGCATGGAATTCTGGGGACTAAAGTAGAAGAAGGAAGAATGGATTCTTGAGTGACACTTCAATTCTAGAGATACTTGTCAAGAGGAAAACTAGAACAGAATTTCTGGTGTGTTACCCAGAGCTAGAGCTTGTGTGGCTGAGTCTAAGGTAGGGAATAGTCAAGAGTGACTGTTCTTTTAGGCACTAAGTAAAGAAATACAATTCTTTTCACTTAATTTTCAAGAGACATACTGCCTGAGGTAGTACAGAGGTGAGCTTTCTAATTTGGGAGTAAAATGAACTGTAGATGATGAGAAGAGACATCTCCTTGGAGATATCTTTCTATTCTGTTCTACCTACATCATACAAATGGGGACTGAAAGCTCTCTTTCTTTAATGAAAATGGAGCAAAATAAAATAGGGCTGGGAAGTATGGCTGGTGACCCAGGGAAATAGATAACCTTCTACTGAGACCTCCCTTAGCACCAATGATGTAGTTGCTTTACAATTAGGCTATACTTGGCGTTTGAAAGAAGATAATGGATTAATTATCTGGGTATGGGTGAAAATCTAATTCTTAAAATGTTCCCATCACAGATGTTCTTAATAGTTCATAAAAGGGACAAATGAATGTTTTATTAAGGACTGAGGCAAGGATGGGATGCAAAGTCTCTATTTGCAGAGTACTCTATTTCCTATTAAAGAGCAGAGAGTGCTTGGATTTCACAGGTTTGCAAGTTAAAGATGGGAAGGTTTATGGGGTTATTTACTGTCTCACCTGTGCCTGAAGTTCTTGTAAGGCACACAAATGACAGTGATGGACTAATGTCATTTGGAGCAGTAAGGAAGATGTGGGTAGAAATTATTGTTGCATTAGGCACTGTGGGAGACCTTTCTGGACAAAAGCCCAGCTCTTTGCTATTCCCTGTCCTGCTCATGAATTTCAATCGAGACTGGAGTGGACAGCATGAGAGGCAGGCTCCTGACAAAATTGGTATTTTTTTTTATTCAAGTGTTTTGACCATGGCATACTTTGGTTTCATGGGTGTGTTTTAGGGCTAAGTAAGAAATGGAAGAAAGAGCGATGCATCTGTTTTCTTTAATGATGTTCTACCCCAATTATAATGAGAACAATGCATTTAAAACATTTTCACCTGTCAGAAATTGTCCTCCATGTTTCTGGTCAAAAACAGTGGAAATACTTAGAGATGCATCATTTTGGAACATAGCTGTGTCAATTAACAACTGACTTATATAATAGCCAATTAGTGAGAGTATTGAATTTATTTTAATCAAATCAAAGCAGAGTTAATGACTGGCTTCATTATTATTTGGGCATAATTTCTGTCTTTTGGGCAATAGCTGATGCTTGTTCACACTGAGATTCTGTTTCTTATTCAGAAACAATTGAAGTGATGACTGTGTGTAATTGTTGATTTAGCCATTGTAATTGGGAACTTAAAAATTACAGAAACCAAGAATCTGATGAATTATAAGGGAAAATCTTAGAGATTGAAATTAGTTCCCCCCTCTATATTACATTTGCTTACCTTTATTCTCAAACTGTTTATTTTTATCTGATGAATTTTATATTATGCCTATTTTATGATCTCCATCCCAGATTGCTGCTATAGGAAGTCAGTTTTCAAAAACTTGGTGAATTTGTTTCTGCTTAGGAAGTTTTCTTTTTATTTCAATTATTTTACCTGCCTGAGGATTGTTTTTAGAGTCTCATGATAAAAATGTTGACCCAAGAACTTCCCAAGTGAGCTGATGTATATGTTAACTCTTGAGCTTTGTTTTTTGCACTTTCCTCTAAAGCTTTGTCCAGCCCCCTTGGGTATTTTATTTCCTAACAGCCAGGTCCTATGGATGTACGCTCTGTTTCAGTGTGTGCTTTCCCTGTGACAGGACCTGTTCCTTGTGGCCACGGTGCTTTCTTACTGGCCAGTGTCCTGATTAGTGAGGGCATACACTCTTCCAATTGCTTAATAGTTTGCATCTCTTCCTTATCCTTCCTTAGCACATTTGGCTCTTAGAAAATTGTCCATTTTCCATTTATTTACATGTTTCTATGTTTTTACATTTTCAAGGGCACTGCCTTGGAGAGTACTTGGAACAATGCTATTTAAGTCAAGAAGTAGTTGTAAAGTGGATAGGGCTCTGACAGGGTTGTTTTGTCTCCCAGGTAGAAAGGGCTCATGAGCCTAATGGGCTTAAGTCTTCATAGCAGTTTACTGGTCTAAAATACTTTCTTCCATACATGGGTGTTCAAAACTTATAACTTATATTACTAGCTTTGGCTTCTACTTTTAGCCAACATGTCCCCCTGTATTAGTCAGGGTTCTCTAAAGAAACAGAAGTAACAGGACAAATATATAGCTATATACAATTTATTGATTTGCTCATGTGACAGAGTTCAAGGAGTCCAACAGTAGCTGCACCACACTGGAAAGGCTGAGAGAATCCAGGGAACTGCTCAGTCCGCAAGGCTGGATGTCTCAGTAGTCCCAATCTAGTGCTGAAGGCCCGAATGGATTCCAGGAGATCTGCCGGTCTCAGTACACGCTGGGATCCGAAAGGTTGATCACAGCAGCAAGACAAACCAGATGAGAGAGGCAAGCTGCAGAAGAAAAGGGACCAGCTCCTTCTGCCATGGCCTTTTATACTGCCTGCCGGCAGAAGGTAACGCCCACATTTGGGGTGGGCCATCCGGGTTGAGGTGGTCCAATATAAACATCCTTTTTCTCTTATTTGTTCCTTAGTCCAGTCAAGTTGACACACAGGATTAACCATCACACCCCCCCCAAAGCAAACATTTCTGGGAAAGATAACAATAATCTTAAATAACTTAAAATCTTAGTTTAGTTTGGCGATTAAACACATCAAGTATAATAAAAAATTCATTGAAAGGAATTGAAAGATAATATAGAAATAAGACATAGGTTGGGCATGGGGGCACATTCCTTTAATCTTGGCACTTGGGAGCAGAGGCAGGCAGATTGCTATGAGATTGAGGCCAGTCTGGGATCGTTCCAGGCCAACTGCAGTTACTGCATAGTGAGACCCTGTTTGGTGGGGGGGGGGGAGAGAGAGAGACTGAGAGACTGAGATTGACTATAACTGTGCCTATCATAACTCTAGAGACCTTGAGGAAATTTCAAATTGAAGCAACATTTCCAATAATACAACTGGGAGTCCAGAGATGGAACTAGGGCCCTTGGAAGCCATTCCCTACCTCCTCCCACAGGTAGCTTTTCCAGATGGCAGGATGACTTGTTTTAATTATGTGATGCATCATCTTCCCAGCCTCATCAAAGTTAACAAAAAACATCAAAACAAATCTTTTATAATAAATGAGCGGTGAATGATGCATGGCTTTTATTTTCTTAAGCTTCAAAACCCAGATGGAATTTCAAGAAAACAGACATGGCTGGCGAGGCCCAGGGGAGGACGATAAATGGCTGTGCTCCCTGTGCAGACAAGAAGGCAGCTGCCCTGGAGCTGACCAAACAGAAGAGAGAACACCGTTCTCCCCTCACGAGATTGCTCCAGTGGTCAAGTCTGGAAACAGCCAGCACCCATTTTCTCTTCAGTTCTTAGTCAGTAATTCTCTTCTGGCTCCTTGTGACATTCACTCCCTGGATGCTTAGGCTACGTGTCTGTGCTCCCAAGTAGACTGGAAGCTAGTTTAATACAAAGGATTTCTTTGCTGACCAGAAGCTACATAAGTGTTTATTAAAATATATGTATTCTGGGGCTGGAGAGATGGCCTAGTGGTTAAGAGCACCGACTGCTCTTGCAGAGGACCCGGGTTCGATCCCCAGCACCCACATGGTGGCTAAGAACCATTTGTAACTCCAATTTCAGGAGAACTCCAGTTAGAGGGGAATCCCACACCCTCTTCTGACCTCCGGGGCATTGCATGACACAGGTGCACAAACCTACATGCAGACAGTACATTCATACACATACAAAAATAAATATAAAAAATTAAAATATATGTATTCTGCAAAACACAGCTCCCTTAGGTCTCATTTTCTTCAGAAACATTTATTTGCAATAGACATCAAAATATTACTGAGAACTGTGTGTATATCCAACCACCAGCTTCCCTGCCAAGAGAGTGCTACAGAAGGTAAGCATATTATGCCCAAGTATGGAATCCAAAACCATCTCCACACTTTTTGTATGTTTGCTTTTGCTAGCAATTAACATTGAAAGGATTATTTAGTCATACTATTTCCCAGTGTCCTCACCTATAACTTAGGGTTACTAGCAGTTCGTACCTCAAGAGTTAATGAACACACCATATATGTGCTGACTTTGAAACACTGCAAATTCTTTTTGACTTAACTTATCAAAATTTCAGCCTCTTCCCCCTCCCTTGAACTTGAATGGGTCTTTGGAGTTACTGGGTGAATACAAGGAGATGGAAAGAATGCGTTCAGACTTTGGAGAGATCGGTAGAAAGGACAACTTCTGCTGCAGGGCCCTCACTCTGTGAGCCATTAGCCATCAAGTGCAAAGCCTGGCTGGCCTGAAGATGCTAGAGGGAGAGAAAATAAAAGGAGCCCTATGTATACTAGACCCAAGCTGGTTGATTCCTTCCAGCACAAATGTTGAACATGTGAGTGGAATGATGTTTAAGATGGCCCCATCCCTGGTTACTGTCTGATTGCATCTGGTGCAGAACTTACTGGCCCCAGTCAACTTCAGATGTGTTTGCTGCTGTTTGTTACTGTATTAAACTGTTTATAAATGTCATTATCTTAAACTGCTCTTTCAGGGCAACATGCAGCTAGGTCAGCACAGTTACAGAGTGATAAGTGTTCAGCCTGACTCAAGGAAAGTTCTAAGTGTGCTCACTTGTTAGACCGGTTGCTGCTGCTCACCAGCACAAGACACTGGTGGAGTCTTTATCTCACTGAATGCACTTTATGTGTAAGTCAGATGCAGTGGGACTTGAGTTATCTCTTTTGGGTGCTTGCAATAGAGAGTAGATGGGATCAGAGACTAGAAAGTACTTTGCAAAGCAATAAAGTGTTAAAAATAAAGCAAAATATTAGTGTTTTATAACTTTACATTTTTATTATCTTAAGTTTTACAACTTAACATTTTTTTATTATCTTAAACTTGTCAGGAGTTTCATATGGAGAAATTACTCACACTACATCAGCAGTGTTATGCTTTTTTTGTGCTAGGGATTGAAGCTAGGGCTGCCTGCTAGCTGGGCAAGGGCTCTACTGCTAGTTCATATCCCCAGCCTAGCATGGTAGCTTTTAAGAGAAAATGCATCTCTTTTTAAATTTTTAAAAAATTTTATTTATTAATGTACTGTTTGCATGCAGGTCTGTGCACCCGTGTCGTGCAATGCCGTGGAGGTTAGAAGAGGGTGTTGAATTCCCCCGGAACTGGAGTTAAAGACGGCTCTTAGCCATGTGGGTGCTGGGGATCGAACCCGGGTCCTCTGCAAGAGCTGTTGGTGCTCTTAACTGCTAGGCCATCTCTCCAGCTCTGAAAATGCATCTCTTTATCAAAAATTTGAACAATCTCAGAAATGGAAAGTAAGTGAAAACCAGGTGGAGTATTTGGTTTGTGTCTACAAGCTACCAAATTAACATAATTGTTAAAATGAATCACTCAGAATAAAAGTAGGAAATTTTCTTTCTTGTTATCTGCTTTTCATGTTACTGTAAACAGAGCTGTAGTACAAAGTATATGCCAGATGATTTTTTGTGTTGGCCATTTTATTAAGATTGGTGTTAATGTTTACATGTATATGAGTGTGAATGCAGGCATGGGCTCTGAAACTAGCAGAGGACCACGGGGTTAGTGGCATTGAGGAAGCAGGGGGAGAGAACACATAATCGAAGGAGGCCGCTGGGAGTGGAAGGGTACAGGCAGGGCGGGGGGACTGGGGAGAAGGGGGAGGAAGGAAAATCAGCACAGCAAATTGATGAAACACAGTATAGTATTTTTAAAATTTTGTTCTTTGTTTTTTATGTGTATGAGTGTACTGTCTGCATGCAGGTTGGTGCACCCGTGTGGTGCAATGCCGTGTAGGTCAGAAGAGGGTGTTGGATTCCCCTGGAACTGGAGTTCTCCTGGAATTGGAGTTTCAGACTGTTCTCAGCCGCCATGTGGGTGCTGGGGATGGAACTGGGTCCTCTGCAAGAGCAGTCGGTGCTCTTAACCGCTGAGCCATCTCTCCATCCCCAGTATAGTATTTTTTTTAAACTTTTTTAAAAATTTCTTTATGTATATGAGTGTACTGTCTGCATGCAGGTTTGTGCACCCTTGTCGTGCAATGCCGCGGAGGTCAGAAGAGGGTGTCGGATTCCCCTGGAACTGGAGTTCTCCTGGAATTGGAGTTTCAGATGGTTCTCAGCGCCATGTGGGTGCTGGGGATCGAACCCGGCTCCTCTGTAAGAGCGGTCGGCACTCTTANGAGGTCAGAAGAGGGTGTCGGATTCCCCTGGAACTGGAGTTCTCCTGGAATTGGAGTTTCAGATGGTTCTCAGCCGCCATGTGGGTGCTGGGGATCGAACCCGGGTCCTCTGTAAGAGCGTCGGCGCTCTTAGCCACTAAATAATTAAGAGACCACCTCCCGACACCCACCTGCTAGCTTCTCTTGCTCCATCTTCTCCAAGGAGCGGCACGACCTCGGCCTCCAGCGTGTCCAGCAGAGTGAAGCAAGCGGCCTTGATGGTGTTGCTGGGCTTGATGCAGGCCGGCAGCGATGGAGCAGGCAACAGGCAGCAACCTGCTCTCCACGCTGCTCATTGCCTGCACCTTTATGCTCAGCCTGGTCTACCTGTTGGGCCTTGCAGTGAGCCACATTGTCCAGCTGCCCGCCGGGTGAAAAGTCCACCATACATTTTCTCTCCAATTCCGTTCCTTGGCCATGCTGTACCATTTGGGAAAAGTCCCATTGAATTTTTAGAAAATGCATATGAGAAGTATGGACCAGTATTTAGCTTTACCTTGGAGGGCAAGGCGTTTACTTACCTTCTGGGGAGTGGTGGCACTGCTGCTACGCTGCTTTCCAATAGCAAAAATGAAGACCTGAATGCAGATGTCTACAGCCGGCTGACAACACCTGTGTTGGGGAAGGGCGTTGCATATGATGTGCTCAATGCAGTGTTCTTGGAACAGAAGAAAATGTTAAAAAGTGGCCTTAATATAGACCACTTTATTTTTTTAATTAATTAATTATTTGAATGTACTGTCTGCATGTAGGTTTGTGCACCCGTGTCGTGCAATGCCGCGGAGGTCAGAAGAGGGTGTCGGATTCCCCTGGAACTGGAGTTCTCCTGGAATTGGAGTTACAGAAGGTTCTCAACCGCCATGTGGGTGCTGGGGGATCAAACCCGGGTTCTCTGCAAGAGCAGTTGGCGCTCTTAACCTCTAGGCCCTCTCTCCAGCCCAATATAGCCCACTTTAAACAGTATGTTTTTATAATTGAAAAAGAAACAAAGGAATACTTTCAGAATTGGGGAGAAAGTGGAGAAAAAAAAATGTGTTTGAGGCTCTTTCTGAGCTCATCATTTTAATGGCTAGCCATAGTTTACATAGAAAGGAGATGAGAAGTCAACTCAATGAGATGGTAGCACAGCTGTATGCCAATTTGGATGGAGGTTTTAGCCAGGCTGCCTGCCTATTGCCAGGTTGGCTGCCTCTTCTGAGTTTCAGGCTCAGGGACAGAGCCCATCGAGAGACCAAGAATATTTTCTATAAGGCAATCCAGAAACGCAGGCAGTCAGAAGAAAAAATTGATGACATTCTCCAAACTTTACTGGACTCAACATACAAGGATAGGCGTCCTCTGACAGATGATGAAATAGCGGGAATGCTTATCCACCTGCTCCTGGCAGGGCAGAACACATTCTCAACCACCAGTGCCTGGATGGGCTTCTATTGGGCCAGAGACAAAACACTTCAAGAAAAATGGTACTTAGAACAGAAAACCGTGTGTGGCAAGGTTCTGCCTCCTTTAACTTATGACCAGCTCAGGATCTAAATTTACTTGATTGCTGCATAAAAGAGACATTAAGACTTAGACCTCCTACGATGACCATGATGAGAATGGCTAAAACCCCTCAGACTGTGGCAGGGTATACAATTCTTCCAGGACATCAGGTGTGAGTTTCTCCCACTGTCAGTCAAAGACTTAAAGACTCATGGGTAGAACAATCCTGATCGCTACTTACAGGATAATCCAGCTTCAGGAGAGAAGTTTGCCTACTTACCATTTGGAGCTGGATGTCATCGTTGTACTGGTGAAAATTTTGCTTATGTTCAAATTAAGACAATTTGGTTCACTATGCTTCGTTTATATGATGTTAACCTCATCAATGGATATTTTTCCAGTGTGTATTATACAACTATGATTCACACTCCTGAAAACCCAGTCATCCGTTACAAAAGAAGAGCAAAATGAAAAAGGCTATAAGAACTAACATGTGATTCTTCATTATCAGCTGCAAAAGCACTGGATGAAAATGAAGTTTACGAAACAGCTTTCCTAGTGTACTGTTTTTTTGAGTGTGTAATTCTAGAAGCTGGCTTATGATCTTAATTCTTTAAATTAACTCAGTGATTTATTTTATCAATCCTAATGGCATTTGATACTGTTCATAGTAGTTTTGATAGAATGTGTGCCTTCTGGATGCCAGGCTTATGAGTAAAAATTATTATGAGGAATCTAGGTAATTGGCAAATGCTATATTACAGAATGCCCAGGTATTAACTTTGAAAGCACATATTGCTCTTGGCAAATAAGTTCAGGAGGTTCTATTTTGGAACTAGTTCTGCAAGGTTTAAACGCCTAGTGGAATTCTGCAAGGCCACAGATTGTTCATTTACTGGGGTCATTTTTTGTGTGTAAAGATCTGTGAGTGAGGGTAAGGAATAAACTCTCACTGAAAAGCTTTTGATAAAAGAATACTAGTAACTGTGATGGAGTTTTGTAGAGAAGTGTATCCTCTGCCATTTTAACTTGAAGCACTGCTACAGGAAGATGATCAAGATCTAGGACCTTGCTTTGCTAATCATGCTTCCTAAAAATAAATTAATAATAAAGAGTGCGCATGTAAAAAAATAATAATTAAAAATAGAAAAGATCCGATTTCTGAATCCATTTCTGTAATTGTTTGCATTTAGACATGCCATCCACAAGGTGGAAGCAAAGAGTTTTGTTTGAATCATGCAGGATCTGAGACTATTCAGTGCCACAAACAGGTAATCACCATTCTGAGGATGAAGACTGTGGACCCAGATACTTGACGCAGTAAAACTTCCTTATGGGCCAGAAGCAATATAACTCCCCAAATTATTTTTTTATGTTTAAGAATTCATATATTCCAACTTTAATTTTATATTACTCTAAAATATGGATACATACTTTCCGCTCATATACAGTAATAAGAGAGTCTGAAAATAAGTGGTGGGTGGATTCTAGACCCCTTTGAGAGATTTGCATTATAACAACATAGTTCCTTTCAGATAAACAGAAATATAACAACAATGTTCAGCTTGCCTTTCAACTGGGGATTTAGTGTTAGCATCCTCAAATGAGGGAACCATTGGCCTTTTGTTTTTCTGGGACTGTGTTACTTCACTTAGCATAATGGCTTCGAGTTCCATCCATTTACCTGCAAAGTTCATGATGTCATCTTTCTTTACTGCTGAATAGTACTCCATTGTGTAGATGTACCACATTTTTGTCATCCACTCGTCAGTTGAGGGGCATTTAGCTTGGTTCCATCTCTTCCCTATTGTGAAGAAAGCTGCAATAAACATGGTTGTGCATGTATCTTTGTGGTAGGATGAGTCTTGTGGGTATATACCCAGGAGTGGTATGACTGGGTCAGGTGGTAGGCTCATTTTGAGTCTTTTAAGTTTCTCCACATTGCTTTCCATACAAGTTTACATTCCCGCCAGCAGTGGATGAGTGTTCCCCCTTCCCCACAACCTCTCCAGTATTTGGTGTCTTTTGTGTTCTTGATCTTAGCCAGTCGTATTGGAGTAAGATGATATCTGAGAGTGGTTTTAATTTGCATTTCCTTAATTATTAATGATGTTGAACACTTTTTAAGATGTTTATCAGCTATCTTTAATTCCTCACTGGTGAAGTCTCTGTTCAGCTCTTTATCTTTTGAGTAGGTCATTTTTTTATTTCTTTGTTTTTTGAGTAGTCTATATATTCTTGACATTAATGCTCTGTCAGATGAATCAGTGGTGAAGATTTCCTTCCACTCTGTGGGTTTTCTCTTCACTTCCTTGATTGTTTCTTTCCATGTACAGAATCTTTTGAGTTTGATGAGGTCCCATTTGTCAACTGTTGACCTTATTTTCTGTGTAGCTGCTGTCTGATTTAGAAAGTCTTTTCCTACGCCTGTGTCTTGTAGGTTGTTGCAAACTTTTTCTTCTATCACCTTCGGTGTTTCGGGTTTCACATTGAGATCTTTGATCCACTTGGAGTTGATTTTTGTACAGGGTGAAAGGTAGGGGTTTAATTTTGTTCTTCTACAAATGGTGATCCAGTTTTGCCAGATCATTTGCTGAAGACGCTATCCTTTCTCCATTGAGGGTTGTTTTTTTTTTTTTTTTTTTTTGCCCCTTTGTCAAATATGAGGTGGCTGAAATTGTATGAGCTCAAGTTAGGATCTTCAATTTTGTTCCATTGGTCAATGGGTCTGTTTTTGTGCTAGTACCAGGCTGTCTTTATCACTATGGCCCTGTAATGTTTGAAGTCTGATAGGGTAATACCCCCTGTATTGCATTTTTCATTTAGGGTTGCTTTAGCTATTCGGGGTCTTTTGTTTTTCCATATGACTTTAAGGTTTTTTTTTTGTTTTTGTTTTTTTTTCCCAAGTCTGTGAAGAAGCTCATGGAGATTTTGATTGGGATTGCATTCAATCTGTATATCAATTTTAAAGTGGACATTTTTGCTACATTAATTTTCTCAATCCATGAGTATGGGAAGTCTTTCCATTTTTTGACATCATTTTCTTTTTTTTTAATTTTATTTATTTTTATATGTGTATGAATGTACTGTCTGCATGTCGGTTTGTGCACCCGTGTTGTGCAATGCTGCGGAGGTCAGAAGAGGGTCTCAGATTCCCCTGGACCTGGAGTTCTCCTGGAATCGGAGTTACAGACACCTCTTAGCCGCCATGTGGGTGCTGGGGATCGAACCCGGGTCCTCTGCAAGAGCAGTCGGTGCTCTTAACCTCTAGGCTATCTCTCCAGCCCTTTTGACATCATTTTCAATCTCCTTCAGGGGTTTAAAATTTTTGTTGTAGAGGTCTTTGGTATCTTTGATTAGGTTTGGTCCCAGGTATTTTATTATTTTTGAAGCTATTGTGAGTGGGGAGGTCTTCTTGTATTCCTTCTCCACCTGTTTATTGTTGGTGTAAAGAAAGACTACTGATTTTTCTAAGTTAATTTTGTATCCCACCATTTTACTGAAACTTTTAATCATTTTTAGAAGTTTTCTGGTGGAGTTTTTAGTATCTCTTAGGTAAAATATCATATCATATACACAAAGGGATAGCTTAACTTCTTCTTTTAGTACTCCTTTAATTTCCTTCTCTTGTCTTACTGCCCTAGCAAGTGTTTCAAGCACTATGTTGAAAAGGAGTGGTGATAGTGGGCAGCCTTGCTGAGTTCCCACCTTTAAGGGGAATGGTTCCAATTTTTTCCCATTTAGGATGATGTTGGCAATGGGTTTGCTATATATGGCTTTGATTGTGTTGAGGTGTTCATATTCTGGTGTTCATACTGAGCTTTATTGCACTGTGGTCTGATAGAATGCATAGAATAATTTCAAGCTTTTTGTATTTTTGAGCTTTCTTTTGTGCCCCAGTATGTGGTTGATTTTGGAGAGTGTTCCATGAGGTGCTGAGTAGAAAGTATATTCTCTGATGTTAGGGTGGAATATTCTGTAGATGTCTGTGAGGTCCATTTGGTGAATTGTATTGTTCAGTTCTGATGTCTCTCTGTTAATTTTTTTGTCCTGTTCATCTATCCAAGGGGCTCAGTGGGGTGTTGAAGTCCCCCACTCTTAGTGTGCTAGGATTAATCTGTATCTTGAGGTCCTGCAGAGTAGTGTTTATAAAGTTAGGTGCACCAGAGTTTGGTGCATAGACATTTAGGATTGTGAATTCTTCATGGTTAATTGTTCATTTACCAAGGATATAATGGCCCTCTTTGTCTCTCCTGATTAATTTTACTTTGAGATCTATTTTGTCTGATATTAGAATAGCCAGTCCAGCTTGTTTCTTAGTACCATTCACTTGGAATATTTTTTCCATCCTTTCTCTCTAAGGTGGTGTCTGTCCTTGAGGGTGAGATGGCTTTCTTGTAGACAGCATATAGAAGGATTCTGTTTCCTAATCCACTCTCCCAGTCTATGTCTTTCAATTAGGGAGTTTAGACCATTAGTATTAGTATTAAGTGTTATTATTGAGAGATGTGTGTTGCTTCCTTTCACCTTATTTTTTGTTTGCATTCTTGGTCTAGGTTTGTATTTACTCTGTTATGCTTTTGTTGCTTTCTCGCTTTAATTGCTTAGGGATAATTGCTCCTTTCCTCTGTTCTTTGGATTGCTTCAAGGATTTCTGAAGTGTTGGTTTCCTAGTCATGTATGCTTTCATCTTGTTCATGTCATGAAAGATTTTTCTTTCTCCTTCAACTATAATTGACATTTTTGCTAGGTATAGTAGTCTGTGTTGGCATCAAAGTCATTTGGTACTGGTAATACTTTGGTCCATATTCCTCTAGCTTTCATAGTTTGCAGTGAGAAGTCAGCTGTGATTCTGATGGGTTTTCCCCTTATATGTAACTTCTTGTTTTTCTCTTGTGGCTTTCAGTATTTTGTCTTTGTTTTGAGCATCTAGTGTTTTAACAATTATATGGCGTGGGGAATTTCTTTTCTGGTCCTGTCTATTTGGTATTCTATATGCTTCTTGTATTTGTATGGGTTTATCTTTTTTTCAGTTTGGGGAAATTTTCTTCTATTATCCTGTTTAAGATCTGGTCAATAGTGTTGTCTTGGGCTTCTTCTCCTTCCTCTACCACTATGATGAGGAAGTTTGGTCTTTTCATATTGTCCCACATTTCTTGGTTGTTACACTCTTTTGTTTTTTAAAAAATTTTCATAAACTTTACTTGAGAATTCTAGTTGCTCCATGTTATCCTGCAGTTCTGATATTCATTTTTCTCCTTCATGCATTCTGAGGCTTTTTTCCCATCCTTTACTATTGATTGGATGAATGTTCAAATTCCTTTT
This sequence comes from Rhizomys pruinosus, assembly GCA_009823505.1. Classification (NCBI taxonomy): domain Eukaryota; kingdom Metazoa; phylum Chordata; class Mammalia; order Rodentia; family Spalacidae; genus Rhizomys; species Rhizomys pruinosus. Next base: position 307,155 of record VZQC01011408.1, on the reverse strand, counting down.
TTTTTCATTCTGTGATTTCTTTAGCATTTGCACTGTCTTCTGGAGCCTGTCATTATCTTGTAGCTCCTTACTTCCTTGGTTAGTTTCTTTTTTTTTTCATTTTGGCCTGGGATCTTTTCATTGTTTCCACTTCCTTCAGGAGTTTGTCATTTTCTCCCTTTAGTAGCAGGTGCTGACTGGAACTGCTTCCAGTAGAAGATGTTGTTCATTTTGCTCAACTCACTGTTTGGATTTGTAGAAGTAGCCCAGAAGGGACTAGATGTTGGGGTGATTCTTCTACAACCAATAGGAGTTGTGCCTGGTTTGATATCAATGTAGCTTCCAAAAGATTTTACCTCCATTTCAGACATTTTCCCTGTGGTTGCTATCATACTGTATTACGGGTATTAATCCCTGAAAATCTGGCTGAATTGTACAGGATGGCTCAGGCTTGGAGCTTGTGCTTGTGGGACTGTAGGCTGTAACTGGCACTGAAGAGGCTGACTCAAAGCAATCAGAGGCTGTCCTGCAGATCCAAAATTAGCCAAAGAAAGCTGGGATGCTAGTAAAGGTACTGAAACCTGCTGGAGAACACTCAGTGCTTGGGCATTGTTATAAAAATTTGGGTGACTGTATGTTGTTAATTTGGGAAACAAACGTAATTCCTTAAGATAAATTATCCTACAGATAAAAAAGAATGTTATAAGATGATACTGTACAACACAAAATTTATAGAGAACGTTTGTATATGTTAATCCCAAAGTTATTGTTACATAAATTTTAAGTAAAATACCATGTAATTTTAAATTAAATATACATTAATAGAATATAGACCCGTGTCCCTCTCCCGCCCCTCCCACACCTCCCAGTTCACCATTTCAGTNCCTCCTCCTCCTCCTCCTCCTCCTCCTCCTCCTCCTCCTCCTTCGTCTATTCTGCTTCTGAGGCTTTTTCCTATCCTTTCCTTCTGATTGGACAAATGCTCAATTTCCTTTTTCATTTCATTCTGTGATTTTTTTTTAGTATTTCCTCTTCCTTCTGGAGCCTGTCATTCTCATCTTGTAGCTCCTTTGGTTGTTGGTCATTTTCTTTTTTTGTTTTGGCCTGGGATCTTTTCAGCATTTCCTTCTGGAGTTTGTCATTTTCTCCCTTTAGTTCTTTACAAGGTTTGTCATTATCTCCCTCTAGGTCCTTCTTGAGTTTTTCATTCTCTCCCCTTAGTTCTCTAATTTCTTTGAATATGTCTACAATCATTCTTCTAAGTTCCATATCTTGGTTTCCTTACAGGGAGATCTCACTGTAGGAATCTTCTGTAGGGTTGATAGAGTTCGGTGTGCATTTATTATGAGCTTTTCCCATGTTGTTTTTTCTTTGTGTCTTTGGTATGTGGATTTGTTTGTTTCTTTGTTTCTTTGGATTCTGGTGCCTCAATGTTGGCTGCACAGACTATAATCACTAATACTGCATCTGCTAGATCTTCTGTACCACTGCTCCACAGGTTGGGGGGGTTGCTACCCTGTTGGCCAACTCATGCCATGTGCTGGGCACAGGCTGGTGTTGTGCTGTGTGTGTCTAACTGCCCACGTTGCATGCTAGAACCCAAAGGTTGTATGATCCTGGGTAATACCAAGACTCCAGGGGGCTTTTGCAGGCTGGCCTTTTCAGGTGGCAGGTGAAATCTGTTCATGCCACCCGCTGGGCACCCACTGGTGTTGTGTTGTGTTGTGTGTGCGTGTCCCAAATTTTTGATCTGTAGGTGGGTAAGTAGGTTTTTGCTAGAAAGTTTAAGGTATGAGTCTACAAACCTTAGGGGGTGGTGAAAGCTGAATTAGGTGCTTTCCTCTTGGGGAAAAAGAACTGTTCAAATCTCCGAAGAAATGGACAAGGATAACATAGTTTTTGGAAAGGCAAGTCCTTTGATTTTTATCAGAAGATGAAAGCTTTGTTCAGTAGTTAAAAGCCAATAGGAAAATGCAGTGGCAGCTGTAGATGATGCAGTGGACAGCCACCCTTGCTCTAGATGAGCATCCACTGAACACCTGAGAGCAATTGGTTGATCTCAGATGCTTTCTTTTTTTCTGATTTGGTTGAGGGCAGCAAGCTTCTCAAGTGGCCTTTCAGAAATGGTGGCACAGCAGGATTTACTCAAGGCTGATTAAGCCACACTTTCTGAAAGGTGCTTAGACAATAGTAGTTTGTTTTCTAAAAGTCTCCATGTGATTCTAATGTGAGGGAGTTAGAGCCTAGGGACTTGTATGCAAATGGACTCCAAAGACTTAAAAGATAAAGTTTTAAGCTCCTTTGCTTTCTTTTAATTGTATCTTTCTCAACAGAAATTGGACAAAAATCAAATTATTGGGTTTCTTGGGTTAATTGCTATTGAATTAAATGACATAAAAGCTTAAGCTTTTTCTGTGTTTTAAAAAATTAAAACCTCCACAATAGGGAATTTTGCTTCTCATGAATTTTAAGGTGAGATATCATAAGCTCATCCTTCTGAAGACCATTCAGTTAAGGTGATGGTCTCATTTCAGAACCACTATGTGGTGCTGTGGTCATCTAGAAAATATGGGGAGTTAGTACTGTAATATGAAAGACATTAAGCTTTACAAATGACACCAACAGAAAGCTTGTGTGAGGTTAATTATTTATTATTATACATTTTAAACGATTTTTTTGTGTGTTTCATACATAATTTTTCAATCAGTCTTAATCATCTTTATACCAGCTTCTCCACTGGCAGGCATCCTCCTACAGAGCTTCCCCTTCCCCAGAAATTCACACATTCTGTTGTTTGCCCTAGGGTTCGTTGCCCCAAACTACTCTCCCCACCCACTCCTGAACTCATCCCCTGAGATCTAGTCAGCCTATCTGGAGTCCCTTTCCTAAAGCAGGCCAGAGACAGGTCGCCTGTATTCAGTTTCACCTACCAGGGCTCAGGAAATGTTGTACCGGCAGAAAGATTGTAATAGCCAGGGAGATAGTGCATGACCAATCAGCAATGTTCCTGGGACCCTGTTCCTGGGACCCTGTTCATATGAACCTGCAGCATTGGTATCAGCATGCACAAGACCCATGCAAGCTTAGCTGGACAAAAACCCAGCACAGAACTGCAGAAATGTGTAGAAGAGTCCAACCTTGGCTGAAGAAATATTGGCAGCTGATGGCAGTTGGGTGAGGAAGAACTGGTGACATTAAATTTTAAATGTCAGCTCCGGTAGGCTTTGGTGAAAATTTGTTTGGTGAAGTATGGACATAGATATTGTAAGGAATCTGTAGTGTCGTTAACATCCACCAGCAGACAACTTTGAAGAGAGGAGAAAGTCACTCATCCCATTGGAGACCATATGAAAAGAAATGGACGTTTTTAGGAAAGATTCTATCTCAAGTATGTAACGTGGAAATCTTGCGGGAGTGTCTGGACTCATATGCGGACTGCAGGTTTGCCAGCTCCACAACCAGATAGGTTCTCTTGCTCCTTGGAGGATCTTGATACAACTTGTAAATGTCATTCTTTGAAACACAATAGTGATTTTTTTTCTCTTCTTTATGGTGAGGACTTAGATAAAGGTGATGCCTAATAGTATGAAATAATTGAACACTTATATAAAGGTGTAGTGGACTCATCTGTGGGTGGCAGTAGATGAGAATTGAAAAACATTTCCTTCATGTAAGGGAGCACTTAGGGAGCGGACATGTTTGGCAGTGTCCTATCAAGAGACTGGTGTTTCACAGGAAGTAGAAAAACAAGGGTATAAATACCTACACAGATTTAAACTTAGCTAACATTAACGTTTCATGCATACTGCTGTATGTGGCTCCAGTTTATTTTTCTGTTTTCACTGTTGCTTATTAATGTTAGTTAAGGGAGTATGTCCTGTGATATATGGGATTTATATATAAACAATATGATTCTGTTTTATAAACACAAAAATGTTAGATGAAAACAAATAGCACTCATCTCCTGTTTAGTGAATGTTACCAGTTTTTAAAAACTCTGTGGCCAAATAAAAAGCTATAAAAGATTCCTTAAAATATCTATGTTCAGACTTCACCAAGCAAATAAAAATCAACTATAAAAAAATAACATGAAAGCTCTAAAGAAGAAACAGAACCTCGACAGAGTGCAAGTGGGGATTTAGTAAGGACTAGAAAATTCCTGACTTCCATCATGACTGACTAATAAAAAGGAGAGAACATGGGCTGGAGAGATGGCCTAGCACTTAAGAGCGCCAAGTGCTCTTTCAGAGGACCCAGGTTTGTTCCCCAGCACCCACATGGCGGCTGAGAACCGTCTTTAACTCCAGTTCCAGGGGAACCCGATGCCCTCTTCTGACATCTGAGGCATTGCCTGACACAGGTGCACAAACCTGCATGCAGACAGTACATTCATACACATAAAAATAGATAAATAAAATTAAAATGTTTTTTTAAAAAGGAGAGAACAGGAGACATTGATTTCAGAAGGAAATATAGAATAAAGTAGACATCAGAGCCAGGCATGGTGGCTCACACCTTTAATCCCAGCACTTGGGAGGCAGAGGTAGGCGGATCTCTGAGTGTTCAAGGCCAGCCTAGTCTACCTGGTCTATGTAGTGAGTTCCAGGCCAGCTAAGGCTACAAGGAGACCCTGTCTCAAAAAGACCAAAAAAGGAAAGAAAAGAAAAAGCACACATCAGTTATAGAGTATTAAGAAGATATTATGAACAGTGTTTTGTAAATAAATTTGACAATTTGAGGCAATTGCCTTAAAGAGAAACTGACAGAATAAGAAATTGAAAGTAGGTCTGGAGAGATGGATCAGTACTTAAGAGCTCATACTGCTCGTACAGAGAACCCAAGGTTCCCAACAGACACATGAGTCTGCTCACAACTGCCTGTATTTCCAGTTCCAGGAGATTTGACCCCTCTGGCTTCCACAGACACCTGTACTCAGGCACACATGCCCCCATGCAGACACACATACATGATTAAAACAATAAGAATATAAACTTCAAAAAGAAAAAGGATATATATATATATATATATATATATATTAAACATATTTTTAAAAGAAAAAGAATCCAGAGGCTCATATATCTGAAAGACTTGTTCACTGAGTATTTATTATGTGCCAGTTTCAGTGCTGAGAGGAAGGGTCAACAGCTAAACCAGCAAATGGGGAACTGGCTTCAGGCCTCGGGGACCTACTGAGAACATAGAGCAGCAAGCAGACAATGGTGACGCAATGCTATAAGGTTTGACTGGTGACAGCTACCTGATGGTCCTAATCAGCCAGCCAGACATGGTAAATGACAGCATCCAGTCTGAAACCATCCTTGTTGCCACACCACTGGCTCTCAGGGCCAAACCTTCCAAACCTCTCCATCAAAGGATACTTCTTGGGCTCTAGCAGAATACAGGGAAGTGGCCAAGGATGTGGCTTAGTGGTGGCATGCTTGGGAGGCCCTGGGCTCCGACTTCAGGCCGGGCATTGTGCACGCTCCTGCAATTTCAGCTCTCAGGATGCTGATACAGATCACAAGTTTCAGGCCAGCTTGACCTATATAGCAAAACCCTATGGGAAAGAGAGAAAGAGACAGAGAAAGGGAGAGACACAGAGGGAGAAAGTAATGATGTCTAAAGAACTGACAGGAGAATGAATGCAAAGGGCAGGAAAGCCTGTGTTGCCCTTTCAATGGTCAGGTTAGGCCTGATTAGGCACTAACAGAAAAGCTCTAGTTTAGTTGCTAGCTCCCCTCTGGCCCCCCTCTCCGTGTGTGTGTGTGTGTGTGTGTGTGTGTGTGTGTGTGTGTTGCCGGGGATGGATGCAAAAGGCCCACACGTGCTAGGCAAGCACTGGGCCAGTGAGCTCCACCCAGCTTCACCCCCACTTATGCGCTGGAGTGCTTCACTGCTAATTTTCCCAAACTTCTTTTTCCTTATCTAGAAAGTAAGATGTTAGGGTTATTGTGAGGATTAAATGGAAAAAAAAAACATGTAAATTCAACTGCTATATATTATTATATCCTAAGCTCAAATGTAAAGTCTCTAAGTAGGGTTATTAATAGAAGTGAACAGATGCAGTTTAAATACTTTGTGTAGAGAGAAAGGTAGTATTTGTATTTTGAAATCTTCCTTTTGATCTTTTATAGATTTTTCCATGTAAGTCATTTAGTAGAAAGAGTCCTGACCTTTTAGAGATTCATACTGAGGATATGTGCGTGTGTGAGACAATATGGCATCCAGAATCTGTTTACAATGATGTAGTGGAATGGGGTGCAGTTCAGTGGTAGAGTGCTTGCCTAATGCATGCAAAGTCCTGGGTTCAACTCCTATAACCACAAAAATAAACGAATGAAAGAATGCAATAGCTGTAGATCAGTTTGTAGAAGTGTGCTTAGCATGCTGGGTTCTATCCCCAGCACTACCACAATAATGCTGATGATGCGGGCAGGGCCTGGACAGTGGGGACTTGAGAAGAAGACTGCATCCCAATCAGTGTCGAAGCCAGGCTATGGGCAGCGGAAGCTTCCAATTTCCTATGTTTTCTACTTTTGCATATGTTTAAACTTGAATTAAAACATTAAAAGAGGGGGCTGGGACTTTAATCCAGCCCTCAGGTGGCAGAGGCAGGAGGATGTCTGTAAGGTCAAGGCCAGCTTGATCTACATAGCAAGTTCCAGTGTATCTGGAGCTACAGAGAGACCTCAAAAAACAAAGATAGCAGATAATAAATTCAGAAGTTGTGAAAAAAAGAGATTTAAACTTAAGGGGTTGGAGAGATGCCTCGGCAGTTAAGAGCACTGACCACTCTTCAAGAGGACCAGGGTTCAGTTCCCAGCACTCACATGGCAGGTAACAACCATCTGTAGCTCCAGGCCCAGGGAATCTGATGCCTTCTTCTGACCTCTGCAGGCATTGCCCGAATGGCATGCAGTGTACTTACATACATGCAAGGAAAACACTCATACACATAACAATAAAAATAAACAAAAATAAAAAGATTTAAACATAAACTTCTTATGCAAAAGTGGCAGAGCATTTAGATCAATGAAAATGAATTCGGTGAAACCAGAGAAACTATCACTTCAATCATGTAAATTTTATTGGCTACTTGGTGACAAAAATACTCAGTTCTACTGGATCAAGTATAAAAACCCTTGACCAAAATGGATCTGTTTCCATTGGTTCATGAATGATTTGTGAATGCAACTTCTCATATACAACAGGGAAGAATTCTCCAAAATTTGACAGAGTAGTGATTGTGGCTAGAACTAACAAAAAAGGATAATAGTTCAATAAATTTGAATGCGCATGAGAGATATACTCTATTTCCAAAACGAATTTGAATAGGATCTAGTCTTTCACTATGGCCACCAACTATCCATGGAATGCTGATGAAAGGCAAGTATCTGTTTTGTTCTTTGATGATTCTGTGATTTTTTTGAGTCACTAGTTCATCTCTGTGTAGTCTGTCTCCTTATATTTCATCAATGATGTCTACTTCTTGAAAGGATTTTAAGCTTTAATAAAGCTTTTAAAATATTTTTATTGAGTTGTTTGTGCTTTTAATACTATATAATTTGATATTTACATCTCCACATGTATATATGTATAGACTCTAACTTGTATCTCCCAATGTCCTTCAGTGTGGGTCCAGTCACTAGAGCCTAGTTAACTACTAAGAATCCCGTGCTTGAAAGAGAATGTTTCTGCCCCTCCCAGCAACTTAAATTGGGTTGGAGCTTCTTACCCACTTCCTCATATATATGCTGGGATTTCTTTTCTGGTTTGGATTTGTTCATGCTTTCATCATGGCTGTGAGTTCATATGAGTAACTGATTAGTTGTCTGGAAGACTCTCTTTCCTTCTGGTCATCCCTCCCCTCTGCCTCTTACAATTTTTCTACCTCCTGTACAGCAATGCCCTGAGTCTTGGGAGGGAGGAGTTTGAAATAGGTGTGCTATACAGGGATAATCACTCTGCAGCTTCTTGTTCTCTGGATGTTGGCCAGTTGTTGATTTCTATGTTAATTGCCATGTGTTGCATAAGGAAACATCTCTAGTGAAAGTTGAGAGATTTATTACTCTATGGGTGTAAGAATAAGTCATTAAGAGTAAGTTTAATAAATATTTAGTAGAAAACTAACATTAAGTTTTCTCCTATGTCATGTGACCTATTTACTCTCAGGTTCCCCATCCTAGGATGAGGACCCTAAAATCAATTAAAGATTGGTCGGTTACACCCATAATACTTGTGTCACTATTACACTCGTGGGCATGTCTTGCCAGTCCAATTGTTGTAGTTCACAGGATTCACAGTTGGGTAAGGTTGATGATTATTTTTTAACCTATGGTACTATGTACAGTACCTTCTAACACTATGAACAATAAGAAAGGCTTTTTTAATGAAATTTTTAAGTCTAAAAAGTTGCCTAATTATGTAGTGAATAGTTGGTTTTTGTCTTCATTGGACCCGCTCCATTTGAGATTAATTTCCCATTTTGGAAAGTTTGTGTCCACAGCAGCTCAAGGAGCAGGCATTTTGTTTCCCAGGTAAAGGCCTGGGAACATTGCTTGGTTTAGTTAATTAAATGCTCATGTTGGACTTAAAAATCTTACAAAATGAAAGCTTTGATTTTGCTTAACTCAATACTAATTTTATTTTCCATAATGTAGGTTTCATCATTACTATATAATTCTATCTTCCTTTAGGTGAATTCAAATTCTCTGGTGCAATTAACTCTATGTGTAGAAGGTTTTCCTCAACTTATATTAGTCTCAGAGATAGATTTATCCTGAAAAATATATCTATCTTCCAAAACAGAGTGTAGAATTAGAGTGCCTTCATTTTCTCTGAGCAAAGACATACATAGAACTTCACACATACTTAAGAATATGATAAATCAGGCCAGGTGTAGTAGTGCATGTCTTTAATCCTAGCACTTGGGAGGCAGAGGCAGGTGGATCTTTGTGAGTTCAAGGCCAGCCTGGTCTACAGAGTAAGTTCCAGTAAGTTCCAGAGCTACTGGGAGACCCTGTCTCAAAAAGACCAAAAAAAAAAAAAAATATGCTAAATCGAGTTAAGCTGAAAATTTGTGATGTTCTAGAACTTACATTGTTAAATTACTCTTAGGAGTCTTTAGAAAGATGAAAAAACAAAAAATAAAATTTCTTCAACCTTCCCCTCTCCATTCATACTGTGAAGACTTTCATTTGCAAGCCAGATAGATGATACTATCTGATTAACGCCTGTACCTACTGCAGGAAGTGATACTGGAGTCCCAGGACTCCCCTATACAGCTAAAGAAACAATCAAAGAAGTGAAGAGAAAACCCATAGAGTGGGAGGAAACATTCACCAGTTATATATCTGACAGAGGATTAATATCCAGTGTACATAAACTACTCAAAAAACAAAGGAGCAAGAAAACAAATGATCCAACCAAAATACGGAATAAAGAACTGAAAAGAGAGTTCACAAATGAGGAAGTAAAGATGGCTGAGAAACATCTTTAAAAGTGTTTAATGTCATTAATAATTAAGGAAATGCAAATTAAAATCACTTTAAGATTTCATCTTACCCTGGTAAGGCTGGCTATGATCAAGAAAACAAATAATACCAAATGCTGGAGAGGTTGTGGGGAAACGGGAACACTCATTCACTGCTGGTGGGAATGCAAACTTTTGCAATCCCTATGAAAAGCAGTGTGGAAAACTCTTAAAAGAATCAAAATGAACTTACCACCTTACCCGTTCATTCCACTCCGGGGTAGGTACCCACAGGACTCATGCTACTGCAGAGATATGTGCCCACTTATGTTTGTTGCAGCTCTCTTCACAATAGCAAAGAGTAGGAAGCAACCCAAATGTCCCTCAACTGATGAGTGCATGAAGAAAATGTACATCTACACAATGGAGTTCTAAGCAGAGGTAAAGAAAGACATCATGAAATTTTCAGGTAAATGAACGGAACTAGAAGCCGTTTTGCTAAATGAAGTAACATAGTCCCAGAAAAACAATGAATGGCGTCCCTCGTTTGTGGATCCTAGCACCAAATCCTTACTTGTGAAGCAAACTGAGTATTCTTTTATTTTTTAGTAAATATATACCGGATGCTACTATAAAAAAGTATATTAAGGGCTGGAGAGATGGCCTAGCGGTTAAGAGCGCCAACTGCTCTTACAGAGGACCCGGGTTCGATCCCCAGCACCCACATGGTGGCCGAGAACCATCTGAAACTCCAATTCCAGGAGAACTCCAGTTCCAGGGGAATCTGAGACCCTCTTCTGACCTCCGCGGCATTGCACAACATGGGTGCACAAACTTGCATGCAGGCAGTAAATTGATACACATACAGAAATAAATAAATGCCGGGCGTGGTGGCGCACGCCTTTAATCCTAGCACTTGGGAGGCACAGGCAAGAGGACTGCGAAGTCAAGACCTGTAGGGCTTCAGTGTAAGTTGAAGGCCAACCTGATCAACATAGAGGGCTCAGGACAGCCAGAGGCTACAGGGAGACCCTGTATCTAAAAGACAAAAAAAAAAAAAAAAAAAAAAAAAACAGAAATATTAAGACAGACATCAACTTGCTATGTAATTTAGGAATGTAAAGTAATATTACATTTTACCTGCATGAAACTCTACTGTTAAAATGTGAATCCCTAAACATGTTTTGAAATTAACTTATAGTTTATTTTCAGACTATGTAATTTTGGTATATGTGTGGAATGTGTATATGCATATTTTGAAGCAGTGTGAGATCAAAGGGAACAACAACAACAAAAAAGACTTGTTCAAGGAACTGAAGAAACAGTAAACTTCTGAATCAAAAAATTTAAAAAAAGACTGAGTAAAAGATGCAAGACATGTATGGCAGAATGCATGAGCTCTGGTGGAGTGAGGGGCAAGAAAGGGGGAATGGATCTAAATTTGGGTAATAAATGTTGTATAACATGCACAAAAGTTCAATAAAAATTAGGAAAAAAGAATTAAGCTATCTCAGGTTCTTTGTGCTAGAGGCTAGGGTACTTTTTAATAGTACCTACTAAGTCTGAAAAGTACTCAGAGACTAGAGTTTAGCCTCTTGGGAATTGTAGAGTTGATGCTAAATGTTGGGAGTCTTTTAGAGAGAAATGGCAGCGATCCAGTAAAAAGCCTGGCATCGTGGTTGAGGCTGCCTAGTGAGTGCCTTTGTGAATTTCAGGAGCAGCTCTGAAGATCAATATCATTCTCAGTTGCACTTATGGTTTGCAATACATTTCCATTTATTTTTTATAATTTATCATACTTATTATATGAAGATATTGTAGTTGGGAAAAATTGGATAATTGGAATTATCTCAGTAGTCTTCCTGGAAGCTCTGTGGTTTTTCCTTAGGGTGGTTCCAGCTCTAGGTCTGTAAGAACAATGGAAATGAATGATGTTTTAGAGAAATGGTCATACTCATGCAAGGCCAAATTATTTTTATGATTATGGTAAAGATAAACCTGTTTAGCATGACCCATATATCCAGTACAGCCATCTATTGGGTTCAGAATACAAACAAACAAACAAACAAAAATACCTCACTGCCATTGACAATCAGGTTTCTTCAGATGACTGCTAGGAAAAATATAAGCAACCAGGATACCAAAAATTCATATTTAAGTAGTAAATGTGTCATAAAGTTAAAAATAATAAATACAGAATATCAGAAGAACTAATAGCACAAACAGCATGAAGTACATTTTATTTTTTTAAGACAGGTGGAATTTCTAGGTGCAGTTTTAGGCATTAAAGAGGACACAGAGGCATAGGTTAGTGTGCGCTGCTCTGTACAAAAATACAGTCTGAATAAATTACATTGCTAGCCATACAATTAGACATCACTTACCAGTCAGTTCATTGCATGTGTAATAATATACAGGTACATGTTAATCCATATATATATATATATATCATTTATATTTCAAACACATAGGTCTCTCTATATTTACGTCTTTAAATTTACATGTTGACCTTACAAAAAGCTAAATACTTGTGCAAGAAATCTGAATAACTAGCCGTACTGAGTACTTTTACGATATTTGCGTGTCTGTGTGTGCATTTGTGTGTATTCTCTCTCTAAGATAAACAATGGATTCATGACTGACAACTTTGCTTAAGAAAACACCAAACAATCCTAAAGCTGCAAAACATGATGTTATTATAGCTGAAATTTTCACTTATATTTACTCAGATAGACACAGTACTATTTTGTACAAGAAACAACATTTTTCCTGTTGTACTAAGCATTGTTAGTAGTGAAAAACTGACACATATTCGTGGTGGCAAAAATATAGCACAGTGCTCATTACAAGGAATGGAGAAAGTTATAGAAGAAACCTACTTTTCAGTAAACTGCAAAAATATGTGCCTCAATCTATAACGCATTCTGTCAGCTTTCAGCTTATCATACTGACCGAAAAGGAAATCTCGATAGGATTCTAGAAATTGTTCTAAATAGCACACTGTATCCTCCAACAGGCCGTATTGATGCCAGCGCTAAAGTACTGATCTTCCATTGTTCAAGAATAGAGATCGTCTCACAATAGACCATGGTTCACAGCTCAAATCCATATGTAAATATTACATTTCGCATACTGTTCTGACAATATGTAATGAACTATAAGAGAGTCTGCCCAGATTTAATTTTTTAAAGAAATTGCTTCAAAATATTCAATGATACTAATATCTTTCTGGAAAATTTCCATTCAGGTTCTATGATTCTTTATAGAATCATACATGTTCACAAAGTTTGGTCTCTAGGATGGATTTAAAAGCATTTGTCTATCATTACTAAAATAAGAATAAGGTATCCACAATTACTTTACGATTCCATAGAAAATTTTTGAGTGGTTTTGGCATTTGAATACTAAAATACTTTTGTGGTAGAGGAAGACTTTAATCTTCAGTCACTGAAACTTGACTCCCTGTGACTTGACTCCCTGTGCATTTTAATGTTCAATGGCCCATTTCCTATTGAAGTGCACCATGTTCCCTTAAATGACCTTTGTGGTATTATCATTCTAGAGGTGGGTGGAAATACTAGCCTGGGGATCTGTAAATATAGAGTTAGTTTTAAACATGTCAGACATTGTCCATGCATGTCAGTAAGCTCTTAAACTTTTCTCAAAGCTTCATTCTCTCCACTGAAAAATGAACTGGAATGGATGATAAATAGGATATATAAACTGAATAAAGTTTCCTTCCTATTTTTTATAAAATATGACTGATAAAATATAACATAAAACTCCGGATTCCTTGGTGACGTATTTGAAATGGACTTACCTAAGATAGTGCTTATGCTTCTCATCAGGACTGCCCAATATCCTTCATTTCAGCCTCAATCTGAGAATGAAAACAGAAAGTTCTATAATGTATGAAGCACTGGTAGCTTCTAGAACATGTAGAAGGTACACAATATTTTGAAACCTTGCTCAGAGAATAACAAAGGGAAATTCTTCATTGTGAATTTTGCTGGCCATGCTTTATATTTGCTGAGCTTTACATGGGCATCCCCTGTAGTTTACACTCTGATAGAACGACAACAGAATTTAATCAGTGCTAGTTAGTCATGTGCCCAGAATGTTATGGGATAATGGAGAATCTTGGCTTTCACACATGGATTCCCAGAGGAGACTAAGTCTGTATTCAACCCTGAAGTCTGATAAAAAAATGTAGGAATCAGGCTTAGTCATTATATGCCCAAGATTTGAGTTAAGAGTAAATTTAACATGTTTGGAAGACTGCAAACAGTTCAGAAGTCTGTAAGGAGGAGGCACAAGAAATTGTGATAGAAGGTCTGGCTGGACAGGAAATCTAGGGTCCAATTCTCTTGATCTAAAAATAAAATACACATGAACACACCACTAAATGCATTATACATATATATATATATATATATGCAGAATTATAAAGTATATATGTAACAACGGTAATAAAAGGAGATAAGGAATAAGGAGAGGGGAATATGGGAGGCATTGGAGGGGGTTGAGAGGGATGAAAATACTGCAAATATAATACTCATGTATGAAATTCTCAAAAATTTAAAAAGTTCTAGGGCAGGTAGTACAAATCAATTAATAGTTATATTTAAAAAAATCAGACTTTAGTCAGCATGGTGGCACAAACCTTTAGTTTCAGCATTCAGGAGGCAGAGGCACGCAGACTTCTGTGTGATTGAGGCGAGCCTTGGCTACATAGTGAGTTCTAGGCTAGCTGGGGCTACAGGGAGACCTGTTTCAAACAACAAACAAACAAACAAACAACAAAGAAACAAAAACAATGAAACCAAAAACGAACACAAAAATAATCAACAGTAACAACAAAAATTCCCCTCCTAAATCAGACTTTGCTATGGAAACAATGAGGAGGTGCTGGAGGAACATGTTTTGTGTGTTTTACAGAGGTTTTGTTCACCACAGTATAGAGCTGGGATTGAGTGGAGCACTGGAGCAGCTCGGAGATGGGAGGCCACTGGAAAGGGTGCAGTCCGGGAGATAAGAAACCAGTGAGGAGAACACTGAGGAAGACAGGGAGGCACCAAGGCAGGTGAAAGAGCCACAACCAGCAGGATTTTCAGTTTGATTTAGAAAAACAGGAGAAATTGAGTATCATTAAGTTTTCATTGAAGACAACAGGCAAATGATACTGATAAGTTTGGGAAACACAAAGGAGGTTTTAGGTGGGAGATTTTGGTCACGCTGACTGTTAAGTTTACTGTGGATAAGCATTCATGTAATGAGAAGAGATCTCCCACATAGATAGATGTGTAAAAGGCTGGTGCTAAGGGCTGAGGTATTGACTGCTTGTAGATATTTGGACATTATTAAAGGCATGTGCATAGACTGTGAAGAGATCACTCAGGACAGTGCTGTGTTATGCACTTGAGGAAGCTCAAGGATGAAACTGAAATTTAAAGAATGGGCAGAGGGGGAAGAAAGTCTGATACAGTATGAGAAGAAAGATCATAAGACAAAGGCAGGAAGTGATGACAGGGGTGCCATAGAAATTGTTCTAAGGAGCCAGAGAGAGCTCAGTCAGTAGAGTGCTAGCCACACAAGTGCAAGGACAGGAGTTTGATCTCCAGAACCCACAGGCGTAGAGGCACGCTTAAAATCCCAGCACTGGGGAGGCTGAGACAGGGGCACACTTGGGGCTCTTGTCAGCCAGCCAACCTAGTTTAATCACAATCTCAGTTTCCAGTGAGAGACCCTGTATCAAAAATTAAGGTAAATGGCTTCTGAGGAAGGACAGTCAAGATTGACTTCTGGCCTCCACATGCATACACACAGACACAGACACAGACACACACACACACACACACACACACACACACACAGTTGTTTCAAGAAGGAAATAGTTGTGGTTGTCAAGCTTTTCACAGAGAAGACTGTAATGACCAAAATATTAAACTTAACTTCACATTAAGTTTAGCATGAAGGCTGGTTGGTGTGATTATGTTGAGGGTAGTATGGTGCCACCAGAAGCCAGATGCAAAGTCAAAACTGTGAGGAATCAGAGGAAATACGGTTCTGTGAAGAATACCGTAAGTGAGAAGAGAAAGAAAAGTAGCTAGAGAGGTGTTTCAAGTATCATATATGTTTGCCTATTTTGGGAAAACGACGTTAGTGTTAAGTTGGACGGAGTTAGGAGAAAGGAAATGGTACAGCGAGAGAAAGAACAAAGAACGTTAGGGAGTGAAGACAGATTCCAGGGCGGGAGACGGATGGAATTTAGAGGGATGCTCTAAATTTTGGGTTTTCAGTCAGTAGCAGGTTTTTTTTTTATATCAAACTTGGCTTTTGTCACAATTAGCTAAATTAGAGATGAAATCCATGAGCACGACACAGAGAAGAGAAGCAATGGCCCAATGAAAATTATATAGCTGTCTTAGTCCATCTATGAGAAGAACATTACAAGGGATTTTAACATATACAACTGTTTTAGATTGCTCTATAAATGTATACATATAGCGCTATTTATATTCTGTTTAACATTTCATAAAATCTTGGCTGAGAAACACAATCACCTTAAGTATATATCCCATTTTTAAGTATGAGTTGGGAAAGAGGAGGAAGAGAGAATACATCACTGAATTTACCAGCCTAGCTTCTGGTTGGCAATTTTCAGTGTCCAATTCCAGCAATAATAGTTTTCTGGCTACATGAGGCAGTCATGCTTGGCTGAATGATTCTTTGTTGGGACATCTGAGAAGGAGCAGAGGAATAAGTTCTCAGAAGCGTGCCTAGAGATGCACTTCCTGAACGCGGCTGAAGAGGGAAGTATTTCAAGTCAGATTGCCTTTGTTCTTCTTTTTGAGACAGGGTCTCTCTGTATAGCACAAACTGGCCTTGAACATGAGATCCTTCTGCCTTAACTTCCTGAGTATTAGAGTTAGTCTTGTGCCAACACACCTGACACCTCAAGTGTGATTTTGAAACTGTTTCTTCTATGTAGTCAATGGACTTGTATGACAAACATATGAACCAGTTCTTAGAGTGCTATGAAAGTAAAGAAAATATTCTCCACTGTTATTTAATTTTCCTGGTTAGGTAAGATTAGGAAGGCAATAGGAACAGATGCTCGCATTGTGGGATTATTCAGAGTCCTTCTGTCACTTTCCCAGCCGCTGGATCAGGAACATGTAGAATGTCAAATACTGACCCCCGCATGTGAGTAGCTCGGACTGAAAGGGCAGATCAGCATTATTTGAAAAGGCAAAATATTTCATGAAACATAGGACATGAAGATCTAATAAGCAACAATCCTAGCACTAGAGGATTATAGGACAAATAGTCATACTAAGGTCAGAATTAAGATGGATGCAGTTCTAATAGGTGTTGTTTGACACAGAGTCAGAAAGGAGAGGTAGATTTGCTATGAGACTGGTTCAGAAGGACAACCAGAAAGAGAAATAGCAGATGGATCACTCTAGTTTACTATTATTCAGTAATAAAATTTTATGTACATCTCAATAGATTCCTCTGTCTGTCTGTCTGTCTGTCTCTCTCTCTGTCTCTCTCTCTCAGCAATTACTGAATAGCTGACTACTCAACAGCTGCACCACTGTAAATTTATTGGTGACAAAGTCAGAGAATATAGACATAACACCTCGTTGCTATAATTGAAACTTAAAATGTTTGAGGTAGTAATGGCAATTTATTCTAATGAAAAATATATTGAAGAAGTCCTCAAAGACATGATAGCCAAGGGCTGAGGAAGCATGTTTGATCATCAGGGGGTGGTTTGCCATGTGTGCTGTCAAAACAAATGGCACATCTGAAAAAAAGGGAATGAAAAGCCTGGGAGGGGCTTCATCAGTGACACTCTTACAGGAGCTAAGTAAGTATTTAGATAATTTTCTTTGCCCTTATTTAAATGTTTAAATGGTCAAGACTATTGTAGCAAATTCTTCTGGTAGTGAACAACTAAGGTGGATTTGTCCTTATGGGACAAGGTAATCTAATTTCACCATAAATTTAGGTTACCAAAAGCAAGTTTGTTTGAAAGGAAGAATTAGTTCAGTTGATTAACCAGTTAATGCTAAACCTTTAAGTACTGATAATGAAAATATGTTGAAATTCAACTTTTTTAGAGTTCACATTTCAATCTTCTGTGGTTTGAATTTTGGTATAAATGAAGACGATATTTTGGTCAGTGGAATCTAAAGAGTGGGTTTTTATTACTCTTTTATTTTTATTTTGGAATATTGGCTCATAAATTATTATGAGATTAGCACATAGGCTTGGGAATAGAGTATAAAGATGAAAATTAGAAGACAAGTGATTTCCGTGGTTTAGAAATGTAGCTCCATTTGTCAAATTAGACTTTGCTAGGTATAACATGGTAAAAAAATAACAAATAGGACTGTTAAAATATTGGGAGGATTGATACTCACATATGAAGACAAAAACGTACATGGTATGATTTTTAAAGCTATTTCAAGTGTGAAGATTTGCCACCAAGGAAAGAAAAGACAATTTCTAGTTTAGACAAACGCCTAGTAGATCCAGGAGAAATTTTGAAGAGAATATCATGGCTTAATTTGTAGAAGAATGTTCTCATAAATGAAGCTACCAAATAAGCTATTTCTCCCCCCAGGATAAATAAATTTATTATAGGTATTTAAATGGAAACTAAATAGCTTCCAGAGGAAATTTGATGAGGGAGAAATTACCCTGGTTGATCTTTATTGTTTTATTCGCATATATACTTATGCAATTTTTTTTTATTTATTTCTGTATGTGTATGAATGTACTGTCTGCATGCAAGTCTGTGCACCCGTGTCGTGCAACGCCGCGGAGGTCAGAAGAGGGTCTCGGATTCCCCTGGAACTGGAGTTCTTCTGGAACTGGAGCTTCAGACGGTTCTCAGCCGCCGTGTGGGTGCTGGGGATCGAACCCGGGTCCTCTGTAAGAGTGGTCGGCGCTCTTAACCGCTAGGCCATCTCTCCAGCCCTACTTTTGCAATTTTTAAATTAAGTTCTTGAATATTTTAAAATATGCTCTGCTAGAAACAAGTCACTGTTGCTTTTATGATTTAATAAATAAACCAAAATTAATACAATTTTTTAAGTTCCCTCATTTATAGAAATGGACTTTAACTGATATTAAATCAATCGGCTAAGAGGTATTGATGTTTTCATTTAGCTAAATTATTTTTCAAAAATAACATGAAAATGACGGGTAAAAAGTGGACCACAAATGTCGCAAAACACGCAATAATAAAACACTGTAAACAAAAACAAAACAAAAGTCTTCAACAGTCACCTGCAGAATGAGAAAGGGATAGAACTTGTCAGGAATTTCAGAAAGTGCTGAACAAAAAAGTATTTTTGCAGGGCATAGAGTTGTTCTTAACCATGCCACCTCAGTCTAAGAGGGGACGAGGATGACAACGGAGGTTTTAGAATCACCTCTAATTCCCTAGAGATAAAAGCTAAATGTAGTGTTGCCCTTATCTCTGGACTGTTCTAAATAACAGAAAGGATTGTTAGAGAGGAAGTAGAGATGCAATGAGAGATGTGAACTGAGAGATATGAACTGAGGAGATCTTTTTTCTGAAAATGGCCAGTGCACAGCTCATGGCATAGGGTAGATGCAGACTTGTTGAAGGAGATTTAAGCATAATCACCTTATATCTTGGGTCAGGGCATAGCCCAGGTCTAATAACAGTGAGTCTACACAGCTAAAATGGGCTCTCCTCTCTTACTTCTCAGTCTCCATAGAGGTTGAGAGAACTCAGCTTCCCACTGCTGTCTGCAGGAGAATACCAATGTACCTCTGTGGTAGGGAATAGGGACATACTATGCACATATTATTAGAGAAAAGGTCTAGTTTTGTACAAAGTATAAAATAAATGATGTGGTAACTATGAAGATATATTTCAGGGAAACAAAGAGGAGAAAGGAACAGAGGAGAGGAATGGGAGGTAACTGATAGTCTGAATGATTCATAAACATGACTAGCACTTTAAAATTAAAATACTTTTTAACTTTAGAAAAGAAATTTTGTGGTGAATAAACATTTATTTGATCATTTACCATTATATTAAAACAAAATTAAATATAGCACTTTATAGTTACAGTATAATATATGATTTAATTCAAGTTTTCTAAAAGTATTTTATCAAAATATCTGCCTATATGTATGCATATGGATATATCTACTTAAACACATATGCACAAAATAACATTTTCTTAAAGTAATATTTACCCTTGCCCTGTAAGGTAGACTCTGATATTTGTATATCGCTAGTGTTTTCTTTCATTAAAAAAAAAAAAAACCTCCTACACAGTTATAACCTATAAATTGCAAAGCACTACACCATGCTTTGTGCTGCCTGCATTCGCAAACATATTTTCTTAAAACTTGTAACACTGCATAAGTTTTGCAGATGCCTGCCGATGCTTTTAAGTGAATAAAACGTGCAAACACTTTCATGGCTAAGACAACCATGTCGCCCCCACACTAGGAAAGCTTCTCCCATAAGAAAGCCTTTCCCATAAGCACACCAGTAACGAGCAGCGAGAGTCATTCTGAGAATAAATGTAAATAGTTGCATTTTCCTACCTGTGAGTCACAGTAGAGAGGAGGTGAGTTTATGGAGCAGCACTTCGAAGCAAAGTCTGCGTACTTGTCAGCCAGCACTGCCAGCTCCACCGGAGAGGAGTCAGACATTTTTGTTCTCAGTCGCTCTGCCAGTCTGAAAGACCAGTTTTTGGTAAGACTTTGCTAAATGTGTTTTAGGAAAATCTCTTAAGCAAAAAGACACCTGTTGTAGATCATGCACGATTTTAAAAATGAAAATAGGAACATCTGACTGTCTTAAGAAAAGTGTATCCGTGGAATGATTTTTGGTAAGTAGAATTAAAATCCATGACTCATTCAAGATCGCAAAAGAAGACACACAGATCTGCTGGATCTGAATTCTGGTTGACCTCTTTCACTGGCTCACTATTTCAACATGAATGACAACCACTTCCATTATTTGTTTTCTGGCTTTTCACCTTTCTCCAATCTACAATTTCAAACCACTTTAAAAATATTTTATTGTCATTATACACATGTATTTATAAGTGTATATATACATACATATGTATATATACACATGTAACAGCAAATAACAAAGAGGAGGACAAACCATGGAAAGGACACCAGAAGAGTGGGAAGGGATGTAGGAGGGGTGTGATGATGTCTATACAGTGCACATGTATGAAATTCTCCAAAAAGCTAAGTAATGGATTAGAAATGTTTCCTACATAGGACCCTATATCACCTCTACGCTTCCTGTTTTCTCTGATGTTCTGCCTCAGGCTGCCTGCTTCTGAACTCACTGTGCTGGATGCCCTGAGATGGGAGCCTTGGGCCCTTGGTTCACTAACTCACTTTCAAGATGGTGGTAGGATGGATAACTCTTGATTCGATTCAGTTTGAAACATTTATGAACTTGTTGCCACTTCATCTTTGTGACCACTTAGCTTGACCAAAGACTTTTTCCAAGAAATGCTTGCTGGCTTAGCAGTGAGCAATTTGGGGCAAAAGAGACTCAAGTTTTAAATTATATAATTTAAAAGGACATTATGGAAGGAAAATGTATATATATATATATATGTATATATATATACATATATATATATATATACACACACACACATATATATATATATATATATATTATATATATATATTTTTTTTTTTTTTTTTTTTTTTTTTTTTCTGGTCAGTTAAAGTAGCCATTTCCAATGTAAGACTTTGTTAGGTCTTTTCTTTTAGAGCTTTGCTAAGGAAGACTTCATGGGGTCACTGGAGGCTATGCCCTCCTTTCAGGGTTCTTTAAGAAAGTCTTTTTGTGAAGCTCTATTTGTGCTTACTTGAGACCTAGATTCCAAATTATTTGAAATGAAATTTACTAAACGAACTGGAAAATGACATGATCTTTCCAAAAGGCACTTTCCCCAAGAAGCCAACCCCAGGTCTTTTTGTTATCACAGCCAGGTATTTTTTTTTTTTTTAAACAGGGGTATTTTATTTTATTTTTTATTTTTTTTATTTATTTCTGTATGTGTATGAATGTACTGTCTGCATGCAAGTCTGTGCACCCGTGTCGTGCAATGCCATGGAGGTCAGAAGAGGGTGTCAGATTCCCCTGGAACTGGAGTTCTCCTGGAAAAGAACCATTCAGGTGGTTCTCAGCCGCCATGTGGGTGCTGGGGATCGAACCTGGGTCCTCTGTAAGAGCAGTCGGCACTCTTAACAGCTAGGCCATCTCTCCAGCCCACGGCCAGGTATTTTAATGTTATTTTCTATTTATAGGGAAATGTTTTCTCATCCATTTAACTGAGAAAAATAACTATTGAATCATGTTATTGATAATTATAGCATGTTTATTACCAGTTTATAAGGGACACATGCCAGTGATGCAAGTTGACAAGGTACCAGCATGACAGATTAGTTCTTTTCAGGGAATAAGCAACATCAACAGATAAATCCATGGGTAATAGTATTAACCAACTGTGTGCTCATATCCCTACCTTGAATGAAGTCTCTGAAGATGAATTTTATAATCTATGTGGCTGTGTTCTAATTGGCTGTTTAACTAGAACACATGCCATTCCTTATACCTCAGAAGAGGAGTTCAGCTGCTGCTTGTACAAAGTCAGATTCTTATATAGATTCTGATCATCTTTTAAGCCCATTTGAATTGCATGTTCTCAGTTTTTCACTCAGCACATCCCAAATTTTCATTTATATTGTTCAATCACAAAACTAGACAAACACGACCGATGCGTGTGGAGAACACAGGCACAAAACAAGCCACTTACTTTTTCTTGTATTCAGTAAATGTGTTTTCTGAATAATCTGCACACATTTCTTGTCCTTTTTCAATGAAAGACGTTAGCTTCTCTTTCAGTTGAGGACCCTGTAAAAAAATCACATACCTAAGCTCTTTGTCTTGACACTGTCCCAGGAGACTGATAAATCACAATTTTATTTTCTCTGTACCAGGTATCAGTAAAATTTTGTTTTGTTTGATTTTGTTTTTGTTTTTGTTATGAGACAGTCTCCCTGCAGTCCCAGTTGACCTGGAACTTTCTAGACAGACCAGGATAGTCTCAATTTCACAGAGATCTGCCTGCTTCTGTCTCTTGAGTGCTGGGATTAAATTTGGCACCACCTTGGCCCAGCATTTGGTTTTGTTTTGTTTTGGAGACAGGATTTCCCTGTGGACACAGCTGTCCTGCAACTTTCTGTGGAGACCATTCCAGGGATTAAAGTGTTTGGGTTAAAGGCATGAGCCACCGTGCCCAGTTCAGCAAGCCTTTTTGCCTAAATCCAGGTAGTAAATATTTTAGCTGCTGTAGATCACATATAGTCACTGTTACAGATACTCTACTCTGCACCAAACCAGTAGAGTCAACAAACAGCTTACGTGACTGTGCTTCAATGCAAATTTGTGAATGCTGCAATTTGAATTTCACTTAATTTTCACATCATGAAATATTCATTGTTCTTTGACATTTTCCCTTGCAATAATATTTTTAAAACATTTTAAATCATGCTAGCTTTAAGGAATATAAGTTAGCAGTGTGCCAAGTTTCATCCATGAGCTGCAGTTTGGCAATTCATAGCTTCACTGCTGATTAAGCAAAACCAGCAGTGTACCTTAGTGTTGAAACAGGCAGCAGAATCTTGAGTGTCACAGCATTCATTAAGAGTTTTCATAGTGTTCTCCAGCACTTTGCTGAGGAAGACTTCTGGAACATGCGTTCTTCTGCTTAGTTCAAACGTATACCTGGTGTCATGGAGAAAAATAAATGATAGTTTTAAAAACTGTGTACACTGCTTTAAGGTTTGAAATGGACCTATCTATTCTAACGGCAGAGCACCTTGTTTCTGATGTTTCTTTTGTTTTGTTTTCTGTTTTGTTTGGGACAGTCTCACACTATGGCCCAGGTCATTCTATAACTTGCACTGTAGCCAGGCTGGCCTTGATCTTAGGATCCTCCAATTCACTGCCTGCCTCGGTCTCCCTAGTCTTGAGATTATAGGCAATGCAGCATCGTGGGTAGTTCTTTCTTTTAATATCTTAATTAGAAAAGAGATTTAGCACAACCTGTTCCATGGAAACAAGCTTTAGATTAGAAAATATGTTCACTAAAATATGTTAACACTGGCTTTAATATGTATACTATACTGTTTGTACACACACACACACACACACACACACAACATATAACTGTACCTACTTTAAGCTCATATGGACACATCCTTTGTGTATTAACCCTACCAGTAAGTTTAGTGGGGTACTTTAAAGCAACTTTTTTTACACAAAACATGTATGCAAAGTTTTCCATTTTGTCTTATCTCATTGTTGTCTATGAACTTATCAAAACAAGTAGTATTTGTAAGTAAAATGTACATACTTTTAGTCCTGTCTATATTCTATTTTCTTTTATAGGGATTTGATGCTATAAATATGCTTTCAAGCTACTTATACTGTGAGTATATAAATATTCCAATTTATATAATATCTTGTATATTTACTTTGGTTCTCCTTTTAGTTAGCTGAAGCAAGACCAAGATGCAACATTTCTTTCTAGTTAATCTTTTCTCCAAGTGATAGTCAATATTAATATTGTCAAGGAGAAAGCATTCTGCATTTTCTGTATTATTGTGTCTCTAAAAGTTTGATAAACTTTTAGTCTTTGATTTGTGACTTGGAATAGAATATGATTAAGCTAGTCAATAATATTTATATTGCCATATTGTGTGTGTGTGTATGTGTGTGCATGTGGTATGTGTAGAGCATTTTATTGTATAAAATGTCTACTTTCACATACATTTCTAGAAGTGTTTCTTATTGGGTACCTTTGTACTAAGTAAGGTCATGTTGTCATTCTCAAGATATTTAAGGAGAGACATTAGAAAGGCCAAGCATTTCTCTCAACAGCAATCACAAGAGTCAGGATTAGGAACTGCAGGCTCCCTTTTCTTTATCTGAGATATTTCTATCAAACTCAGTTTTTTTTTGTTTGTTTGAAACAGATTATTGACTTCAAAAAACCTTGACTTATTTAAAATCAGTTAAACATACTTCAAGTCCATAAAAACCATGCAAAGAAATATATATTTGCAGAGAATGGCAGTATATACTCTCTCTCTGTCTGGCCCACTGTAGGGTTCCCTTCCTCTTGGTGAAGTTGTAAGGCAAACACATTCCACGCCACTTTTACTTACTGGTCCACAGCTTTGGTGCTACTTTGACTACAGAGGTCTTTATCTGTAGGCAACTTGATGGCTGGCAGTTGAAGCGGCTGGGCAGCTGGCATGAAGTAAGTGCACATGAAAATGTCCATGGGTGTCTTTTCTTGACAGCACTCTTCAAACTTGGAGCTCTTTGTGGATAAGTTGTCACAGATTTTTATTGTGTGTTCAGGCAGCTATATAGAGAACAATGAATTGGTTATTTTCTCTATTTTTCTTACTAAAAGTAAGCCTTAGGCTTAAACCTTGACATATTATTTATAAAAGTCACTGTGAAATCTCTTGGAAAATAAACTGATACAATGTTTGGGAATGTAGTTTGTTAATACATATAATATTTTCACTTAAATTTAACTTCCAAGATATATGTATATATATGAAACTTCTGTAAATAAAACCCATTATTTTATGTTAGCAGTAACCACCAAGGAATAATTGATACTTAGAAAATAATGAAAGTATAAAAAAGACTTAATTATAAGGTTATAAATTATGTTATGCTTAAAATATTGAGACAGCAACACAAATAATGAAAGATAAATGAAGATGTGTCTGGGGAGATACATTGAATACATACAGTTGACAGGACCGCAGAGTCGTATTTAGTCATCATACATGATCATAGCAAAGCATTTTTATACACAGTTACAAATTTATGATGGAAAAGATCAAGCAGCATAATGCATATATTACTAAAAAGATCAGCGAGACAGCGAGACATCTCCTTCTAAAGTAATTATCCAAACATGCATCTACTTGAAGAAAATTGTGCAAATTGAGAAAGGAGAAAAATTTAAGAGGCTTCCCAAATTATACAAAGTATAATAGAAAACATTAATATCATCTAATAGTGTAATAAAATGGTTGCAGCATTAATAAGACATTTAACATAACTGAATTTGAAGTTGTCATGATTGCAATTAAATAACCATGTCATCAATGGTTCTCTGCTGCATAATGCAGGCCTAGGAATCAGGACATTTTGTCCTTGCATTTAGATTCTGTCAGTTCCTGGTCGAATGGTCTCAATTATTGACTCTTGTTAACCTGCTGCTTCATCTGTGAGTCAATTAAGAAGGCCAGTACAGGAAGATCAAGACAGGACGTGTACTTACTGGACCTCATTTGGGTGACCATAGGAGGGAAAGACCCCAGTGTGGAGCACTAGGGCAAGATTGATGGTTGTTTGGGCTTGCCAAGGAGGAACCTTTAAACACTTCCTTAAGGAAAACATGACATCTTTTAGCAAAAAGAAAAGAAAATAATCCAATTCAGGTGATGTGTATGTATGTATGTATATAATTATGTATGTATAGATATATATGCAATACAGGTTGGAGAGAACAACAACAAAAGAACTGGAAAACAACAACAACAATAACAACAAAACTCTGGAAAGACTCAGAAAAAGATGTAAGACATGTACTGCAGAGTGCAGGAACTCAGGAGGGGTGGGGGGCATGGAAAGGGAAGTGACTCTAAATTCTATTGAGAACTGATGTATGATGTATGGAAAAAGTTTAATAACAATAAAAAAGAACAAAAGAATATATTCATATATCATAAATTTATGTAAATCCTAGGATAATGAGTGTAAAAAGCAGTTTAAAAGAGTTCTTGCCAATCCATTCATGGTACTCAGCATGGCACACGATGACAGTTATGGGATGCCTTACCTCTTTGGCCATGCATTCCTCAGAAGTAGACTCACAGCATCTGGACAGAATTTCAGTAATGTCTTCAGCCAGTGGCACAATGTCCTTCAGGTCAGCAGTTGGCACTTTTTGAGCTAGTTTTATGAGATGGCTAAATACATAAAGACAAAGTCATTAGCTAATGCAAAGTCTTAGTTTTCTGGGTTTCATTATAGATATACTACTGATAGGAATAATATAGTTTAAATCTTTGGCCTCAACAGATATATGGTGTATATGCGACATGCAGTCAGTCCAGTCCTGGATTTTACAATACTCAAAACTAAATTGCTGCAGTGAAGGTTTTCCCGTCTTCAGTCTTCAACATTCAGATGTTGCCTCTCTTCTGGCAGATACTACAAATGTTGGGTTGAAAACAGTGCCAAGGCTGTTCATGATGCCAGTGGTAAGTTTGTGCAGCATCTCACATTCTAAGGCTGTTTGTGATGCCAGTGGTAAGTTTGTGCAGCATCTCACAGTCTAAGGCTGTTCGTGATGCCAGTGTTTAGTTTGTGCAGCATCTCACAGTCTAAGGCTGTTTGTGATGCCAGTGGTAAGTTTGTGCAGCATCTCACAGTCTAAGGCTGTTCATGATGCCAGTGTTGAGTTTGTGAGGCATCTCACGGTCTAAGGCTGTTCGTGATGCCAGTGGTAAGTTTGTGCAGCATCTCACAGTCTAAGGCTGTTCGTGATGTCAGTGTTCAGTTTGTGCAGCATCTCACATTCTAAGGCTGTTCGTGATGTCAGTGGTAAGTTTGTGCAGCATCTCATAGTCTAAGGCTGTTCGTGATGCCAGTGTTCAGTTTGTGAGGCATCTCACAGTCTTTTAAGATGTTTCATAAACTACATTTTCTATTTTTAATTCAGAAGTTTTTGATACTCTGTTATTGAAGTTCCGTGCATTCTGAATATGATCTGCTTACTGGATATGATTTCCAAGGGTTTTTCCTAGTTCTATGGGTTACCTCTTCAGTTTTTTGTTTGTATCCATTGAAGTTTTTAAAATTTGATAGTTATTTTTGTTTGTTTTTAATTTTCCTTGCTCGAATTTTGGATCATATCTGAGGCCTTATTGCCACATCCAATACCCTGAAGATTTTGCCTATTTTACTCTAGGAGTTTTATAATTCTATAATTTATGTTAAGACTCTTAATCCACTTTTGAATGATACAGGAAAAGAATCCAAATTCATTCTTCTGCATATAGATTTCTAGTTTTCTTAATACCGTTTCTTAGAGAAACTATATTTTTTCATCGTATCCTCTTAGTACTTGGTTAAAAATCATCTGACCATATATCCCAGAGTTTATTTCTAGGCCCTCTACTCTGTTCCATGAATCTATGTATCTCTTTTCATGACAATATCACACCAGCTTGATTGTTATTATTTTGAAATCAGGACATTTTTAAGCCTTAACTTTGTTCTTTTTCAAGACTGTTTTGATTATCTGGAGTCCTTTAAGGTTCTCTTATTATACATTATTAATTTTAAAAATGATTATAAAATTTGGATCTCAAATGTCCTCCAGATGCCTATGTGCCCATGTGATTTCAGTAGGTAGTGCTGTAAGGTGCTGAATGATGGACATGCCTGGAGGCAGGAGGTCATTGGGAGTTGGCCTTCTAAGGATGTAATGCCATTTGCCATTTGCCTCCAGGTAAGAAGTGGGCCATTTGTTCTGTTACATGCTGCTACCACAGTCTTCTTGCTACCAGAGCAATGGGGTCAACCAACTGTGCACTTAAAACTGTAAGACAGGGGCTGGAGAGATGGCCTAGTGGTTAAGAGCACTGACTGCTCTTGCAGAGGACCCAGGTTCTATCCCCAGCACCCACATGGCAGCCAAGAACCATCTTTAACTCCAGTTCCAGGGGAATCTGACACCCTCTTCTGACCCCTGTGGCATTGCACTACACGGGTGCACAAACCTGCATGCAGAGAGCACATTCATACACATAAAAAAATAAATTAAAAAATAAAAAAAAACCTGTAAGACAAAAATAAAGCTTTTCTCTTCCTAGGTTGACCACTTTAGACATTTGTTACAATAACAGAAAGCTGCTAACAAACATTTTTTTCTATTTTTGGAGAAAAATGTCATTACGGTCTTTAAAAATTATACTGACTATATAGCTTGTTCTAAATAGGATGAAGTTTTATTTATTTATTTATTTAATTTTGAGACAGGATATCCCTGTAGCCCCAGCTGGCCTGAAACTCATCATGTAGACCTGGGTGGCCTTGAACTCACAGAGATTTGCCTGCCTCTGGTCCCCAGTGCTGGGATTAAAGTTGTGTACAACCATGCCTGGCTTTATTAGTTTAATTTTTGAGATGAGGTCTCACTACAGGCTAGTGTGGACTTCACTATGTAGCCTAGGCTAGCCTTGAACTTATTCTTATCCTCCCATCTCAGCCTCCCAAGCACTGGTATTGTAGGCGTTTACCACCTTATTTGGCTACTATGGCATTTTAACTGTTTTAGGTCTTCCAAAGCAATGTCTTTCTGTTTACTATATCATCCTTGATTTCTTTGAGCAATGGATTATATTGTTGATTGAACCTGCTTTTTCAGCACAATTTTGAAAATTGATATATTTTATGTTTGTACAGCATAATTGAGATATTTCATATTCTAGGATCATATAATAAATCTCTAAATTTTCCTCATTAAAAGTATGGCAGCAATATTTTGTAACAATCTTTGTTCACACAAAATGCTACTCCCTTGTAGTATATTGCTAGATGATAATGCAAATACAAACCATGATTAATTAATATCTATGATGCCTCTATATCATAATTGTATGTTATACTTATAAAACAACTTCCTAGTGTAAAAGGAAGGGCTGGAGAAAATGCCCCCAAGTGTTTGAGTGTTTTGGTGCTGGATGTTATTCTACAGCTCTTTCACAGTGTATTAAGGATACAGAGCACAGGAGCAAACTTCTAACCATGATGACGGTACCAACTTTTTACCTGAGCCTTGATTTCTCCTTCCCATAAGCAGTATATTGTGAACAGACTCTATTTGACATAGTGGTAAGAAGTGATAAGTGTTTAATCAGGAGTCTCTAGAAAATAAAGGAAAAATAATATTAGATAAAGTCAGTGGAAAACAGTGTACACAGATAGCAGAGAGGTATTCATATTTTGGCATTTTAAAATCTGGCCACTGTAACTTAATTGATATATTCATAATGGCATGATTATATTTCAATGAACGAAATGCAAAAATAAATCTTAGAAACTTATAATAATTATAAAATCTCAAATTTTAACATTATTTAAAGGAAAAGTCATTTGAAGAAGGAAAAATAACATGTAACTATAGTAAGTGAACTTACCTCCTTCAAAAAGCATGCAGTTGGGTTAGCAGCGGTACAGCAGGACCCAACCATAGAGAGGTAACTCTTAATATAACCAACTAAAAGAGGCACAGGAGCTTGACCATAATTACTGGAATATTCATATAGAAATCTGAGGGAGGAAAAATAGGATTGATTAAAAGATTGTAATAAAATGAAAAAAAAAAGAAAGAAAATGAATCAAACCTATATAGGTATTTTGATGAAGAAAGGAGGCATATCATATTATTGTATATATATATATATATGTGTGTGTGTGTATATATACATATATATATATATGTGTGTGTGTGTATATAATATATAAAATGTGTGAGTGCCCAAGTGCACATGTGTGTGATTGTGTGTGTTTGTGTGTGTGTGTGTGTGTGTGTGTGTGTAAGTTAAGAGTGTCAGGTACCTTCTATAGTGCTCCACTTTATTTTTTGAGGCACAGTCTCTCACTGAACCTTGAGTTTTACTATTTTGGCTCAAATATCTGGGCATCAAGACATGGAGATCTGCTTGTCTTTGCCCTACTCCAGCACATGGGTGCTGGGGATCTGAACCCAGGTTCTTATGCTTGCATAGCAAGCACTTTACCTACTGAGCTGTTTCCAAAGCCCATAGTTCTAATGTTTGCAAAGCACTAAGGATTTAAACAAGAATATTGGTAAATTTCAAGTAATATATTTATTTTAGAAAACAGATTATTTAATTCCCATGTGATTTTCTTAAAGAAAGAGGCCACTTTTTTCTTTCATCCACTTAGTGTCCAGCCAAGTGCATCATTTATGGTAGCTGCTTGCCGAGCTGCTTGTTGAATTAATGACGAATGATGTCATTAGTGGGTTTACTTTTGCTTATCTCAGTGTCCTCTTCTGGACAGTTCCTATGCACAGATAACCTGCTTGTCAAGAGTGGCCATTTTAGATTTAGGAACATGGGTCCCTGAGGAGCTAAGGGCATTCTGAAATATTGATCAAAATCTCTGGAAGTACCAGAAATGGGCTAAACAACCAGTATTTATGAAATTCTGAATGATTTTAATGTTTTCTATTATTGCATGTATTTTTATTGTCTTGAGTTTTCTTTCCTTATTTTTCCCTTTTATTTGGGGAGGGGAAGCAGAGATA
Organism: Rhizomys pruinosus; assembly: GCA_009823505.1. Taxonomy (NCBI): domain Eukaryota; kingdom Metazoa; phylum Chordata; class Mammalia; order Rodentia; family Spalacidae; genus Rhizomys; species Rhizomys pruinosus. The sequence continues at coordinate 276,225 of VZQC01011408.1, read as the reverse complement.
GGGTCCCTTGTAGCTCCAGCTAGCCTTGATCTCACAGAGATCCACATGCCTCTGCTTCCTGAGTGCTAGGATTAAATGTGTGCATTGCCATAGGTGGCTCAAAAGAGAAAAAATAACTGGAGACATAATCTCACCATGTAACCCTGGCTGGCCTGCACGCTGCAGCCATCCTCCTACCTCTGTGCAGTGCAGTTTCCACAGAATCACAGGCATGCACCACCATTTCCAACTTCATTTTTGTGTATTTTATAACCTTACAAAATGAACCTAATCCGAGTAACCTAGTTTCTCATGCAAGTTGAACAATAAGATACGCATTATATGTTCATTTTATAATACAAGTAGTGTGTCCATGGCTGTTTCTGAATATATATACATTGTGTGTGTAAAAGCCATTTATTTCTGTGTTTTATTGGAAAGTATTTTAAAGTGTGGATAGTAATACATTTGCTTGCATCACATGCGGGATGTAAGGATCCCTAGCATACTGGGAATTATTATAGGGGTTGCCAAGAATGAAAGAAAGTCACGTGGAAAAATATTTCATGGATAGAAGATTCCCAAAGCTAGTGGGTAAGAGTTTGGAAGAGTGGGTAAAGGTCACTCCCCTTAATGGTAATTGTCTGGGTGGCTACAGGAAAGATGTTGACCTAGAACAAGGGCTTGATTAGATACTTTTAGGCTCTACAGTCTGACTTGGAATGAAGACCACTTACTGATCAGCAAATCCTCTTGGATCTTTCTTGAATGCCTCACAAATCTCATCGTTTGTTGGTTCCACATAAGTAGGAAATTCTTGTGGCTGGTGTTTCAGGGTGGCCATGCAAAGTTTTCGCTCCAGGCCCTCCTCAGTGCAACATTCAGGGGTTCCGGGGTGCACTGGGAAAGGGGAGTTAGGCTCACAGGACTTGGCGGACAGTGCTGATGTCTGTCATGAGAGAAGGAAGAAAAGGAAAGACTTATAGTCTATGTGCGTTTCCATCAGTATAACATGTGATTTATCATTTAAAAATTCCATTATTATCACTTGTTAAAAAAATGAAAACAAAACAAAACAAAAAACCAGAGAAAGATGCAGAAAAGTTATGGCAGAATGCATGATCTGGGATGGGTAGGGGTGGAGTGGGGGAAGGGAAGAGGATATATGCTTGAACTGAATTGGAAAATGATGTATGAAATACACAAAGCATCAATTAAAAAAATTCCATTAGTAATTAAGCCTCCATGCCAAGGATCCATCAGATGGCTTATGAACATGAAAAGTTGCATAGGTTTAGTTATAGGCAAGTATAGAGTCTTGTTCATGTTAGTAAATGACAGACATCATAGTAGAAAACCAGCTTTCATTAATAAATGGATTAGGCTTATCTGGCTTCAGCCATTAGAATTGTATTTCATGACTTCTTGTTTCTCCATGGGAGATTTTGCCTCTTAGAGGAGAAGACTGTTTAGAAAAGTTCTGCTGGTGATTCTGATTTCATCTCCCACCTGCTTTTTGCAGTTAGGCCAAGGGGAAGCCCCACCCTCAACCTCAGCCACCTGCTTTCCTCCCCTCACTCAAGAGCATCCTCTTCAACGGGCTGCTTTAACTTTCTTTCTGCATTGTTAACTTTAAACTGCCATTTTTGTGGCATGCTTTTGCATCAGGATTATACATCTAGCATAGAAAAACAAACTCCTGGGCCGCACACTAGGCCAGAGACAAGGACTGAAGATCTGTTCTTCCCTGAGTTTCAGACTCTATCCTCAGTGCGAGTTGAAAAGCAGCACTGGTGTGTTCTCATTAGAGGATTAGCACGTGGCACTCACACACGCTGAGGGACAGAGCACAACAGAAGCAACTGGAGAAACAATTTCTTTCAAAAGTAATTGATGCTTGAGATAAGCTAGTAGCAAAGAATAGGCATCAAAGAGAAGAGTAAGTAGAAATTGTGAAGATAATCACCTTGGTATATATGTGGGGACAAAGCAATTTGATATACATATTAATCATAATTTTAAAGTAAAACTTCTAATAGTAAGGAAAGCAATATACAGATTGAATTATTTAAACCAACTCCTCATCATGACCTCTTGATACCTCCCTTCCATGACCTCTGCAGCATTGCATGACACAGGTGCACAAACCTACACACAGACAGTACATTCATGCATAAAAAATAAATAAAGTAAATAAAATTTAAAAATCACCTCTCTTTCTGTGATGGTTAATCCTGGGTGTCAACTTGACTGGACTAAGGAGCAAATAAGAGAAAAAGGATCTTCGGATTGGACTACCTACTTTTGGACTCCTTGAACTCTGTCACATGAGCAAATCAATAAATTGTATATAGCTGTATATTCGTTCTGTTGCTTCTGTTTCTTTAGAGAACCCTGACTAAGATTTTGGTACCAGGAGTGGTACTAGAGAAGCAGAATTGAAAGGATGAATTTCTTTAGTGGGCTTGGTAGTTTCTGGAGCCAGCTCTCCAACCCAGTGAAGCCTAGAGTTACTGAAGGCTCTCCTGGTGGCATGAAGAGGAATGATAATCCTTGGTGCAGACTATTTGATGTAATTATGAAAATAGATCCATTTGACTCACCTAACTTGCCTCTTGTGAGAAGCAAGGAATTTAGCAACTCTATATACAAAACGTTTGAGAAATTGCAGAAAAGTAAGGAAAATAATGATGTTGCCTGGTTGCTCCTAGCATCTCTGGATAAAGTCATAGAGGAAAATAAGGAGCTCAGCGATAAAATTAACCAGCTCTAGATTCGAAACAACAGTTTAAAAGTTTCCAAGTGTGCTCTGGAAGAGCATCTTCTCTCCAGCAGCCAAAGAGCTAAAGCAGCAGAAAATCAAGCTGGAGTCATTATTATATGTTTAGCTGATTTACAATGCAAATTTAATTCCCAGCCACGAAGAGTGTCAACAGTCAAAATGAGAGCACTGGTGGGGAAAGGGTGGAGCCCTGAAACTTGGGATGGAGATGTGTGGGAGAACCATGATTGATGAGGATTTTGAACCCTCAGATTCTGAGGGATTTTCTTTATCTGAGGAATTAATCTCCCCACCCTCAGCAGAGAATCCACACCCTGCAGATCCCTCCACCCCACCCTTGCCTGAGGAAACTAATCCCCCCCTCCCAGTGAGAGCTAATGTCCCTCAGGGCCCAACAATTGTTGCCTCTAGACCTAAAATTAGATTGAAGGCTAAGCAAGCCCCTCAAGGTGAGATAGAAAGTGTGGTCCATGAGGAGGTATGCTACACCACTAAAGAAATTAATGAGTTTGCCGGTTCATTCGGGCAAAAGCCTAAGGAATATGTGTGGGAATGGATTTTAAGGGTGTGGGATAATGGTGTAAGGAATATAAAATTGTATCATACTGAGTTTATCGATATGAGCCCACTGAGTAGAGATTCTAGGTTTAACATGGAAGCTTGAGTGGTTAAAAAAGGTGTTAAAAGTTTATTTGAATGGTTGGCTGATGTATTTATTAAAACATGGCCTACTAACAGCGAGTTAGAGATGCCTGATATTCCTTGGCTTAGTATTGATGAAGGGATTGTGAGGGTCAGGCAGATGGGCATGCTCGAGTGGATTCGAAGTGTAAAACCACATTCTCCACAATATGAGGACCCAGAGGACATGCCACTCACTGAATTTATAAGATGGAAAGTACTGAGAGAGACACCAGAACATTTGAAGAGCTTTGTTTTTGCTCTATTTCTTATGCCAGATCTTACAGTTAGAGAAGTTGTGGCTCGTTTGCATAAATTAAATGTACACGTAGTAGGTCTAACAGGACCTCAGGGTAGGCGTCAGGTGGCAGCACTGAATCGCAGAAGGCCAGATGAGCGTAGTTACAGTAATTATCATAATGGGTGGCAAAGGCAAAACAATACCTATAATGGCATGACCCGAAATGATCTTTGGAACTGGCTAATTAATCATGGTGTTCCCAGGAACCAAATACATAAGAAGCCTACTAAGTTTTTATTTGATCTGTATAAGCAGAAAAGCTCTAGAACGAATGACAGGAAGTCAACATTTGATTTTAGGAGTAGCGAATCCCGCCCAGTTGACCGGTTTCCAGACTTGAGACAGTTCACAGACCCAGAACCCCTTGAATGAAGGGGTGGCCGGGTTCCAGTGAGGAAGGACCTTGTCACAATACCAAAGAGTTATGCTGTTTGCCTTCCTCCTGTCCTTCCCCAGAGGGACCTGAGGCCTTTTACTAGGGTAACTGTACACTGGGGAAAAGGAAATAATCAGACTTTTCGAGGCCTATTGGATACTGGTTCTGAGTTGACACTGATCCCAGGAGACCCTAAAAAGCATTGTGGCCCTCCGGTTAAAGTAGGGGCCTATGGAGGTCAGGTGATAAATGGAGTTTTGGCTGAAGTCCGACTCACGGTGGGCCCAGTGGGTCCCAGAACGCATCCCGTAGTTATTTCCCCAGTCCCAGAATGTATAATTGGGATAGATATAATTAGAAATTGGCAGAATCCCCACATTGGTTCCCTGATCTGTGGAGTGAGGGCTATTATGGTTGGAAAGGCCAAATGGAAACCATTGGTGTTGCCTCTACCAGGGAAAATAGTGAACCAAAAACAGTATCGTATCCCTGGAGGGATTGCGGAGATTAATGCCACTATCAAGGATTTGAAAGATGCAGGGGTGGTGATTCCTACCACATCTCCATTTAACTCTCCAATTTGGCCTGTGCAAAAGACAGATGGATCATGGAGAATGACAGTTGACTATCGAAAACTCAACCAAGTAGTGACACCAATTGCAGCCGCTGTACCAGATGTGGTGTCCTTACTCGAGCAGATTAATATGTCTCCTGGTACCTGGTATGCAGCTATTGATCTGGCCAATGCTTTTTTCTCAATACCGGTTCATAAGGACCACCAGAAGCAATTTGCTTTCAGCTGGCAAGGCCAACAGTATACCTTTACTGTCTTACCTCAGGGGTATGTTAACTCTCCAGCGTTGTGCCATAACTTAGTTAGAAGGGATCTTGATCGCCTGACTCTTCCACAAAATATCACACTGGTCCACTATATTGATGATGTTATGTTGATTGGACCCAGTGAACAGGAGGTAGCAGCTAGCCTAGACTTGTTGGTAAAGCATATGCGCATGAGAGGATGGGAAATAAATCCAACTAAAATTCAAGGGCCATCTACCTCGGTGAAGTTTCTAGGAGTTCAGTGGTGTGGAGCATGCAGAGACATTCCTTCTAAGGTAAAGAATAAGTTGTTGCACCTGGCCCCTCCCTCCACCAAGAAAGAAGCACAACGTCTGGTGGGTCTTTTTGGATTCTGGAGGCAGCACATTCCTCATCTGGGTGTGTTACTACGACCCATATATCAGGTGACTCGTAAGGCAGCAAACTTTGAGTGGGGCTTGGAACAGGAAAAGGCTCTTCAACAGGTCCAGGCTGCAGTGCAGGCTGCTCTGCCCCTAGGGCCATATGATCCAGCAGACCCAATGGTGCTTGAGGTATCAGTGGCAGATAGAGATGCTGTCTGGAGTCTGTGGCAGGCTCCCATAGGGGAATCACAGCGGAGGCCCTTGGGATTTTGGAGCAAGGCTCTACCTTCATCTGCAAACAACTATTCTCCTTTTGAGAGACAGCTCTTAGCCTGCTATTGGGCCTTAGTGGAAACTGAACGTTTGACAATGGGCCACCAAGTCACCATGCGACCTGAGCTGCCCATCATGAGCTGGGTGTTATCTGACCCACCAGACCATAAAGTAGGACGTGCACAGCAACAGTCCATTGTCAAATGGAAGTGGTACATACGGGACAGGGCCCGGGCAGGCCCTGAGGGCACAAGCAAGCTACATGAAGAAGTTGCCCAAATGCCTATGGTTCCCACTCCTGTTACAATGTCTCCTGGGCTTAAGCATGCACCTATGGCTTCATGGGGTTTGCCCTATGATCAGTTGACTGAGGAAGAGAAGACTAGGGCCTGGTTTACTGATGGTTCTGCACGCTATGCAGGCACCACCCAGAGGTGGACAGCTGCAGCATTACAGCCAATTTCTGAAACAACCCTAAAGGACACTGGTGAAGGAAAGTCTTCACAGTGGGCAGAACTTCGGGCAGTGCACATGGTTGTGCATTTTGCCTGGAAGGAGAAATGGCCAGAGGTTCGATTATATACTGATTCATGGGCTGTAGCCAATGGTTTGGCTGGATGGTCAGGGACTTGGAAGGAGCATGACTGGAAAATTGGTGAGAAAGACATTTGGGGAAGAAGTATGTGGATAGAGCTCTCTGAATGGTCAAAGGATGTGAAGATACTTGTGTCTCATGTAAATGCTCATCAAAAGGTGATCTCAGCAGAGGATGATTTTAATAATCAAGTAGATCGGATGACTCGTTCTGTGGATTGTCAGCCTCTTTCTCCAGCTATCCCTGTTGTTGCTCAATGGGCCCATGAACAAAGTGGTCATGGTGGCAGAGATGGAGGTTATGCATGGGCTCAACAGCATGGACTCCCACTCACTAAGGCTGATCTGGCTACAGCTGCTGCCGAGTGCCAGATTTGCCAACAGCAGAGACCAACATTGAGCCCCCGATATGGTGCTATTCCCCGGGGTGACCAGCCAGCAACCTGGTGGCAGGTTGACTACATTGGACCACTTCCATCATGGAGGGGACAGCGTTTTGTTCTTACAGGAATAGATACTTATTCTGGTTATGGATTTGCCTTTCCTGCACGTAATGCTTCTGCCAAAACTACCATCCAGGGACTTACAGAATGCCTTATCCACCATCATGGTATTCCTCACAGCATTGCTTCTGACCAAGGAACTCACTTCACAGCCAAAGAAGTGCGACTGTGGGCCCATGGTCATGGTATCCACTGGTCTTACCATGTTCCCCACCACCCAGAAGCAGCTGGCTTGATAGAACGATGGAATGGCCTCTTGAAGACACAGTTACAGCGCCAATTAGGTAGCAATACCCTGGAGGGCTGGGGCAAGGTTCTCCAGCAAGCAGTATATGCTTTGAATCAGCGTCCACTATATGGTACTGTTTCTCCTATAGCCAGAATTCATGGGTCCAGGAACCAAGGGGTGGAAGTGGGAATGATTCCACTCACTATCACCCCTAGTGACCCAGTAGGAAAATTTTTGCTTCCTGTACCCACGACCTTGCGTTCTGCTGGTCTAGATGTTTTGGCTCCAATGGGGGGAGTGCTTTTGCCAGGAGATACAGCAAACGTTCCATTGAACTGGAAGCTAAGACTTCCCCCTGGCCACTTTGGGCTTCTACTGCCTTTAAGCCAACAGGCTAAGGAAGGAATAACAGTAGTAGGAGGAGTGATTGATCCAGACTACCATGGGGAAATTGGACTTTTTCTCCACAATGGGGGCAAGGAAGATTATGTCTGGAAGGCAGGAGATGCTGTAGGGCGCCTTCTGGTGCTACCATGTCCTATGATTAAGGTCAATGGGAAACTCCAACAACCCAAACCAGACAGGACAATAAATGGCCCAGACCCTTCAGGGATGAAGGTATGGGTCACTCCTCCAGGGAAAGAGCCAAGACCTGCAGAGGTGCTTGCTGATGGTGGAGGAAATACAGAATGGGTCGTAGAAGAAGGTAGTCATAAATATCAGCTGAGGCCACGGGACCAGTTGCAGAAACGTGGATTATAATAGATATTAACTTTTGTCCTATTTGGTTAAGAATGTGCTTGTTCATATATATACATATATTAAGCAGATACTTGTGTTGTTCCCTTTTGAATGTGCAACTGAGATAAGTGTTAAGTGTTGTCATATTTAGGTTATTAGATACTGAAGGACTAAGTGTTCCTCAAGGACATTACCACCTACTTTAAGATATAATGCTTTGCTATTGCACATGAGACACTTATAACATGTTAGGTGGAATTATGACCTTGCCATTGTTTGCAATTGACATTTAAGCATAACATAAGGAGAGGCTATTTATTGGGTGTCAAGTTGATAAGGGGGTGGACTTGTGATGGTTAATCCTGAGTGTCAACTTGACTGGACTAAGAAACAAATAAGGCAAAAAGGATCTTCATATTGGACTACCTCAACCCAGATGGCCCACCCCAAATGTGGGTGTTACCTTCTGCTGGCAGGCAGTATTAAAGGCCATGCCAGAGGGATCTGGTCCCTTTTTTCCTGTGGCTTGCCTCTCTCTCACTGGTGAATTTGTCTTGCTGCTGTGATCAACCCTACAGATCCCAGCGTGTACTGAGACCAGCAGATCTCCTGGAATCCATCGGGCCTCAGCACCAGATTGGGACTACTGAGACATCCAGCCTTGCGGACTGAGCAGTTCCCTGGATTCTCAGCCTGTCCAGTGTGGCGCGGCTACTGTTGGACTCTTTGAGCTCTGTCATGTGAGCAAATCAATAAATTGTATATAGCTTTATATTCGTCCTGTTGCTTCTGTTTCTTTAGTGAACCCTGACTAATACACTTTCCAAGCAATCACCTTTTCCTTTTCATTTATTTCTCTAGAAATTTTATTGTTTTATCTGTTTGCCATCATTTCCAAATAAAAATTGGAAAAATGTTAGCAAATTAAAAAAAATAAACGTTTGGGGGGCTGGAGAGATGGCTCAGCAGTTAAGAGCACCAACTGCTCTTGCAGAAGACTCGGGTTCGATTCCCAGCATGCACATAGTGGCTAAGAAGTGTCTTTAACTCCACTTCCAGGGGAATCCGACACCCTCTTCTGGCCTCTGCAGCATTGCACGACATGGGTGCACCAACCTACATGTAGACAGTACATTCATACACGTAAAAAATAAATTAAAAATATTTGGAATGAGTAGGGGAAAGGTGTTGTGGAAAATATTTCAATATTATCACTCCCTTTAAGCTCCAGGATTATGGAGCTAGCTCATGTCTCAATCAACACATGCATTAGCAAACACATGGAAAAAGCTGATATAAAATGGGGATGTGCTTTGCTGTTTTGACTATGGTTGATAGTTTGAATCACAGTCCGAGGTGGTGCAGAGTCAGGTGAGATAAAGAACAGAGGTGAACTTGGTGGTGAAAAAAGATGACTGTAAAATCTTGGAGGCTAAATAAGGGGCAAAAAGCAATTAATAGGTAAGAATAGTCATTGCATAGAATGTATTCCAATACCAGGCTTGAACAGAGACACTGATTTGTCCATGGAAGCCTTTAGCCAATTATACCTGTCACCTGCATATGATCTGATGACTGCATTAGTAAAAGTTCAGGGTTTATTTAAGTTCTGCATTTTCAGTTACTGTATTTTGAACTCCGTCTATTCAGAATTTCAATTTCTATAGAAGTACTATAGGAAGAAATACATATAAATATATGATGTGTGTATATTTATTTTCCATCCAGAATCTAATATATATATATATATATATATATATATATATATATATGTTAAAATTAATTTAAGAGGTTCATGCATTGATATTTATGAGGTTGGAATTTTAGGGATTAAAAACATAGATCTCTATTTAAACATCCTTCTCATTAGCAATATATATTTAGGAAGATACTAAGTTACTTTATCTGAATTTTGTCTTTTGAAACTTGAAGGACTAATGAGTAAAATGGATGAGGTTTAGAATAAACGTGTAAGCTAAAAGCAACAGGCTTCATCTTTCCCCCAACTCAGAGTAGGTAGACTAGAGTGCTCCAAAGAAGCAGCCACAGTAGAGATGGCCAGGCTTACCCTGGTGTCATAGCAGGTGGGGTCAGCTCCTTCTGCACAGCAATCTTCAGTCAGGGAGACTACTTCCGTGACAAGCTGGCTGACCTGTTCAAATGTTCCACTTGAAAATTTTCTGCTGTATAGTATTAGTGATCTGAATGGAGAAACAAATGCATATTAATTAGAGTTTAATTATGTTTTACATTTTGGCATACATTAAAATAGGAGGTCTATTCAGTTTATAAATGAACCATAAATTGACTTTTTATTTGACAGAAATAATATGAGGTCAAATTTAGAACATCTGCTTTAGGGAAATTCATCTAGTATACAGTAGTTATGGGACTTAGAGGTCCATCAAACCAGCCTGGTCTGTTTATCTAGTATACAGTAGTTACAGGACTTAGAGGTCCATCAAACCAGCCTGGTCTGTTTATATAATATACAGTAGTTACGGGACTTAGAGGTCCATCAAACCAGCCTGGCCTGTTTATCTAGTATACAGTAGTTACGGGACTTAGAGGTCCATCAAACCAGCCAGGTCTGTTTATCTAGTATACAGTAGTTATAGGACTTAGAGGTCCATCAAACCAGCCTGGTCTGTTTATCTAGTATACAGTAGTTATGGGACTTAGAGGTCCATCAATCCAGCCTGGTCTGTTTTTAGCTTCCCTCAGAGAAGTTATTCTGTACATCATTGATTGTATTTTCCAGAGTCTTAAATTGCATTATCCTATTTTAATTTATATATGAAAACTATATTTCCTCTCCATAAACCCATGCACAAATTTACCAGTCACAATTTCTTAGACCACAGTAACTATACTGCAGCTGGAATCTCTGGCCCACCTGCTTGACATGTCTGCCCCAAATGACCCAAGGCTCTTTCCTCATCTTCTCAGAGACCAGTTCAACCTTTGTACTATGTAGAAGTTAGCTTGTACTCAGGTTTGTTCAAGGTTAAGTACCCATGACAACTGCTTGGATACTGCACACTTACAAAGATCTGAAGTCATCTTTGCCCAGAATGGCAAGTTCCTTGCAGACTTTATCCCTTTCATAGTCTCGGCCTAGGAAGTAGAAATAGAAAATAAGTGTCTCTTTCCTCTTCATGAATATTATACTAAATATATGTGTACAATGTGTGTCATCATGTAAGTAGTAAAGGCATTTTCTTTTTTGTTTGTAGAGTGGAGGTGGTTATAGTTGGGTATAAATTTGGGAAGTATTTTTTAAAAAAGATTCTTTCAAAGGCTGATATGTTTATGATAAAAAACATGTACAGGAAGCTGTTGTGCTATATATTTTTCAGATGAACAATTCAAATAAAATTTATTGAGTGAGAGAGGGCAAAATTGGGAGAAGGCAAAAATCTTTCTCATTGAGTCTTTTATCTCCATAGCCCAGGCAGGCCTCAGACTCATTATTTCTGCCTCAAAGATAAAAGCAACCATAAGCTGAATTTTGTATTGAGGCGAACTTTTATACCATCAAAATTTCATCCAATATAAACAACCTACAGGTTCCAATTTGGCAGTGTCCCCAAAGCTAGAACAAGGTATTGATGGGTAAGGCCAGTGGCCAGTGGGATCAGAAGGCCACTGGTGCCCACCCAGCCTATGTCTTGTCTGAAAAATTTTACATCTAGTGCACCTCCCAAAATGCGTTGGTTAGTTTACAAGGCAGGATATTGTGACATGTTGAAAAGATCAAAGTAAAGCAGAACATGTTCATTAATCATTACTGGGAGTCAGTGAGACTGAAAATTGGAACTTAGAGGGAAGGAATATTGCTTGGAATTGTCTTCATTTAGAAAAGTGCTGTACTTCAGGGTGTCAACAAAGTTGTTTTATGTTATTCCCAATATAGAGTTAGGAGAAAATGCCTGGCAGTTATAGGATGGTATAATTTAATTGAATATAAAAATATTATAACTTTGGCTAATGAATAACTGAAATGATAATGTTTTTTAAATTTTTATTTATTATTTTAATGTGTATGAATGTATTGTCTACATGTAGGTTTGTGCGCCTGTGTCATGCAATGCCGTGGAGGCCAGAAGAGGTTGTCGGATTCCCATGGAACTTGAGTTAAAGACCATTCTTAGCAGCCATGAGGGTGCTGGGAATCGAACCCAGGTCCTCTGCAAAAGCATTCGGTGCTTTTAACCACGGAGCCATCTCTCCAGCCCCACGATAATGTTTTGAAGAAATTTCTGTTGCTTTGTCAACAGAAATATTGCAATGGGTTGAAATAACCATATATATTTAAGATGCCTAGATTTAGTATGAGATTGTCATGATCTTTAAGATCACTTTCCAGGGAGCAAAACATAGTCCAATGTGCAAATAGTAACGGGGTGCTTGGGGCCTTTCCCCCCAAGCTCTAGTATTTTAAGCAATAAAATGGGTCTATTAATAAAAATTGTTTTTTTCTTTTAATACATGTCAAACAACATTTTTTAAATAAGACCACTTTCTATAAAACTGATGCTGTTTGTGTTGAAAATTTTATTGTGAAGTCTAGTAACATGTAACCTGAACTCCTGAATGCAAATAGGGTGCTATCAATGAACATTTTGAGAAATATTTAGTTTCTGGCTTTCCTGGCTCAGGAATGTTATTTCACAAAACATAGAGTTACATTTCCTGTATGGAAATGTAACTTTTCCTATATTATGGTAACATTTCCTATATTACAGAAATGCAGTATGATGTGAAAGTGTAAATAAACATTATGTATTAACTTCTATTATATAACTTTTAATAAATCATCTACTTATTTACATATAGGTATTTAAAAAACTGACAGAAATTATGTAGTGCTTTAGTTAGAAAACATACTGCTAAAAGAAAAGTGGGAAACTGGACCATATGGACTTAAAGTTGTTTTGGAACTGTCTTTGCTAGAGCGTTTAGCCTGGGGCAGGAGAGGAATCAAAGAAGACTCAAAAGAGTGGCAGTGATATACCATTAATATACAAAATACCCTCTTTGATAAATAACCTCCACGTAATGCTATACCATGCTCTTTCAGATGCGCCACCTCAGACATATTTCTGATAAAATTCATTTATTAATTTATGAAGGAAACTATTTAGAGCACATGGTTATATATGTTAATGATTTTCTCAATGTACAGGATATAGTAAGTAGGTTCTAAAATTAATTTGTAATATAATTATTGCAAATTAATTTCTGAGCCAATGGACTTCCTAGGAAAGGGTTTTTTCACATCATTAATTTATTTTAAAAAATATTTTATTTATTATTTTTATTTTTATATGTATGAGCACATTGCCTGCATGTGTGTAAGTGCACCCATGTCATGCAGTGCCCATGGAGGTCAGAAGACAGTGTCAGATCCTCTGGAACTGGAGTTAAGACAGTTGTTTGTCACCATGTCAGTGGTGGGAACTAAACCCGGGTCCTCTGCAAGATCAGCCAGTGTGTTTAACCACTAAGCCATCTCTCCAGATCCCCCTACTAATAGTTTATATAGTTAAATTAAGATCTAAAGTGAATTATAAATATTATACTTTGTCTTTCACTGTATCACTTTGTTAGAAAGGTATTGTGGTGACAAATAATATTGGCATTATCTTTTAAAAAATATTTCATTTTTTTATTTTACATGTTATGAATGTATTGCCTGGATGTATGTACCTGCACCCATGTTATGCAATGCCCATAGAGGTCAGAAGAGGGCATCAGATCCCTTTGAACTGGAGTTACAGCAGGTTAGCTGACATCTGGGTGCTGGGACTTGAACCCAGGCTCTCTGCAAGAGTAGCCAGTGCTCTTAACTGCTGAGCAAACTGTCTAGCCCCTATTGGCATGATCTTAAAACTCTTGTGAAATCAGTTTGTCATCAAGTAACCTCTTTGAACTAAATGTTTACAGATTTCATTAACAATTTGACATCATGACCAATTTAATCTACATTGTGAAATATTCTGGTAAATCATGTCCACTTGTGGGCTTTTGAAAATGAATTTGATTTAGTTTTTGGAAATTTTACTGCCTTATGCACCTTGCAAGCTCTTCCAACAAATTTGAAAGCATTCATATGTGCAAAGATATATTTTGAGGATGTAGTTTGTATCAGACATTGGGTTAAGTATTGAACTTGAGTATACATTGGGGACCAAAGCACATTGTCCGTTGTTCACAGAACATTCATTCTCATGGGGAAAAGCCAATGAGGTCTTCATGATCTTGGTACAAAATCTACAAAGAAGATACTTTGGGCTAGTACTCTATTGAAATAATCTTTCTCAAAATCCCAACTTGGTCCCTTTCAGAAAGTGATTTGTAGACCACCTGCAGTGAATGAATCTTAAATCAGAGTGACCAAGATAATCATGATAATAATATCATGATAATCATGATTTCATCATGATAATAGCTAGCATTTGAGTTCCAATAATTTGGTAAGTGTGGTGGTAAATACTTGATACATATTATTTCCTTGAATCCTCATAAAAATGTGGTAAGATTTGTAGTCTATCACAGTTCACCACCAATGTTTACTCTATTTCTCCTGTGTGTGTGTGTGTGTGTGTGTGTGTGTGTGCGTGTTTGTTTGTGTGTGTGTAGAACTTTGAGAATTTTTTTCTTGGTTTACAAGTTGTTTTTTAGAGAGAATCATATTTTAGTTTCTTAAAATTTTATTTTTATTTTCTACTGAACATAACTTTGGAGCATATTTTGTCTGTAAGTTAAAGAATTACTCATAGAATTTGGCAGTATTCTCTTTATAATACTGAAAGATTCTTTGAGAAACATGCCTTTCTGAAGTTTTAATTTCACTATCATTTTGAAAAGTTAATTTTTGCTTTTCAAATCCCACCCTAACTTTTGTTCTCAAAAGATAAGCTTACTGAGTTTGTCCCAGGAAAACAGAAAGGTCAACATATCCACTGAAAGTCTCAGTGAAGTGCCTTGGTCTCAGCATACATAGGAACTTGAAATAACTGAAATAACGTTGAACATTTGCAGATTGATCTTATAATAAAGGAGGCCAATGCTAACCATGTTCCCTTTAATAAAACTTTTTGATCTTCTATAAGTGATCTCCAAGGGAACAAATCATATATAAACTTTGAGGTCCTGGATGTCTGGCACAATTCGGGAAACAGCATGTGCATTTTTTAAAGATCCAATTCATTAACCATGCTTTGTGAAAATTGAAGAAACTATCCAATAAAGGGCAAAAACACAGAGAATAAAAGAAAGATGGACACATTACATTGGGTCTCATGAAAAATATTTTACAAAGCAAAGTAAACAATGAAAATGAGGTCAAACCTCACAGAGCAGCTTTGATAAATCATATGTGAGGGATCGATATCCAAAATATATAAGAAACTCATCTCCATAGCAAGAAAGCAAATAATTTTAAAAATGTTGAAATTACTTAAATATACATTTCTTAAAAGAAGACATGCAGAAGTATATGAAAATTTCTAACAGGCATATGAAAAAAATTAACAGGTATTTGAAACCTTATCAATACCATAAGACATCACAGAAATGTAAATCAAATCCTCACTGAGACATAACCTCACACTTGTTAAGGGGTGATTATAAAAATGATAAAAGTTAAACGCTTGTGAGGCTGGAGAGATGGCTCAGTGCTTAAGAGCCCTGGCTGTTCTTGCAGAAGACCTGGGTTCCAGTCCCAGCACCCATGTGCCATTTAACAACTATTAGTAACTCCAGTTCCACGGGAATCCAATACCTTCTTCTGACTTCTTTGGACATTGCACAACATGATTGCACTTCCACACATGCAAGCAATGCTCTCATACACATAAAATAAAAACAATAAATAAAATATTTTAAAAGGAAAATAAATGTTTATGAGAATGCAGAGAGAAGGTAACCCTTATAGACTGTGTTCTAGTTTGTCTTCCATTGCTGTGACAAAACACTTTGAATGACACCAACTTGGGGAGGAAAGGGTTTATTCAGCTTACATCTCCTGGGTTACAGTTCATCACTCAGGGAGCCCAAGGCAGGAACTCAGGGCAGGAACCTGGGGGCAGGAGTTGAAGCACAGGCCATGGAGGAATGCTGTTCACTGGCTTGCTCTCCTGACCCATGCCCAGCCTGCCTTCTTATACAGTACACAACAACCTGCCCAGGGTGGCACCACTCATTGTGGGCTGGGCCCTCCCACACTGCTCGACCATCAAGACAATACTCCAGATGTGGCCACAGGCCAATCCAATGGAGCCAATTCCCCAATTGAGGCTCCCTCAACCCAGGTGTGTCAAGTTGACACTAAAGCTATCCAGCACAATTGACCCCTTGTCAACTTGACACACAAAACACATCACTATTAAACCACCACCTTTCCAGTTCTTATCCCCAAAGTATTATGCTAACATTAATCACAACCTAAGACAGTACAACCTTAAAAGCCCCACAGTCCTTAAAATGTCCAAACACTTAAAAGTTCACAATCTATTAAAAGTCTCTTAACTGTGGGCTGATGTAAAATCCAAAACAAGTACCATCTTATTTCAAAGGGAAGAATCAGGCACTCTCAAACAAAACCTAAATCCAGCAAAGTAGCTCAAGGTTGGACACCTGGGATTCACTCACAATCTTCTGGCTCCAAAGGGTTTTGGCAGCTCCCCCTCTCTGACTCTGCCATCCATGGCACACACAGCTCATCTCAAAGGCCCAGGCTGACTCCATTTCACACCTGCTGCTGCTCTTGATGGTTGTCTCACGGTCCCAGCATCTCCAAAAAGCTGGGGTCGCCACTGAAACTGAGGTTGGTTCTGACCTCTCCTGATGCAAAACCTCATCTTCTCTTCCTGACCCCTGGAATCCTGGGGTATTCACTGCAACCAAGGCCACACTCTGACCAGTGGCCTTTCCTGCCCTCTCATAGTGCCAGGCCTCAGCTGCTCTCTGTGACCCCTTCATGCTTTCAATACCGGAACCATATAGGAGACTCTTACACACTACCAAGTCCTGCTTCTGGCTTGACATGGAGTCTCGGGACCCTTCTGGAACATAGCTTCTGTGTGCTGACCCTAAAGAAATTTTTCCCAGAAGATTTCACCACAATGATGCTGGTCTCTTGTTACTTACAGCTGATTTTTCAGCCCCAGCTAACCAGCATCAATTGTCCCAGTACAACAAAGATTTCCCTTCAGGTTCTGGTCTCTTGTTACTTACAGCTGATTCTTCAGCCCCAGCTGACCAGAGCCCACAGATTAAACATTCCTGATGATCTCTGCTTCCCTTTGAAACTAGAAACTTCACAAGCCAGGCGTCCATCTTCTACAACTCTGTCAGCAAAACTATTCTAAATTCTACAGCAATGATCTTTTGGGCATTCAATGATCTTCCCAGCCCAAAGTTCCAAACGCTTCCACAATCCTTCCCCAAAACACCAAGGTCAGGTCTGTCACAGCAATACCCCATTCTCTGGTACCAATTTCTGTTCTATTTTGTCTTCCATTGCTGTGACAAAGCACTCTGACTGACACCAACTTGGGGAGGAAAGGGTTTATTCAGCTTACATCTTCTGGGTCACAGTTCATCACTTAGGGAGCCCAAGGCAGGAACTCAGGGCAGGAACCTGGAGGCAGGAGCTGAAGCACAGGCCATAGAGGAATGTTGTTCACTGGCTTGCTCCTCTGGCTCATGCCCAGCCCACCTTCTTATATGGTGCCCAATCTGCCCAGGGTGGCACCACTCATTGTGGGCTGGGCCCTCCCACACTGCTCGACCATCAAGACAATACTCCAGATGTGGCCACAAGCCAATCCAATGGAGCCAATTCCCCAATAGAGTCTCCCTCAACCCAGGTGTGTCAAGTTGACACTAAAGTTAACCAGCACAGACTGTTAGCAAGAATGCACCTTTGATTAGCCACTGTTGTAGTTTGTTTTCAACTGCTGTGACAAAACATTCTGACCAAAACCAACTTGGAGAGGGAAAGGTTTATTTGGCTCACATCTCCTGGGTTACAGTTCATCACTGAGGGAGTCCAAGATAGGAACTCAGGGCAGTAACTTGGAGGCAGGAGCTGAAGCACAGGCTCTGGAGGAATGCTTCTTACTGGCTTGCTCCCCTGGCCCATGCCCAACCTGCTTCATTATAAAATACACAACAACTTGCCCAGGGTGGCACCACCCTTAGTGGGCTGGGCCCTCCCACATCACTCAACAATCAAGACAATACTCCACAAATAATGTGACCAAAGGTCAGCTCAATGGAGGGTATTCCCCAATTGAGGCTCCATCAACCCAGGTGTGGTGTGTCAAGTTGACATTAAAGCTATCCAACACAGCCACTATGGCAAGTAGTGTACAGATTCCTAAAAAAAAAAAGTAGAGCTATTTTACTCTATGACCTACAATACTACTGGGTATATAGTCAAAGACATTCATATCAAAACATCTGGTAACTGGTAACATTTTTAGGTGTGGTGGTGTTGGTGTGTATAAACATTATATCATCATCCATAATGTATATAATTATGATTATCAACTTAAAATAACTTTTAATGTTCAAAAACACTGGATATAGGTTGTTTTCTTTCACTGTTATTTATTAATATGCAGCTCTAAGCAGTTATTAGAGTCATCACTGTATAAAGAATAATCAATCTGAAGGCAAATATATATTATGTGCATCATTACTTTACTATCTTCTCATTTCTGACTTTTGTGAAGATCTTCTGAACCATTTAAATTATTTTTAATTTCACAGACAGATTACCATTTATTTCATTACTATATAAAATCCTCTTAAATATTAGGAACTATTCTTATAGGAATAATTATTAGGCATATCTACGTCAATTTTTTCCTTTTATATTTTTTCAGTAGGACATCATATGTTTTAACACATATATACATTATGTAATGTTTAAATCACTTTCAACATATTTATCACCTCCAGAACTTATCATTCCATTATTATTAAATGTTCAAAAACTTTAATAAACCCTGAAGTATTCTGTAATAATTATGCGTTTTGCTGATGGGCTAAAATAGTTTTTATTTTCTGAATGAAACACAATTTTCTAATTTTCTTACTTAACTCTAGTGAGAAACTAAAGGCTCATTACTGAATATATATAAAAACTTTAATTTAAATGGGACATTTCAGAAATATTAAGCATCCAATGAGTCTTTGTGCTTAGCATTGTGACAGACTGCTTTAAATGTTTTTTAATAGCATTCCATTTATCTTGACAAAGCTAGAGAAAATTTTTAAATAAATGAATTAGCAATGAGCTTTACCAATGTCATACAGGTAGAAAATGAAATGTCATTGTCTTGTATAAGATATATTAGCTATTAAATTCCAGTTACCATGTAACAATAATGCTTGGCCATATTTGCTAAGAAAAGTTAAAAAAAAATCTTCCCTATTAGCATGATCAGTATTTCAACTATTTTATTTATGATTGTAAAAAAATCTATGCTCTGGGGAATGTAAGAGTGGTAGAGCACTTGCCTAGCATGCGTGAAGCCACTGGTTCAATCCCCAGCACAGCAAGATGAAGTGAAATAAAATAAAAGTTGTATGTATTTGTCTTATGATAATCCTTTCTTTTAAAACAAATTGCTAGGCAACATTTGTGAAAGGATAAAGAAAAATTCATGAATTTATTTCATGATGTCATTTTAAGACTATTACCACTATTTATTTCTGTTTTTATTTCATGGTTACAATCATTTCTATATTAAAGTATGACCAAACTATATGTCTAGAATGAAAAGCATCATTTGTTAAATGCAAACATATAAAGAATCCATAGGACATTTTGCATATCAATGACATAAATGGTTAATTATTTTACCTTTTTTTTTTGTCTTTTTGAGACAGGGTCTCCCTTTAGTCCCTGCTGGCCTCAAGCTCACTATGTAGACCAGGCTGGCCTTAAACTCATAGAGATCACACTGCCTCTGCCTCCAGAGTGCTAGGATTAAAGGTGTGCATGACCACCTAGTTTTAAAGGATGGATGGATCTCCCAGAAAATGGTGTCAGTGACAGCTATGTGTGTCTTACATGTGTTTATGTGTTCTGTCCTGGGAGAGGCAGTAAGGTGGTAATTGAGAACATTAGTTCTGAAGCCTAATCTCTTGGTCTAAACCTCTAATTCTATTACTAGCCCAGATACCTTGGATAAGCTGCTTAACCTCCCTTTGGTGTCAAGTGGGTATAATAATTGTACTGAACTCATTGTGGTATTGTAAGGATGAAATAATTTTTTCCAAAAGATTTTAAACATGCTGGCATGTTTTAACAAATAATACTTGTTAATTTCATTTGGAGCATAAGTCTTCATCCCAATGCTTCATAATAGATACTTTATATAATAACCATAATACAAATTCCAATGATAGACATTTATAAAGTTTACTCTTCTATAACATCAATTCTTTTTTAGTGTTTAATTATCCTCTTCTTTTCTTTTCCCTTCCTTCCTTCCCTCTGTCCTTCTCTTCCTTTCTCCATCCCTCTCTTTCCTCCTCTTTCTCCTCTTTTCTTTCTTTCTTTCTTTCTTTCTTTCTTTCTTTCTTTCTTTCTTTCTTTCTTTCTTTCTTTCTTTCTTTTCTTTCTCTCTCTCTCTCTTTCTTTCCTTCCTTCCTCCCTCTGCCTTCTCCCTCCCTCCATCCCTCCCTATCCCTCGCCTCCTCCCTCCGGCCCTCCCTTACCCTCCCTCTCCGCCCTCCCTCCCTGCCTCCCTTCCTCTCCCCCTTTTCTTTTTTTTTTTCTCCTTCATTCCCTTCCTTCGTGTCCTTCCTCCCTATTCCTCTTTTTTTTTTAAGAGAGTCCAGGCTAGGGTAGCTTCAATTCCCCAACCCACATCCTCCTGCCTCTGAATTCCAGAAGAGTGCTGAGATTCTGTGATTACATGTGGAACAACCCATCATATTGTGGGCCCTTTTGTTTCCGTGACACTCAACTGTATTTTTCGAGGTTGGTGCTTCAACTTTGTTGGTAATTATGCAAAAAAGTCTTATTAAACATTTAATGCCTGCTAAAACAGGCCAATAAAACTGGAATTAGTGTTGAAACTACACACATATTCCTTTGTTCCCTGATAACTATATGATATGGTTTGTTGTAATAAATCCAATATATAGCGGGAGAGAGGGAAGGTGTAAGTACTAAGAAAGAAAAAAAAAATGAACCNCTCCCTCCTTCCTTCCTTCCTTCCTTCCTTCCTTCCTTCCTTCCTTCCTCCCTTTCCTCTTTTTTTTAAGAGAGTCCAGGCTAGGTTAGCTTCATTCCCAGCATCCTCCTGCCTCTGAATTCCAAGAAGAGTGCTGAGATTCTGTGATTACAGTGTGAACCACCATCATATTTGGCCTTTTGTTTCCTTGTACTACTCAAAACTGTATTTCGAGGTTGGTGCTTCAACTTTGTGGTATTATGCAAAAAATCTTATTAAACATTTAATGCCTGCTAAACAGTGTCATAAAACTGGGAATTATGTGGAAACTACATATTCCTTTGTTCCATGATAACTATATGATATGTTTGTTGTAATAATCAAATATATAGCTGGAGAGAAGGTAAGGTGGTAAGTACTAAGAAGAAAAATGAACCAGGATAAGGAAATGGAGTTGAGATCTTCGTTTCCCCTGGTACTAAGAATACTGAAACAGAGATTGCAGAGTGCGCTGTTCCTGGAGGATGTTTGCATTCTGGAATGAAGCCAATGGACACTCGCTGAGTCAGCACGACAGGATGGAGCTTCTTCTCAGCTGGTAGGCCCAATTTCCAAGCCCCAAGTACAGCTGGAATTTAGATTTTTGAAGACTGTCACCTGGACTAGCTTTAGTAGGATTTTTCAGGGTCAATTTTATCCCTAGAAACTGTGTTATAAAGAGGTAAGCTTTAGAATTTCCTGAGATGTCACGTACACAATCCATTTTGCATATTAATATCCATTTTATCTAAGATATTGTAGTCTTATGTAAGAACTTATATCCTAATCATGAGCAAGAGAGGCATAAAGTACTTTGGATACAAAAGTAACATGGAAAAAAAAGAAAAGGCAAAACGATTGAGAAAAAGTCCATAGTGAATAAGTGACAATCCTTAGGAATTCATATCTTACTGAGTAAATGTATTCATACTATGAATATAAATGCATAATTGGAATGACATTGCTAAGGGAGGGCACCAAGTGAAATTCTTAATTTTATGAAGCAGGATGGATGCAAATTCCCTCATAGACCAATGTGGGTTAAAAATCGGCAAGAAAGTAAATTGAAACTTTATGAAAAGTTCTCGAGCTGTAGAAATTAGATAGTTGGATACATTATATATCATAAGTTACCAACTTTTAAAAAGTTTTTAAAACCATTCAAAGATAAATAAATTTAGTATCCAAAGAATGATTTCAATAAAAATCTCAGTTATCTTGTTTGTGGTTGTATTTCATAGATACAGAATATTATTTTATATCAGTGGTATATTTTATCACTTTAATGCATTTAGAAATAATGCAAGTATAAGATTCCTTGGAGGAGTAAAGAAATCACCCAGTTAATTCCTGCACCACTGACAGTAAATGATGCTCTTAATGAGAATGAACATTTGGAAAAATGGTCAGTGCTTACAGTCCAGTTGCATAACCTTTCATAGCAAATTTCTAATTACAAGCCATTCTCTTCAGATTTTATCGATCAAATTAGTGAAGGATAACTAACTCCTTCAGGAGTCTGTTAGTTTTGAGTTCAGTCTGCCCTGAGACTTCTTACGTAGATTCCTAGCCTTGACACCTCGATCTTCTTGCTTCCACCTCCTGCGTTCCTAGTTTACAGGTGTGCACCATCATACATGGCTCTGTCTCTCATGAGACTCATTTTTATCTTGTTTGGGGTTATTACCTGTCAATGTTATATGGCACAGCCGAGGTCAGATTAATGTCCCTTGGATCCATCCTTCTCCCTCCTGATATAGTCGCAATTCTGTTACTGTCTATGTAATTTTTGAAGTGGTAATAGAAAATTGAATCAGTAATAGTTATTAGGCCTGGTCACAAAGGAACCTTACCTCTCTCTAGAGAATGCCCAAGTGATAGGGCCAGCAGGAGAACCAGAATCCTCTTCATTTTTCCACCAGGGAATCCTGCAGCACCTCCTGTCACCCACAAGTCACCAGGTAAGAGACAGGAGCACAAAGCTACCAGTGGCCTTTTACAAACACTTTGACTAGGAACTCATCAATTATTAATCTCAACACAGAAGCAATGAACAGTAATCCTTGCCCCCAAAGAGAGAAAATAATCTCATCATCAAGACAAATAGATATCCTGAGGATTTTCCCAGTGGAAAATCTGGGATATTTTAATCATTAATTTTGTCACTGCAAAAGAGCCAATGTCTATGGATAATTTTCCATTTCGGTTTTCCAACTACATTTGAGTTAATGTGTTAGTGAGAGACAGCTTACAGGATTACATATCTTCCTTCGATGGTACCTACCATTCTTTATATATTAACAAAAAATTGAGCATGTGCTACTTCCCTTTTGTCTCTTATTTTCTCCCTCCTTTTCTCTATTTTAAGTCTACTACTTTAGGCAATAAAAGTGATGTGATGGTGGCAGGTACTTTATATTTATGTCCTAGACCGCACTTTCTAAAGCCTTTGAATATATGTTTAGAATATACCTTGAGGTTAGGACAATAAACAGAGAGCCTCAGGGACCTTCCCTCAATCATAAAATGTTACTGGAAAAGCTTAGGCTCCTTACAGTTGGGTGGGAATCCCTTCTACTACCACACTGCTGGTATCTAAGGATAGAATGACCTGAGAACTCACAGTGGGATTAGGACATGAAATAAAATATCTTCATCTAATTGAAAAGAAAATTGACATCCAGGTAGATTCTATAGCTTATCCAAGAAGGCCAGGTAGATATCTATCATTGAAATCAGGTCAGGTTCCATTTCCATAAATAGGCTCTGGAATAAAATTCTTACCCAGTTCTTATTGGTGCATAACCTTAGGGAATTTATTTCTCTTCTTTAAGCTTCATTTTCCACATGTGAAATGTGATGATAACTCTTAATGCTTTTGTCAAATGATTGCTGTCAGGTTAAGATAGCACATGTACAGAGCTTTCCATGACATCTGATGCAAGGTCATATATGTTAACGCTTACTACTTTTATTCTAGTTACTGCCACTTTCTCTGTTAGGCACTCCATACTGAAAATGCCTCAAAAGGTCATAGGACCCACTGAAATCTAGACTTCAATTAATATTTTAAAATACAATCTTGGGCTGGAGAGATGGCCTAGTGGGTGAAAGCACCGACTGCTCTTGCAGAGGACCCGGGTTTGATCCCCAGCACCCACATGGTGGCTGAGAACCTTCTTTAACTCCAGTTCCAGGGTAATCTGACACCCTCTTCTGAACTCTGTGGCATTGCACAACAGAGGTGCACAAACTTACATGCAAACAGTATATTCATACACATAAAAAACAAATAAAATCTTAAAAAATACAATCCTACTTCAGTGATCTTAATGACAGATGCTTGAGAATTCAGTTATCAATCAATTCTGTAGCTAAAGATTAACTGTGCAGGCAGAGTCCACTGACATCTCAAACCACAGTAAACAATTACGTTTTCAGTCAGATCATCTGACTATTTGGAAAGTATATGAGTGTTAGGTTCACAAATTGGAGTCCAGCTCATTGGGAAATATATGCCTAATAGGAAATATTTGTCCGAAGCCAGTGGAAAGTCATACAGCAAAGAAGGCTATCAGAGTCTGTAAATATTGCTGGAGATTACGTGAAGATAGCACTAGAAGAAATTTCATTTCTAACACAAAAGCTCCAAGTTTTCTCTTTCTCTTTTTATCACCTCCATCAAACTTTGCAAGCTAATTTTAAGTTGAGTTTTATTCTTAGTTTCACAGTATTTAGAAATGAATTCCAAAGAGTTTAAAGACCACTAAGAATACAGCAACCAGTATAATTGCTCATACATTATTGTATTCTTATGTTTTTCAGTTCAAGATTATAATATACACATACTTTAGAATCATTTTTTACTTTATACTTCAGTTGTGTTCTGATAATTAGATCTTTAAAAGATACATTTAGGTTATTTCCTATTAATGTTTAGAGTAGAATTTAGGACAAGACTATCCTTTCATTATTTTAAGATTATAGCTTTTTCTGCATTCGGGAAATAACATTACTTTTGCTTAATGATAAACTACATGTTGCAATAATTGCAACATCTCATTTAGGCAGGCTCTTGAGAAATCTCCACAGAAGCTGCCAAAATCATCCTCTTGAATGTGTCACTTTCCAACTGGGAATTAGTACTGATGCCTATCTCAGTCTTGCTTTTATGGCCCTTTTTAATTTTTTTAAATTTTATGTGTACGAGTTTATTATGCTGGTAGAGATCAGAAGAAGACATCAGGTCCCTGGAACTAGAGCTATGGATGATTGTTAGCTACCATGTAGGTGCTTAAATCAGATGTGGAGAAAATCTGGAAAAGACCAAATCAAACTTCAAACAATATTTGTTACACAAGCAATTATAGGAATTCTAAAACATTGCAGAAATACAATTAACAAAAATTTAAACGGTGGAGGTGTAGAGGAATGTTTTTCCCATACAGAATAGATTTAAAGCAGCCTCTCTTTATCGGCTTCAGAAGAAACCTAGATTATTCTCCTCAGCAGGGATAATTATAAAAAGAAAATGAAGCTGATAAAGCCATTCTTGAATTCTTCTCTACCACATATTTCTTCTCTAAGTGACTAAAGATTTCACACTCTTTACCAAAGCAATGTCTCTAGCATCTTGATACTGCTTCAGGCTGCTGAAAACACTCCCTCTGCAGTACTCCAATAGAAATGACCTCTTTATGAGGCCCTCATCTGCCACAGTTCCCTTCTTCCATTAAAGGCATCATCACTATCTTTCTTTGATAAATGACCTGATGAAATAGATATTAGTGGTTTAAAGTTATATCTCCCTTTAAAATATACCACCTCACCAATTTCTCACTTAATTCATAGAATTTTAAAAATCTACTTAGCAATTTTGAAATGCCTTATTAACTGTGGTTCCCACGTAATGCAACAGATCACTAAATCTTGTTCTTCTAATCTAACTGAAACATTGTCCTCTTTGATCAATGTCTCTAACCATACCCCTCTTCCTCCAAATTTAGCCTCTGGTACCTACCACATTTCTATTTATTTATTTATTTATTTATTTATTTATTTATTTATTTAGACAAGGTCCCCCTATACTCACTCTGTAGATCAGGCTGGCTTTGGACTCACAGAGATCTGCCTGCCTCTGCCTCCTGAATGCTAGGATTAAAGGCATGCGCCACCATGCCAGGCTTAAAGATTTTTTTTAGCTTCAATGTGGGTGCTGGGAATCCAACCCGGGTCCTCTGCAAGAGCAGTTGGTGCTCTTAACTGCTGAGCCATCTCTTCAGTCCCCCCACCACCTTTTTATCCTGTGCCTGTGAGACTGACTTATAAGTAAGACCCACGGGTAAGAAAGCTTACATCCTCTAGTGGTTAGGAGACGTTATAAGCCACAGTAAGACCTTGTCGTCTTTTACAGAAAAAAAACGTAATCCATGGATTAGCACACCATCCAAACATCTGTGTCTATACCAAAGTAACCTACCATAATAATTAGTACTGTTTAAATACCTATATATCTAATTGCTTGTGCTTCATTAGTAGGATTGAATGGTTATTCCTGGATAAACTGTCAGCCCATGAAAGAAAACAGCCAGAACTGATCAGAGTCCAAAACGACATCTCCAGAGAAAGTAGACCATTTTGCTTCTCGTCCACCTGTGCCCCTTTTCTAAGCCCAGGGAACAATCTGCGGAAGAGGGGGCATGGTAGAATGTAAGGGCTGCAATTGGGGTGAGTGGTGAAACTACAGCAATATAGATCAACATGATTGTACATACAAGCCCCTCCAGCTGGATGGTGGGAGACTTGGGCTGTGTGGGTTTGGGCATAGCTGCTTGCAAATTGGTTTTACATGAAGGATGCTTGTACTCATAACATTACTTATTGTTAAAAAAAAAAGAAACAAAAAAATTAAAAAAAAAGAAAGATCATATACTGTTTGTCTTTCTCTGCCTGGCATATTTTGTTTAATGCAATGTCCTCCAGGTGTTTGTATTGCAAGTGACTGAGGTCTTTCCTTTTAAGACTGTAGTATTCTCTCTCTCCATATATAATATATAATTTATATATGCACAAATATACCCCATATACATATGCAAACATATGTAGATGCCTATTTGTATGTAAGCACATAGACACATCTATGCAGCTGTATTTCCTTTATTCCTGTATGACGGGCATGGACTTTGCTTCCATAACTCGGCCACTGTGAACAATACTGCAGTGACTACAGCAGTGCAGATATACCCTTGCTGCACTGATTTCAATTCCTTAAGACAATAACTAGAAGTAGTAGTCCTGGACTTTATGGTCATTCTTTTTAGAAACTCCTCCAAGCTATTTTACATAATGGCTGTATTGATTTATATTTCTACACTTTGTAAACATTCCTTTTCTTCACGTCCTTGGCAACACTTGGCATTTATCTTTTTTGATGATAACTACTGGAACAGGGACAAACTTGACTGTAATAACTATGAAGTCGACACACACTGAGAAACAGAGTGAAATCTTTATCTCACAGTATTCTTCCTGCAGTCATTTTCCTCTTGACTTCTGTGAGCCATGCCACTAACCCTGAGTAAAAAAAAATTCTCTCCCTTCACTGACACTCAAGTCAAGTTTCTGTCTCTGGCAATAAAAATCCTTCCATCCAGCATATCTTTCCATCATTCTCCTCTCTGCTTCTGCCATTATTTATGTAAAATGCAGATAAGACAGTGCTAAAGTCTACCTATTTAAAACCCCTCAAGGTTGTGTCTGGGCTTAAAGTTTTAACATTTTCACTCCTTTAGACTCTGTGTGTGTCTTATACTGAGTGGCAGCTGAGCTGTGAGTTTTCTGGGATTTCACCCTTTGTTCAACAATCTTCCTTTCTCTAGATTTTATGTGCTTAACTTTTCCCTGTTCTTCAATAGAAATGCCCTTAACTTATTCGCCTGACACATATTTATTCATGTCAGTTTATATCAGGTAATATGCAAATCACTCTTTTATCAGGTAATATGCAAGAACAAGAAGACCACCATACCCTTTTCCCTAATGGACCTTCCCATATAGTTAGGAAAACACAGTGATACAGACATTGAAGAAGGTATTTGGTTCCCCATGATCCAAAGCACAGGTGTTTAAGGCATTTCCATGCTGTTATTCATAATAGTTACAGTGACTTACACTCACCCCAAACTGTAAGAGTCCATTGTGTCCACCTCCTCACCAGCATTTGTTTCTGTTGCTTATAATAATCATTCTACTTGGGGTGAGGTGGTGTGTCCTTGGAATTCCAATTTGCATTTCATTGATCACTAAAATACTAAGAAATTTTCATGTATCACTGGCTATTTGTGTTTTTTCTTTTGAAAAATATTTTTGCAAGTTAATTGTTTATTTTTCAAGTTGGGTTACTTGGGCTTTTAAAAAGTGTTTTTTATTTTCTTATAAATTTTGGCTATTAATCCTTTTATGGATGAATAGATTCTCTCCTATCATGTAGGTTGTTTATCCATTTTGTTGAGTTTTTTGTGGTGCAGAAACTTTTCAGTTTGTTTTAGATCCATCCATTTTGTTTGTCTATTCTTGCTTTGGGACCATAAAAGCATTATGTACACGTACGCCTATATTTCAAATCGTTCTCACTCTGTTTTGTCCAGCAGTTCTGCAGTTTTAGTTCTTCTATTTGGAGATTTGTTCCATTTGCAGTTGATTTTTCTGTTCTGTGGCTGATGGAGGTTCTTTCCATCTTCCTCATGTGTATATCTAACTGTCCAGCATGATTTGTTGAAGAGACTGCTCTTCCTCCAGTGTGTTTTTGGTCATCCTTTTTGAGAATCAGTTGACTGAAGATGCTGGTTTTATTTCTGAAATCTCTTTACCTTTTCATTGCTCTGTGTGTCTGTTTATGTCAGTACCATGTTGTTTTTAACGTCATACTATGTAATAGGACTGAAACTCCATGAATCTGCTGTGTGTGTGTTCCTATGAGTTAGCATATTTCATTACATTTGTGAAATGTTCCTCTGCTGTTTTTCAAGCTTTAGAACCTATTTTTCTCTTTGTTTAAAGTTACAATTCCCCACATTTTGAATTGTGTTTCAGACTTTGATATTCTGCCACATGTCCCTGAGGCTCCATTCAGCTTCAATAGCCCTAGTTTCCGTGCTTGAGCTAGGATGGTTCTTACACATTAGTTTCAGTCTCATTCCTCTTTTGATTAAGAAATACAAGATTTTCTGATTCTCCCTTAGACTACTTCACTTCTGATTTTCACATCGAATGTAAAACTATAAGCAGGAGAGGTATATAACTAAAATTCATTTTGTTATACTTTTCTGGTTAGTTCATTACGCAAAAGGTAAAAGGTTTAATCTTTGCTTACTTTATTTGATTAAAGACATTCATTCATAATCAGTGATGACAGGTAACTTTGCAACTGTCTCCGTTTGCTTTTTTATTCTGGTGCTGCGTTTGAACCATATATAAGGATGCGCTCTAAAAAGCAGTCTGGTTAAATATAAATGAATACAATGCAGTAGAAATACCGAGTGTTATTTGTTCCTGGCATTTTAGTATTATTTACTTTTTGTGATTTAAATTCAGAGATCCAGGTCTTCATTTTTGCAAAGAAACTTGATATAAATCATAGCTTTTACAATACTGTCTTTTGGGGGATTATATATATTATAGTTATATTAAATGTAATATATATATATATATATATATATATATATATATATATGTGTGTGTGTGTGTGTGTGTGTGTGTGTTTGGGTGTGTGTGTGTTAATACCACCAGCAATATCACACACATCAGTCTTGCTTTACAAATAGCTTTCCTATGCCTTTGTTATATTTCCGGGTAAGAATCTTTATGCACTGTAGGCAGAGCATTATAAATCCACTTTACAAACAAGCTGAGATTCAGAACACAAATGGAATTCTTTCAGATTACAATGTAGAATTTGATGTCAAGACCAGAGTATTTCCTAACTGGATTAATCCAGATCATCAGAGATAGCAGACAAGATGAATCTCTCTGTTCGTGGTGAAAGTAATCTAAGAAGGAACAGGGCTAATAAGTATGTGCATTTTGCTATTAGAAAAAATTATAATTAAGCACCATCAACCTTGATTATGCATAAAATTGTTTTAATGCTAACAGATAAATGGAATCATTTATGTTAAATATGTAGTCAAACATCCAACACATATACATAAAAAAGAACTTATGCTTTTAAGGCTTTATCGTTTTTTTTTCTGAGTCACAACTCATCATAAAGAGTGAGTTGAGTCTTCTCATTTTAAAGGTGTTAGTGTATAAGTCAAGGGATTAAATAAAACAAATGATGTCACCAGACTTAAATATCATTCCAATGCTTAGTCATGTGACATAAGCATAGGAAAATGGTGTTTATATCATATTTACTTATAATGTCATTGCCAACAATTTGAGTACCATTAATAAGCTCATTGCAGAAAAGGGAGGGGGAAGATTTTAAGAGCCAGAGGACCAGAATGCTTGTTGCTAGAGAGTATCTTCTACACTGACAATGAAGATGTACCCATGAAATCTCAACATTAAAACCTGTAAAATGACCACATCAGTAGACACATCAGCATGGATGAGAGGAGTTTCATAAGGCATCATCTTTTGATGAAGAGCTACTGGCAACTAATAACTGCTGAAGGAGGGGGAAATCACATACATATGTAACAATAATTATAGGAAGAGAGGTAATGAATTCAAAGCTGAATAGGGGAGTGTGGAGGAATTCAGAGGAGAAAGGGAGAGGTGGAAATAATGTAAATACAGCATTAATGTATGCAATTCTCAAAAAATATTTATAACAAAACAACAGAAATCTTTTGTACATTTGTTTTTGAAAAACAGTTACTGAGTACCACTGGACCTGTGATTGTTCTGTGATCATTTCTACCCTTCTAGTCAATAACTCATATTTCTAGCTTAATCACAGAAGTTAAAAACATAACAGCAGTAGGCAATCACATAAAGCACACATTTACCAGCATATAAAAGAATGGGGAGTAACTGCATGAAAAGTGTATTAATAGGATGGAGAGACTCTCAGTAGCTAAGAGCACAGGCTGCTCTTGCAGAAGACTCAGATTCAAATCCAAGCTACCACATGGAGACTAACAACCATCCCTAACTCCAGTTTCAGGGGATCCAATGTCCTGTTCTCTATGGACAATGCACAACATGGGTGCACTTACATACGTGCAGGCAATACACTCATACATATAAATAAATAAATAAATAAATAAATAAATAAATAAATAAATAAGAAAAGCATATTTACATTAGGTGGAGATATTCTTTTTACTTTTGTTTCGGTAGCAGTGTAAATGATGACCATTTTATTATACCTTTTTTTCTATCTCACCTTTTATGTTGGCTTTGTATTACCTAAGATGTATATAATATTTGCAAATTCAAATTAGATTTCCAAAAGTGTAGTGGTTACCTAAAAAGGTAGTGGCTCCATTAGTTTCTATTGTTATGAAGAGTTTCACTGATTTATAATTTAGCCTGAGAAAGGGAAGGTATTTTTATTTGAGTTCTGCTTTTCTTTTGTTTGTTAGTTTTATTTTTTTGAGACAGTCTCCTTGTATCCCCAGTTAGCTTGGGACTTACTATGTAGACCAGACTGGCCTTTGTGTCATAGAAATCCACCTGCCTTGCTTCCTGAGTGCTGGGATTAAATGCGTGCACCACCATGCCTGGGTTCTACTTTTAATTATTAATGTATTTTGGGTTTATTAAATTTGCCATAAGATTATCAACTTACAACCTACAATATATGATATATTGTATATTATACAATATAATAATTTAATGTATTTTAGATAAAATTATCAATGAACTAGTTAAAAGCTATCCAAGATTACATATTTTTAAATCGCAATATCTATTTTTATATTTTGCTATTATAATTTAAATATTTTTGCTCAGCATCCTGAACTGCTTATATTAATTAGTTAATGTATTCTTGCCAATCATTTTGGGGGCCTAAAGTGGCCCACATGATTGCCAATAGTCAACAGATCTATATAAACACTAATAAAAATATTGATTAACATGTAGTAAGGACTTAATATATGTTATGCATTATTCTAACCAGAGTATAAAGATTTTTTTCTTTTAAGCTTTATAGTAGTCATAGACTAAATGTCTTCTTTTTAACATATGAAAAAAACTTTCTTTCTTTTTTTAAACAATTTTTTAAATTTATTTCTGTATGTGTATCAATGTACTGTCTGCATGCAAGTTTGTGCAACCATGTCGTGCAATGCCGCAGAGGTCAGAAGACGGCGTCGGATTCCCCTGGAACTGGAGTTCTCCTGGAATTGGAGTTTCAGAGGGTTCTCGGCCGCCATGTGGGTGCTGGGGATCGAATCCGGGTCCTCTGTAAGAGTGGTCGGCGCTCTTAACAGTTAGGCCATCTCTCCAGCCCGAAAAAACTTTCTTATGTCCCACTTTATGGTACAGAGAGTTGTACTGAATAGAATCTGAATTTGAAATTAAACCTTGACCCTGAGCTTGTTCCTAAGCCAGTACTCTGCTTTCAGTAAACCGTGGCTTTAGACAGTATATATCCCATACTTCAGTATTTCAATTATATTTAATTATTCTGATGAAATTGGGTACATTCAGGGCTGTATGGTTTTAGAAATATTTAATAATTCCTATGAGTGTTGTACAAATTCATCTAAGGGAGTTTAAGAGTTGTTATGGGTGGATGATAACTTTTGGTAGCACAAACGGTTTAGTTAGCTAAATAATTGGGAGTCACAAAAGTTGAAGATAACCCTGTTGGTTTGGGGGTCATTGGTTCAGGATTTACGTCTAACAGCACTAGTCCTATAAAAATCCTCTTCACAACCACTGCTTCAGCACTGCAGGCCATCATAGGTGTGTAAAACTTAAAATTCATATGAAAACTAAAGCAGTATAACACAAATATGAACTCAGCTCGTCTACAAAATAAACACAGCTAAGTCATGTAATATTTCCGTGTGCTAGGGCCAACTTTGTAACTGAAAATGAACTGAAGCTTTATCACCTTCATCCTGTCTCATTATTTCTCTTAAATATATGCCCAAAGAATGTAACGATACACATTCAGCATGGATCTACAGACTTCTGGTGAAGCTGCATAATTTGAGAGTGTGCTAAGCTTATATTTCAGTTTACTTTTGAATTGGGCAGAAAAGAACATAGTACTTTTCAAAACCAAATTTAAAAAAAAATTTTTTTTTGAATGTGTATGAATGTACTGTCTGCATGTAGGTTTGTGCACCCCTGTCGTGCAATGCCGCGGAGGTCAGAAGAGGGTGTCGGATTCCCCTGGAACTGGAGTTCTCCTGGAATTGGAGTTACAGACAGTTCTTAGCCGCCATGTGGGTGCTGGGGATCAAACCCGGGTCCTCTGCAAGAGCAGTCGGTACTCTTAACCGCTAGGCTACCTCTCCAGCCCCCAAAACCAAGTTTTAAAAGATAGCTACATCAGAAAACTTCTGAGCTTCTTTAAACTTTGCTTCTTTTCAAGCATTTTTCTCAGTGAAAGTTAACACTTTCACTGAAGACCAGTCATTGATTTCAGTGATGACTGTGGAGCTGGTCAGATTTTGTTGAATGCCTAAGAAACATTAAAAAGAAAATGAAGGGATTGGAGAGATGGCTTAGCAGTTAATAGCACTGGGTGCTCTTGCAGAGGATCCTGGTTCAATTCCTTGCATCCATATGGTGGCTAACAACTAGTAACTGGGTAACTTCAGTTCTAAGGGATCCACTGTCTTCTGACCTCCACAGTTTTTGCACAATATATGTGCACTTACATACATTCAGGCAGTACACTCATACACATAAAATAAGAAATAAATAAAATATTTTTAAACGTCTTCAAAAATATTTTAAATGTCTTTTACAAAAGCCAATGACAGTTTCAGTTTTGCCCTTGCCAATGTGTACTATTGTGAATTTCAGAAAGTTTCTTACAGCAGTGTTTGAACCTTCCATGGCAGTGTTCAAAGCCTATGCCCAATAGTTGCTTAAGTCACTGCCTTGGCCCAGGGTCATATTTACTCTCCTTCTCTTGGTGACAATGTAGCTCTCAGGGTCTGTAAGTCTTTCACCATTCTGCAGAGTATCCTGTTGGTCCACTCTGTCCCTGCCATCAAACTGCCACGATGTGTTTATAATGTGCTATGATATAGGGTATGTGAGTAACAGAGTGTGAGGGATGAACTCCAGGAAGTTTCAGAGAACTGCAATGTGAGTAAAGCTTTTCATTCTGCATTAACAAAAACCTCAGTTCTCAGTAAACTTCTTTGGAGATGGCATGTAATATACTTGGGAGGCTTTTCTGACATCTTTTTTTTGTCTTTTCGAGACAGGGTCTCCCTGTAGCCCCATCTGTCCTGGAACTCACTCTGTAGACCAGGCTGTCCTTGAACTCACAAAGATCCACCTGCCTCTCCCTCCCAAGTGCTAGGATTAAAAGGCGTGTGCCACCACGCCCGGCCTTGACATCTTTATTTATGACTTAAATGTTGTCCAGTTTTAAAAGAGGCACAGAGAAAGAGGTGGCTTTAGAAAGAAGTCAGTTTACTAACCAGTGATTTTTAGATTGTCCTTTAGAGTTCACTGGATGCACGGAACTGAGTATTGACACACTTCTGTAACATGAATGAAGGAGTCAAAGGCTGCAAGGTGGATTGGCACCATTCACTGTCACTCTATTTTAAATGGTGCTTTCCACCTCCTGGTTTTCCTGGTGCCGAGTCCTGCTTCCCATCAGGGAAGTACTGTGAGCAGACAGCACTGCTGGGACTCTACCCCACTGCTTCCTTATCATCTTACTTTCTAACACACTGAAAGGCACTATTATATGGATGAGGTTGATTCTGGTTACCTGTGGCAGGGAGATTTTAGAGCAGGAACAAAAGGGAAAACATCTGGAACCCAAGAACATTACAAATGTACACAAATTATTTCAGCGTTTACAGTAAACTACAGTACAGTGAGAGGACTTGGAGTTCCCTGAGAGGTCGGTCAATATCTCTCATTAGGAAAGGAACCTGGAGCTGCTGAATTGCTGCTGCCCAAAGGTTAGGGAAATCTAAAATGCGATGAAAAGTAACGGGTTTGCTATAGGTTTGGCATGAGCTGTAGCAGTGAGCAATATGGCTTGTTCGAATCATATTGGATTTAATATAAGGCACAACTAAATCTAAACTGTGTAAATAAATGATAGACTGATGTGGACAGTTTCATGGGCTCTTGGTCCAAATTTATATTAGCATTGCAGTAACAGTCCAGCTTTTTGTAACTTGATGGGGATTTGCTGCATGTCACTTGCCCTGGCTTTCCATGAACTAGTTTGGGACACTGGCAGAACATTGTGACATGCACCAACCGG
This sequence comes from Rhizomys pruinosus, assembly GCA_009823505.1. Taxonomy (NCBI): domain Eukaryota; kingdom Metazoa; phylum Chordata; class Mammalia; order Rodentia; family Spalacidae; genus Rhizomys; species Rhizomys pruinosus. Next base: position 240,904 of record VZQC01011408.1, on the reverse strand, counting down.
AGGTGTAAGAACGTTATTACCGTGAGACCACACGTGACCAATGAGGATAGAAGCAGCTAAATACTTATAAAGTGGGAATTCTGAGCTGCATTTTACATAGCTCCTCTGAGGCATCTCAGCACAATGGTCACACCATCACCTTGATGAACCCCAGCATCATCTTTCCTCTTTCTCTGTATTAGTTTTCCTGTGCCTCTCCTGTTTCTAGGATTACTTTATAATATTAATAACTCTCAAGCAGACATTTGGATCAGATTCTCCTTTTCATTTGGGGGGGCAATATTAGAAACTATGACATGTTCCTGGAAGTTATTGATGGCTATATGACATATTTCACTATGCTTTGGAGCTTTTCAGATCCTTCATGATTTTAAATGGTGCTTACAGGATTATTGTTACTATAAAGCTAACTGGAATTTGGAGATGCCATAATGAATCAAGAGTAAAATCCAGACTTCCACTTGGTTATGTGAGTGTTTGTTAGTGAAGCAGAATGTAGTTTATACTGATCAATATGATTCAAATAACCATCGGTGGAGCCATGCAACACAAAGGACTGTAATCTCACTAATATCTCATTCCTTACCTCAGCTTGTCTCTGTGCTTTGTTTCTTTCTTTAGTTTTAACTTCTATTATGATTTATAATTTTTAAATAGTATTTTAATTATTCTTTGAAATTTCATACAGACGTACAGTGAATCTTGAACATGTCCATTTTTTTTTAAATTTATTATTTTCTTATGTGTGTGAGTGTACTGTCTGCATGTAGGTCTGTGCACCCATGTTGTGCAATGCCGTGGAGGTCAGAAGAGGGTGCCGGATTCCCCTGGAACTGGATTTAGAAATGGTTCTTAGACGCCATGTGGGTGCTGGGAATCAAACCCGGGTCCTCTGCAAGAGTAGTCAATGCTCTCAACTGCTGAGCCATCTATCCAGCCCCAGAACATATCCATTTTTTATTCTCCCTCTCCAACTCCATCTCCTTCCCAAATTCATGTTCTCTTTTTTATTAAAAAAATAAAACATAACCCACAGTCTCCAATTAGTCATGCTCTTTTATGCATGGGTTTGAGCCCATGCACTAGGTCCATACCCTCAAAAAAGTGACTCTAATTCCCCTAGTGGTTATCAACTGCCAACAGCCCCCCAACTATCTGCAGAGTCTCTGGAAGCCCTCTGCTATCTGGAACTTTAACTGGCTTGATCTTGTGTAGGTCTTGCACAAGGAAGCACAGCTGCTATGAGTTCACATGTTCAGGTTGACACTGTCTATGTTCCTGGTAGCAAGATGAATAAAGGGCAGAGGAGATGGTACACGGTAAAGTCACTTAAGTAATGTTGTAGACATTGCCACAGGATAATTCCTTTTATGACCCATCAGCTGTTTAATCCTAGTGCCATGCTGTCAGGAAGGGAATTACTTCCCTTTTTTCATTTGGTTGTCATTTATCAAAAGTAAATAGGATTATACAATGATGAATATTTCCTTCACTAATCCAAATTTATTCCCTATTGTTTTGTATGCCTTATGCCCCCCCCCCCCAAAAAAAAACCCTTCTCATTTCAAGGACAAATGAAATATAATCATTTTATTTTATTTATTTTTTAAATTTTATTTATTTTGTATGTGTATGAATGTACTGTCTGCATGTAGGTTTGTGCACCCACGTCATGCAATGCCGCAGAGATCTGAAGAGGGTGCCGGATTCCCCTGGAACTGGAGTTCTCCTGGAATTGGAGTTACAGACGGTTCTCAGCCACCATGTGGGTGCTGGGGATCGAACCAGGTTCCTCTGCAAGAGCAGTCGGTGCTCTTAACTGCTAGGCCATCTCTCCAGCCCCGAAATATAATAATTTTAAAAGACACTTTGTGGGTTGAATAGATGGGTCAGCAGTTAAACACACATATGCTTTATCAGAGGACCTGAGTCTGGTTTCTAGCTCTCAAGTCTGGGTCACAACTTCTTGTAACTCGCTAGCTCCAGGAGATTGGGTGCCATCTTCTGGCCGCTGTGGGCACCCACACACAAATGTATGTATTCCCTCACACAGACACTTATACACATAATTAAAATAAAATTGTTGAAAGATACTTCGAATCCAATTAAAGTCATTTTGTGTAATAGTAGCACTACACTGGGTCAGCTGGTATAATAGCGATATGAGCTGATATGACCTGGTTGTCACAGCGCAGGCTCTAACAATCACTTTAGACCTATGGCCTGACTAATCAAGATCATTGGAGGCATGACATCCCAATTTTAGACTTTAGAAACATGAGTATAAACTACTCATGTTTCTCAACTTTACAGTCTACAGTACATAAGTACTGTTATTTCTTAGAATAACATGATTTTTGAAGTTTCATCTTTATTTACATATATTTATTGTTATTAAACTTTTTCATACTTGATACATCATTTCTGAATCCAGTTTAGACTCATTTCCCTTTCCATGCTCCCCGTCCCACAAAAGTTCAAGCATTCTGACATACATGCCTTGAATCTTTATCTGAATCTTTCCAGAGTTTTTTGAAAGCAGAGGTTTATTGTTTTGGGGAAAGCTTTACTGTTTCAGACTTTTTTTTTTTTTTTTTTTGGTCCCAGTGGTGATGCTAAAAAGATTTCCTCACTGTGCCTGAGTACAAAAGGCACAGCAAGAAGACTGAAGTAAATAGTGTTGCAAAACTATAATGAAAAGCAGACTGTCCTCCCTATCCAGAAAAAAAAAAAAAGCCTCTTCACCAAAGCAGAAGAGGAAGAAATCCAGGTACTGTCTTTTTTATTTGTGGGATACTTCAAGGAGACAAGGAGACAGTTCTCAAATTCTTAACAAGTCATTCCTGTTTTAAAGATGGCATGAAGCTAATTTTGTCTAAAAACAAGATTTCAGACATTTCAAAGAAACATAGAATGAATTCACAATTTTTCTAAAATCAGTGTTCTAAGAAAATGGTGTATGGGCTAAGTCTCTTATTTTCAAGAGGAAAATCAACTTATTTTAACTTGTATGATGTGCCCTCATAGTTCCTAAAGACAAGCAGAACATTTTAGTTGAACCATGGACCTTTCATTGAGCAATCTGACACTGAGCAAAAATTGAATATTTACCTGGCACTGTGTAGCTGGACCAAAGTCCCTGTTAATCTTCAAGGAACATGACATTTGTCACCTTACAGTTATTGTATTCCCTTTTACATAAAGTTGCATGGTTTTGGTGGATTCAACAGGTCACTGATATAAAAATAATCATTTTCTTCTATTTGAATTCCATATTAACAGTCTGAATTTCAAGGTACATTTTCTATTTGCATATTTTCCACTGTACTTTCCTTAAAATTTACTATTATAGTTAATAATTTGGAATAGATTTTAATGTTCTGTCCTAAGTCTGGTGGATAAATCTGAAAGCCTTTATATTTTATAAAAATTATTTGTATTTAATTTTATGTAGCTCTCTTCCATTCTCTTAGAGTCAAAGCAAAATGTAAGCCTGAGGATCAGTTGTAGATTTTCTTTCTATTCCCTGTGGTAATTACAGTATTGGTAGTAAGTGTGCCACTATGGCGATGAAGTGGATTAGCTTCAATACATTTTGTTATTGTGAGCATGAATGTCAGATGCAGCTCAGAATCTTATTAGCGCAGCACCGTTTCAAGATATCAATTAAGAACGGTACTAGAGCCAGGTAGTAGGATGAATAAAGATCTAAGGACTGCAGAGTAGATGTGGAAAGCCTAGCCTATATGTGAGAGAAGTAAGAGAAGGTTTGAACAAACATGACTGTGGTATTAGTTTTTCTCATTGCTATGACAAAATACTCAATAGAAGCAACTTCAGGAAGCAAAGATTTATTTTTTTTCATGTATTGATGGTTCATCGTGGTAGAGAAGACAGAGAAGAACTCATGGGGGTTGGGGGCAATTATTTGGATTCCTCACATCTCTGAGAATCAGGAAGCAGAGAGGCCAGAAGAGGAGGCAGCCTATACATCTGCCAGTTGAGTTTCATATATAAAAGTTTCCACAACTTCCCAAAACAGCATCATAAGCTACAGATGAAGTTTTCAGGCACATGATCCTGAGAAATAGATTTTTCATTGAAAACATAGCATTCTGTTCCTGGCTCCCATAGGCCTACAGTCATCTCATTATGCAAAATGAATTTAATGGAGGTACAAGTCTTTGTAGCCTTCGAGTTCCAACTTTCAAAAACTCAAAGTTAAAAGCCTTTTCTGAGATTCAAAGCAGACTCTCATGTGAGCCCCTACAAAATAAAAAATAAGATGATATACAATGGTATAGAATAAGCATTGCTATTCCCAAAGAGTGGACAAAGACAGCAGTAAATACACTAATGTCTTTAAGAGTCCACATTATTTTGTCCATGTCTGCTTTTCTGAAGCTACTCTTCCCAGTCCTTTGCTCACCAAACTGAAATTTAAAAATTATGGACCATTTACCGCTCAAAATTATTACTGTAAATGTGGCTGATGGCAGTGAACAATAACCAATCCACAGCCTGGGTAGTGCCTTGAAATTTCTTCTCTTAAACAAATGAGTCCATTACTTTTGAATTCAACTTCACTCAGATTTTTAGGACATGAGCAGGAATTAGCCAGATGCCTTACTACGATGAACTCCTAATACATTCCTTGTTCCCCTCTGAAACCTCATGACAACAGTCCTTACCACCCACATTGCTGTTGGCATTTTAGCCTTCCACACTCACAGTACAATGACCCACTTAGTTCAGTTTACAGCATTGTCTATTCCTTCTAGTTTCTCTAGCCCTAATCTGTAGACTCTTGCTTATTCCTCCTATAGACCTATTCCAAAGGCCGTTGGACCACATGGTTACTTTATCATTTTATCATAACAACATAACAACAGACCCAGTCTTGGTCTACCTTTTCTCTGCTATTTATCATTCCCATTGTTCTTTTGGAATGTATGACAGAATCAACTTAAAGTTGGAGATACATATTTTGAGTCAGTCCATCATGGTAGAGAAGATATGGTATGGAATTCATGGAGTAAAGATAGGAGCATATTTCTGGGACTCCTTATATGTTGGGGTCCTGGAAGGACTCTTTATATCTTGGGGTTCAGGAAGGAGACAACTTAGGCTAGCAGCAGAGTTGGCCTATAACTCTATCTATGCCCTCTATGGCCTGATATATACTGGCCCACATGCAAAAGATTCCATAACCTCAAAAAATAGTATTACCAGCTGCAAACCAATGTTCAAACATGAACCTATTAGAACATTTCACATTCAAACATAACATTCACCAAGTAAAGACTTCAGTGATACAATGCGTAACCAGAGTTTTTGGAGAACTGGGCTAGTGATTCTTAGTGCTGCTCATATAACACAATCAAACTGGTACTCATTTAGAGCAAGAGTAGACATAAACCAAGGGTGAGAGTGGATAGGAATTGAAATGTAGCTATTCCAAATTACTCATGAAGGCTTATAACTTGAACAAGAATTCATGACATAATGATAAAGGGTGTAATGAATGATCACATTCAGGGAACATAGAAAAATATTTCTTTTGATCTTAAAGCATTATCAAGTAAGTTTTGAGTACTCTTAAAATTGAATAGACTGACAAAGGAATAGCAGAATGGACTCTACAAGGATGGGAATAGAAATATTTGCTCTACGTTTAGTCAGTGCAGATACTACTGACCACAATTTCTTTCTGTCTTGATCACATATGGTGAGTTGGCCCTATGGGGGGGGTTCCTGTATGTCATACCTGTAATATATTTTAACCATTGTTATCATCAGTCTCATAGAGACAAGAAAATGGAGATGGAACCCTGGTTTAAAAACATGAAGTCCATTTACTCCGTACCTGTCCTAACACATTTTATTTTATTGGTAGCAAGTAAAATAACCTGTAATAAAATAACTACCACACAATATATTAACATTTATGAAAATGCCGGTTATCATGACATTTCTTCAGGTTTTAAAAGGCTAATCTCTACTTGAGTTTCTACTTTCTTAGAAATTGGAATGCATTCAGTTCATATTATCTTCTCCTCTGTGCTCATTCTACTGGCTTTGTCTAGCCAAATATCTCCCACTGAAGACAAAACAAAACACAGTTTAGCCAGCCACTCATTGCTCATAATTGTTTGTTACTTCTCTCCTTTTCTCCAGAAGTCAGACTTCATTGAAGCTATGCCCTTACTTGCTATATTTATTTCTTTACCTCCCACACTGTCACAGTCATGGATTTCCATGGTCCTAAAACTAACAAATGCTATCATTGCTCAGGCTATTTTGTGACTTTTAAGATTGTTGTCCTTTTGGTTGTCCTTCTTTCTCAAATATTCCTCTCAGCTGGATATTCTTTTCTTTTTTTAATGTAATTTTTTATGTGTATGAATGTACTGTCTGCATGTAGGTTTGTGCACCCGTGTCGTGCAAAGCTGTGGAGGTCAGAAGAGGGTATCGGATTCCTTTGGAACTGGAGCTAAAGACAGTTCTCAGCCGCCATGTGGGTGCTGGGGATCGAACCCGGATCCTCTGCAAGAGCAGTCGGCACTCTTAACTGCTAGGCCATCTCTTCAGCCCCTGTACTTATTTTCATCTAGTTGCTTTGACAGATTCTTTTCTGACTCATTCACAGACTTACCCAGCTCCACTGGAACATTTATTTCTAGAATTCTTTAATTATGAGTCCTGGAGCTGTCTCCTATGTCCACATTATGCCCCTGAGTGCTTCATTCTTCTCCAGAGCTTCTTTCAGCACCATAGAGAACATACACGTGACACACAAGTACCACTCAGGATTCTTGATGGCCATAAGGCTCTTGTGCTCTAGCCCACTGTAACAAATTGCTGATTCTACATTTCTATATTATTTAAGAAGCCTCAAACTCAACCTACTACAGCCAAATTTATGATCTTAGTCCCTCCAAACTTGGTCTTTTGTGAGGTGTATCTTATAGATACACATATACTCACAACCTGAACAGCTGAATTAGCCAAAATATTTGAGTCTACTCCCTTTTGGGGAGGAATACAATTTTGCACTCCATTTATACTTTTAATTTACCTAAGTAAATTTCTTGGAAGTACTTCAAAAATATCAACACAAGCACAAGGTAAAAATGAACTCATGAATATACAAAATCATTAAGAAATTATGGTAAGTGAAAGCACCCACGTCCTTCTGCCATCACCTCCATCCTTCCCTAAAACACAGGATACTTCAGCCCCAGGTAGATCTATGGATAAGCTTGGCAAATTTAAAGAATAAAATTAAAGCATGTATTAAAGTTATTTCAGAAAATGTAAAACCTATGAAAGATAGTTCTTTTTTTCTTTTTTTGGTCTTTTGAGACAGGGTCTCCCTGTAGCCCCAGCTGTCCTGGAACTCACTCTGTAGACCACGCTGGCCTTGAACTCACAAATATCCACCTGCCTCTGCCTCCCGAGTGCTAGGATTAAAGGCATGCGCCACCACGCCTGGCTGGACAGTTTTTTAAAAAGCATAGTATAACACCCGAATCAAATCCAGATAAGATAATAATGAGATAATAATGAAGAACGGAAATATGTCATAACTTTAGTTATAAAATGGATGCAGGTATAACAGCATCCTTAAAAAAATTATGAAAGTAGGGGCTGGAGAGATGACTCAGCAGTTAAGAACACTGGCTGCTCTTGCAGAGGATCCAGGTTCAATTACCAAAACCTGGGAGCTAAGAACTGTCTGTTAACTCCAGTTTCAGGGGATCTAACTCCCTCTTCTCATCTCTGTGGGCATTGCAAGGCACTGGTGCTCTTATGTACATGCAGGCAAAATACACACATAAAATAAAAACAATAAATAAATTTATGGCTGGGGTCCTGGACAGGCTTGTTTGCAAAACAAGGATTTCTTTACAATTTGGAGGTTAATCGAAGTCTCCCTTCAAACATTGTTTGAACATTCACAATAAGGTCTCCCATCTATGCCTAGTTTAACTTCAATAACTGAAACATAGGGAGAAACAATAACAAAACTCCAGGAAGCATCATTGTAGAATGATCATTATGCTTTTCAAAATGAAGCCAAGAATAATAATCAATGAAGTACACAATTTAAAATACTGCCATAAGTGAATCTACTGAAGATAAATATTCTGTTTACATAACCTATACATCCCTATCTTGTCCCTATAACCAGGATGAAATTAACCCAGTGGGTTGTTCTTAGGGGCTAGAATAAGAGAGTCATTATGGCTACTGTTAAGAATCATCTTATGTGAAACAAATCATTTGCACAGATAATAAGCTGTAAGTCTTACTCTTAATCTTAAGTGCCATGAGTTGACATACCACCAGCAAGCTAACAACATAGCCACTTCCTCTTATGATGAGTTAATCTTTATGCTTTTGCAGAGAATAGAAGATATCAGGTGTTCTGTGATCATCCGACTTCAGCACCAAAGGTATAGCACACCCAAAGCCAAATTCAACAACAGATTTTCAAAGACAATTGATTAAAAGTTTAAGTATATGGAAATTTAATAGGATCAAAGTACAAAAAGACTGGTGGAAGGAAGTATATATAGCTCAGGAATGAGTCACTCTGAAGAATTTTTGGTAATGAAAGTAGGCCAAATACTTGACACTTCCAGAGAATTCTAAAGCTTTTCCCCTCTGAATCACTTTTCATAATGGAAAAAGAGGTAGGGTAAGAAAGTCACCTTAAGGTCTTTCGAGAAATGAAAATAGGTCCACTCAGAAAACAATAGTCTCTGAGTTAAGAGAACTGAATTTTAAGATAACCTGACTTCTGAAGATTGACTCTCTGTGCAGATACTGAATCAGCCAAATAGCTGGTGTTGACTCACCAATGCTGAGAACTACTCTCTGACTAAATTTACATAAAACTGATTTATTCCCTATCCTATTAAATTGCTACAGGATGTGATTAGTAATTTCTAGTCTAACAGCAAACGTTACAAATGCCTAGAAATAAAGGACAGCCGTTTTTCCTACTTTCCAACTAAATATAAAGACGAAGGAAGATAATAGTCACTTAAGTGAGGCCATGAAATTTGCCTCTTGGTCTCATATAGTTTCTTTGAGCAACTGTGGCATCCTCCCTTTGATGTCCCTAACAATGACTGCTACTTTCCCAGGAGCCCACACAGCATTGAAGAGAGCACAGAGTCCTTGGCTGCAATTCATGTCTTTTCCTCCTGAGTTGATTCTGGCATTTGTTTACACAAAGCCTCATGTACACAGAAGGTAGTGAGGACAAATTTAGAGACTGTGGATATATTGACACACGTCGCTGCTGCTGCCGGTTGAAGGCTGCCATTTGTGTTAAGGTTCCTTTTGGTAGAGGTCTTTCCTCAGTAATGGAATTTAGGGTCACTACAGAGTGGCCAGCAAAGTGTTTTCCTTCTTCCACAAAATTCCTGCCAATATGGAGAGCTTGAAAATACTTCATCCATGACTTTGATGCAGTCATGATCTAGCTGATCTTACCCAGCAGGCAATAGTGTTGTGGGGTTTAAGATCTGTACTAGTTCTAGGTGAATGCATGGGTTCTCACATAGCATTCCTTAATATTCGACCATTCAGGTATTAGTCAGCCAATATTGAACCTTTTATTCCAGTAGCGTCAGCACTGAGTGTGGCACTTGGACTGTTCATTCTTGTCCCATAGTTGGTTTGTCAGCATCTGACAGTAAGAGGGCCATAACTACATGTGCCTGCCGGCAAGATGGCCAGCCTTGGATGATGGGTCAGGTCGCTTGGAGATAGTATGTCGTGACTCAACCTTTGGTCAGGACACCACAGTGCCAGAACAGACATGTCTGGAAGCTCTAAGCCTTTGTGCTAGTGAAGGCTTAATCTTCTTAGAAGTCTCTTGCTGTGCTTCTTCCTTAACAGTTCCTCATTCTGCCTTCTTTGTTTATCATAAAGGGATTTCGTAAGATAGAGAAGTTAGGTATCAGATTCTACCAGAGCCTGAGGCCCCAGGAACTCCTGAACCTGGAGTTGGGTTGATGGATTGATGTTTATATAGACAGCCGGCTTTCTCGTTGAGGCAAGCTGATGCTGCCCTTGGGATAGGTGGGATTGAAATATTTGACTTTTTCTTGGGGAAGTTGGTCCTTTTTTCTTGAAACCTCATACCCAGCTCTCATAGGAGGGCGGGGAGCAGGTGTGTTCCTTCTATACAATCCTCCTGTGTTCATCAGGCCAGCAGCAATTCATCCATATATTGCAGCAGTGTATAGCCAATTTTGTCCTTTGAGAAAGTTTTGAAACCAGAGGCTAATGCAGTTTTGAAAATGGTTGGAGAATTCTGAATCCTTGAGGTTGTCTAGTCCAGGTTAGCTAGACTTTGTCTCTATTTTCAGGATTTTCCCACTAGAAGGTTACAATTGATTGACTCTGAGGGGCTCTGTAGGCACAGAACAAGGCGTTATTGAGATCTAGACAATAAAGAAGGCAGCTTGGTGAGGGGATTCAAGAAAGTGTAGGGGTTAGGGACAGCCAGCTATAGAGAATGGCAATCTGGTTTACTGCTCATGGGTCCTGAATCAGTCGACAGTTATTCATAGCTTCTGAACTGACAGGAGACGTGTGTTCCAAGAAGATTGGCAGGATCAAAGTATTCCCATATTTTAGAAGTATCTCCAGTGCTTCTGTGCCTTGGGAGGGATGGAATATGGTTTCTGGCTGGTGGTTCCCAGCCCTTGGTTTTTAGTTATACTATAATTGGGGTATGTTTTAGGCCAGTCTTGTAGGCTTCTTTTCAGACTACACCCAAGGGAAGCTCAGGTCCATGTTGTGGCCTTTCTATGAGTCTGTAGGGACACCACTCTTCTAGCTGAGGAACCTTGATTTTTGAGGAACCTCATGATTTTTCCTAGAGTCAGGGCTATTTGGCCAAGAGTGTTGAAACTTATCTGTGACTGTAACTTGTGGGAATGAAACTTTGTGTGTGGCATAGTGAGCTGCATAGCAAGAACTTGTAAGACCTGTCCCAGAAGATCTCCAGTTTTCTGATATCTCTGTGGGGATTCAGAGTTATCTGTAGCCAGAAGATTTGGATATTACAATGATTCTTGCTTTGTCCTATCTCTGCAAAGTTCCAGAACTGGATGTCCCCTTCCCTTGAGGCATTGAGCAAAATGTCACACCTCTAGTTACCAAGGTGGCTCACCCCTCCCTTCTACCTGCCCCCCACTTCCTTGCCCAGAGCACAGTAGCCTTCAATATATGGACCTCATTGACAGAAAATAAATGGAGTTACTATCTCCCCAGCTCTCTGCGTGTGAGCCTGCTCATTTCCACGGGTGATCTCCTGCAGTTTTCCCATTAACAGCCATCTGTAACTTCAGATCCAGGTGATCCAATGCTCTCTTCTGACCTCTGTGGGCATTGCACAAAACAAGTGCATGCACATGCAGGTATTATACTCATACACATAAAACAGTAATAATAAATATTTTTTTAAAGGAAACAAAATTAATGCCCATAAAATAAATAAGATTTATAATGACCACAACTTAAATAGAAAAGGATATTATTGTGTTGAAACAAAATAGCTACTTACAGTGAAAATGCCTTCTGCATTAGAGTCAATTTCTCAAATATCTCAGAGAAATCAAATATTAGAATCAATTTCTCAAATATCTCAGAGAATTCAAATATTCTCAGAGAATTCAGAGAATTCTAATGTATTACTGATAATAATTATCAACTGGATATTTTATATTATATGTTTATTGACTTCTGGCTACCTGGATTATAGATTCTGTGAAAACAGCTGAAGCACAGGTAACCCCCCAACAGCCCCCCCCGCCAACTACGACGGCATCTGAAGGAGGCAAGCAAAGCAAGCCTTCAACACAGTGAAGAGGCATTTAGGACTCACATTGGAATATAGGAAAGGAGAAGCCCATATGCCAGGAACACGAAGAAGAGACAATAAGGGAAAGGGGCAGGATAATCCGCACCAAGCACTACCAACCCTATGGAAAATTCCTACAGTGGGATCCCTCTGGGGATGGCCCAGGACACAGATATCAGAAACATAATTGGGAACATATTTAAAGAACTACAAGATTATAAAGAGCAAATCAAAGAACTAAGAAAAGAGAATGAAAAACTCAAGAAGGACCTAGAGAGAGAGAGAATGACAAACTCTGGAAGGAAGTAGAAACACTGAAAAGATCCCATGCTGAAAAGGATAAGGAAATCAACCAGCGAAGCAAAGAGCTACAGGAAGAGATTGAGAAGCTTCAAAAAGAAGTAGAAATACTAAAGAAGTCAGAAGAGGAAATGAAAAAGGAAATCAAACACTCATCCAATAAAGAGGAAAGGAGTGGAAAAAGCCTCAGAAGCAGAATGGAGGAAGCAGAAAAAAGAATATCAGACCTGGAAGATAACACAGAACAACTAAAAACCTCAAGGAAAGATTATGAAAAATTTAAAAATACACAAAAGTGGAACAACCAGGAACTGTGGGACACTATGAAAAGATCAAACCTCTACATCATAGGAATAGAGGAAGGAGAAGAATCCCAAGAGAATGGTATTGATCAGATCTTCAACAGAATAATAGATGAAAACTTCCCCAAACTAAAAAAGGACAAACCAATACCAATACAAGAAGCACATAGAACTCCAAACAGACAAGATCAGAAAAGAAATTCTCCATGCCACATCATAGTTAAAATGCTAGACACCCAAAACAAAGACAAAATCCTTAAAGCCACAAGAGAAAAACAACAAGTGACCTATAAGGGGAAACCTATCAGAATTACAACTGACTTCTCAATGCAAACTATGAAAGCAAGAAGAACCTGGAGCAAAGCATTCCCAGTGTTAAAGGACAATAGATGCCAACCCAGGTTACTATACCCAGCAAAAATGTCAATTATAGTTGAAGGAGAGAGAAAAATCTTCCATGACATAAACAAGTTGAAAGAATACATGTCCGGAAAACCAACCCTTCAGAGAATACTTGAAGCAATTCAAAGAACAGAAGAAAGGAGCAACCAACCCCAGGCACCTAGAAAGAGAAATCAATAAAAGCATAACTGCAGAAGTAGAAACCTAAACCAAAACCGCAAATGGATAATAAGGCAAAAGGAAGCAACACAAACCTATCAGTCATAACCTTAAATATTAATGGACTAAATTCCCCAATCAAAAGACATAGACTGGGAGACTGGATTAGGAAACAGAATCCATCGATATGCTGTCTACAAGAAACACATCTTACCTTCAAGGACAGGCACCACCTTAAAGTGAAGGGATGGAAAAAAATATTCCAAGCAAATGGTACCAAAAAGAAAGCAGGTGTTGCTATTTTAATATCGGATAAAATAGACTTCAAAGTAAAAGAAATCAGAAGAGACAAAGAAGGCCATTACATTTTCATCAAAGGAACAATCCACCAAGAAGATTTCACAATTATGAATATATATGCCCCAAATTCTGGTGCACCAAACTTTATAAAGACAATTCTCCAGGACCACAAGTCACAGACTAACCCCAGCACACTCATAGTGGGAGATTTCAATACCCCACTGAGTCCTTTGGATAGGTCAACAGGACAAAAAATAAACAGAGAGACATCTGAACTGAACGATATGATACACCAAATGGACCTCATAGACCTCTACCGAACATTCCATCCTAATACCAGAGAATACACTTTCTACTCAGCACCCCACGGAACATTCTCCAAAATCGACCACATCCTGGGACACAGAAGAAACCTCTACAAATACAAAAAGATTGAAATAATTTCATGCATCCTGTCAGACCACAGTGCAATGAAGCTCAACATCAACACCAGGACAAGCCCTCCTGCCTACAAGAACACATGGAGACTAAACAACACACTCTTGAATAATGAATGGGTCAAGGAAGAGATAAAGAAAGAAATAAAAACATTCCTGGAACTGAATGACAATGACAATACAACACAACAAAACTTATGGGATACCTTAAAAGCAGTCCTAAGAGGGAAATTTATAGCCCTGGGTGCCTACATTAGAAAAACAGAAAGAGCACAAGTGAATGATCTAACACTACAGCTAAAAGCACTTGAGAGGCAACAACAGATGAACCCTAAACGCAACAGACAGGAAGAAATAACAAAAATCAGAGCAGAAATCAATGAAATAGAAACAAAGAAAACAATACAAAAAATCAATGAAGCCAAAAGTTGGTTCTTTGAAAGAATAAACAAGATAGACAGACCTCTAGCCCAGTTAACAAAAAGAAAGAAGGAACAACTCCAAATCAATACAATCTGTGATGAAAAGGGAAATATCACAACGGACAAGGAAAAGATCAAGAAAATTATATGGGAATATTACAAGAACCTATATTCTACCAAGTTTGAAAATCTAGAAGAAATGGATGAATATCTGAAATCTTGGGAATCACCAAAGCTTGGCCAAGAGGAGACCAGCAGCTTAAACAGACCCATAACATATGAAGAAATAGAGGATGTAGTAAGAAGCCTCCCAACTAAAAAAAGCCCAGGCCCAGACGGTTTCACAGCAGAATTCTATAAAACATTTCAAAAAGACCTACAACCATTATTTCTGAAACTGTTTAGAAGTATACAATCAGAGGGAACTCTCCCAAATTCCTTCTATGAAGCCAACATCACTCTATTACCAAAACCAGGCAAAGATACAACTAAAAAGGAGAATTATAGACCCATCTCCCTCATGAACACAGATGCCAAAATTCTAAACAGAATACTGGCAAATCGCATACAGACCCACATCAAGAAGATCATCCATCATGACCAAGTTGGATTCATACCAGAGATGCAGGGATGGTTCAACATACGAAAATCAATAAACATCATCAAACACATAAATGGAATCAAAGACAAAAACCACACCATCATCTCAATTGATGCTGAAAAAGCCTTTGACAAAATCCAGCATCCCTTCATGCTTAAAGTCCTAGAAGGAATTGGATTGGAGGGATCATTCCTCAATGTAATCAAAGCCATATACAGGAAACCCACAGCCAATATCATCCTAAATGGGGAAATGAGAGAAACATTCCCTTTAAAGGTAGGAACTCAGCAAGGCTGCCCCTGTCACCACTCCTCTTCAATATAGTGCTTGAAACACTTGCTAGGGCAATAAGGCAAGAAAAGGAAATTAAAGGAGTACTAATTGGAAAAGAGGAAGCCAAGCTATCCCTATTTGGCGATGATATGATTGTTTATTTAAGGGGATGCTAAAAACTCCACCAGAAAACTCCTAGAAATTATTAACAGCTTCAGCAAAGTGGCAGGATACATAATTAACCTAAAAAAATCAGTAGCCTTTCTTTATACCAACAACAAGCAACTGTAGAAGGTATTCAAGGAGACCTTCCCACTCACAATAGCCTCAAAAGCAATAAAATACCTAGGAACAAACCTAACCAGATACCAAAGATCTCTACAACAAAAATTTTAAACCCCTAAAGAAAGAAATTGAAGACATAAGAAGATGGAAAAACCTCCCATGCTCATGGATTAGGAAAATTAAAAGAGTTAAAATGTCCTTTCTACCCAAACTCTTGTATAGATTTAATGCAATCCTAATTACAATCCCAGAGTTTCTTCACAGGCTTGGAAAAAAAAGTCCTTAAATTCATTTGGAAAAACAAATGACCCTGAATAGCCAAAACAACCCTGAGCGAAAAGAGCAACACAGGGGGGATCACTATACCAGACTTCAAACTATAGTACAGGGCTATAGTCATAAAAACAGCCTGGTACTGGGACAAAACAGACCTGTTGACCAATGGAACAAAACTGAATATCCAAACTTGAGTACATACAATTTCAGCCATCTCATATTTGACAAGGGGGCCAAGAAGACACAATGGAGAAAAGACAGCATCTTCAGCAAGTGGTGTTGGCACTTGCAGAAGAATGAAATTAAACCCCTACCTCTCACCCTGTACAAAAGTCAACTCCAGATGGATTAAAGACCTCAACGTGAAACCCCAAACTCTGAAGGTGATAGAAGAAAAATTGGCAGCAGACTACAAGACATAGGTGTAGGAAAAGACTTCCTAAATCCGACAGCAGCTGCGCATCAAAAGAAACTGTACATCAAAAGAAACAATCAAGGAAGTTCAGAGAAATCCCACAGAGTGGGAGGAAACCTTCACTTCAGAAACATCTGACAAAGCATTGATTTCCAGAATATATAAAGTACTCAAAAAACAAAGAAGAAAACAAATGACCCACTCGATAGATGGAGCAAAGAGCTGAACAGAGACTTCACAATGAGGAATTAGAGATGGCTGAGAAACATCTTAAGAAGTGGTCAACATCAGTAATCATTAAGGAAATGCAATCAAAACCATTTAAGTTATCATCTTACTCCAATAAGACTGGCTAGGATCAAGAAAACAAATGATACCAAGTGCTGGAGAGGTTGTGAGGAAAGAGGAACACTCATCCACTGCTGGTGGGAATGTAAATTCATACAGCCACTATGGAAAGCAGTGTGGAGAACCCTTCGAAGACTTGGAATGAACTTGCTACCTGACCCAGCCATACCACTCCTGGGCATGTACCCTCAAGACTCATCTTACCACAGAGATACATGCACACCCATGTTTATTTCAGCTCTCTTCACAATAGCAAAGAGCTGGAACCAACCCAAATGCCCCTCAACTGATGAGTGGATAGAGAAAATGTGGTACATCTACACAGTGGAGTTCTATGCAGCAGTAAAGAAAGATGACATCATGAGCTTTTCAGGAAAATGGCTGGAGCTAGAAGATATCATGCTGAGTGAAGTAACATAGTCCCAGAAAAACAAACAACGAATGGTATCCCTCATCTGTGGATGCTAGTGCCAATTACCTAGTTGTAAGTATTTCTTGTGCATGACCCTTGAGCTTTTGTCAAATTAGTTGGGAGTGATGCATACTGGAAACATCAACAGCAACAACAACAACAACAACAACAGAAAGGACTGCATCAAAAAACTGACTGAAACAGTGAACTTCTGCTCAAAACAGTCAACTTCCACATGGAGAAATTTGAGAAAGACTGAGAAAGAGATGAAAAGCATGTTTGACAGAAAAAAAAGAACTGGGGGACAAAAACAGACTGAAACCCTCAAGTTCTCCCCACAACAATAATCACCTGCTTTGACAAACTTTAAAAAGACTCAGGAAAAGATTCAGGACATGTATGGCAGAATGCATGAACTTGGGTGGGGTCAGGGACATGGAAAGGGAAATGAGTCTAAATTAGTACTGAGAAATGATGTATGATATGCACAAAACTTCAATAAAAATATTTTTAAAAATTTTAAAAAGGGATAATTTGACCTCTTCTTTTCCAATTAACAGTCTTTTAATTTCTTTCTCTTGTTCTATTGCTCTAGCAAGTGTTTTAAACACTATATTAAAAAGTAGTGGAGATAGTGGGCAGCCATGTTGGGCTCCTGACTTTAAGGAGAATGCTTCTAATTTTTCTCCATTTAGGGTGATGTTGGCTGTGGGTTTGTTGTATATAGCTTTAATTATGTTGAGGAATGTTCTCTCCAGTCCAATTCCCTCTACGACTTTGTGAAGATGTCTAAGAAACCTCTTAAAAATGTTCAACATCCTTAGTAATTAAGGCAATGTAAATCAAAATGCCTTTAAGAATTTACCTTACACTGGTAAGATTGGCTATGATTAAGAAAATAAATGACACCAAATACTGGAGAGAGTGTGGAGAAAGGGGAACACTCATTCACTGCTGGTTGGTTTACAAATTCATGCAACCCCTATGTGAACCAGTGTGGAAGACTCTTTTGTTTTTAAGCCAATATTTTATTGAAGGTCTGTGCATTTCTTACAAAATTACATTACAAATCAAATCTAGATCTGTGCCCCCCACCTTACCAGAGCTCATGCGTTCTGCCAAACATGTTTTTCATCTTTTTCTCAGTCTCTCTCAAAATTCTCAATGCAGAAGTTTACTGTTTCAAGCAGAATTTCACCATTTCAGTCAGTTCTTTGATGCAGTCTTTTCTGTTGTTGTTGCTGTTATTCCTTCCAATATGTATCACTCCAAAATATGCACATATGCATGTCACATATACCATAGGTTTTAGCATAATCAGCCTAAGATTTTTTTTAATTAGGCTGAAAGATGGAAGACTCTTAAAAGACTAAAACGGAGCCTACCATTTGACCCAATTATGCCACCCCTAGGTATATACCCAAAGGATTCATCCCATAATAGATATAGATCCACAACCTGGTTCACTGATGCTCTTTTCACAATAGTGAAGAGCTAGAAGCAGACCAAGTGTCTCTCGATTGATGAGTGGATTAATGAAGAAGTGGTACATTTATACAATGGTGAAGAAGGATGACATCATGAAATTTGTAGGCAAATGGATGGAACTGGAAGCTGTTATGCTAAGTGAGGTAACAGAGTCTCAGAAAAACAAAAGATGTATGTTATCCCTCATTTGTGGTTCCTAACACCAAATCTTTATATGTAAGTCACAGTGGTAACTGGCCAGTAAAGATTATATCACATTGACTGTTTGCCCTATAAAAAAAGAAATAGTATATGGCAATATACTTTAAAAAAATTTTTTTTAATTAATTTTATTTATTTCCGTATGTGTATGAATGTACTGTCTGCATGCAGGTCTGTGCACCCATGTCGTGCAATGCCGCGGAGGTCAGAAGAGGGTCTCGGATTCCCCTGGAACTGGAGTTCTCCTGGAATTGGAGTTTCAGACGGTTCTCGGCCGCCATGTGGGTGCTGGGGATCGAACCCGGGTCCTCTGTAAGAGCGGTCGGCGTTCTTAACCGCTAGGCCATCTCTCCGGCCCCGGCAATATACTTTTAAGCCCACTCAATTTTAAGTATGATTAGCAATGAGAAAGATTGGAGTAAATTAATTATATTTAAAATTGAGCAAAATTAAAGTAAATGTTGGTGGAAGTTCCTGCTTCAACAACTATCACCATGAACTGTTCAAAACATTGTTCACCCTAAGAGAAGAGACACTAGCTCATTAGTGGTTCAAAGGATCAACCCTCTTAATTTTCAAGCAAGAAAACGTGTCCAGAAAAAGCACAGGCAGCAACTCCAAAACCAGAACATCTATCGAATTTTAATTTTATCTACATACATATTTTTCTACTAGCAGAATGAATGTGGAAGTGTCCTAATTATTATAAGACCATGACCTATAAATCCACTATGGTTCGAATGGCTCAACAAAACATCTTGTTTGTACAAGAGAGTAGGAAAAAGAACTCTAGCACTTTGTTCTAAGTCTTGAAGTTTTTCCAAGTAGTACACAAAGGCACATGAACCCCGAGATAGTAAGACATAGCTGCCGAGAATCCGAGCCACAGATGGGATTCTCTTGATGATCGTAGTTTTCATAGAGACTAAACTGCTTCAGGAGGCTCTGCATATAAAAATGAAGGCATCTTGCTTGAGAACTACAAAAATTACCTGTTATTTTTATTATATCTCACAGAAATGAGCTCTGTAATTAAATTTGAGGATCCTGAGAATCTATACATCTTTTCCTCCTCCTGAACCAAATGTGTGATTATAGCAACTAGGTTTGCCTTTGTGAACTTTAGTTTCTTTTTTGCTGTGCTTTATATATTTTTTAGAAAAAAGCATTTTTAATGAGTTTTTGTGCATTTCATATAATAGATCTTATGGGATTTTAAACCCCCATCCATAGTCTCCATATTCTCCCCTACTGGATTTCATGCATTCTGCCATATATCTTAAGTCTTATCCAGTGAAGTATTGGTACCCAGATGTCTCTCAGTGGAAGTTCATCCACTGGAGTCCATTCAGCCTATCCAGAGTCACTCCTTTAAAGATCTACTTTCCCTTACACAGCATAAATCAACTGCCAACATTTCCTTAGCTGGGGTTGGGTCCTGCTGCCTATTCTCCAGTTCAATGCTGAGTTTTTGTCTCATTGGGTTGGCAGGAGTCTTGTGCATGCTGTCACAGTTGTTGCTATTTTATATGAGTAAGTTCAGAGGCCTGAAAGCCTATTTCCCTATGTTTATGTACCAACCTTGGCTCTTACAATCTTTCTGCTCCATCTTCTTCAATGGTTCCTGAGCCATGAGTGGGTGAAGTTTAATATATGAGTCCTGTCTAGAGACATGCACTCTGCAGTGTTTTATTATCTAAAACTTGGTGAGTTGTGGCCTTCTGTGTGCATTGCACTCTATTGTATGAGGAAGCCTTGCTGGTTGAGTTGAGGAATGCATTAGTATTCTCTCTACCCCTTGTTCCACTATGTTCCATGAGACTTAGGTATAGAATTTCTGTGGAGAGCGGGCATTGGCCAAAATGGCGCTTTGGACCCTGGCCAGGTCTTATCGCCTGATTGTCACCTGACTGCCCAGCTCATTCTCCAGCCAATAAGAGAACGCCAAACCTGAACCCTCATTAGCGTGTCCATTGACTTCCATATATTGTGCATACTGCTTACAGACCAATGAGAAACTGCCACGATGCTCGCGCCCTTGCAGGAGACAGGGTTGAGAGAGGGGATATGAGTAGGGGACACTGGAAGGAGAGAGAGTTGATGTATGAGTTGCCTGAATAAACTGCGTCTGGAAGAACAAGAGTGTGTCCTCTCCTTTTTCCTGTCAGCCAGGAACAGAACGACGAGGAGAGCGACAAGTGTGGCCCGGACAGGGAACCTCCGTCAGTGCGAGCACGGTTCAGAACCAGATGCAGGCAGGTGGGCTAGCTGGTAAGTTCCCAGGTAAGGTGGGACTATAAGGTTCTCGGGAGTAGAGACCATGGGGAATTCAAATTCAATGTGGCCATTGCGCGATACCTTAAAGGAACTGCTGAAAATGAAAGGAATTGGCATAAAGACCCAAACTTTAGATGGAGCAGTAGATGAGATCGTGCCCTGGTTTCGTGTGACCGGAAACCTCACGCCACATTGCTGGAGAAAGTTGGGGGGGGGACCTAATGTTTGCTGAGGAACAAGGAATTCTGCAGAGAGGTGTAGTTCCGATTTGGAAATTAATAGGAAATTGCTTGGGTGATGAAGGGAGCTGTGCAGCAGAAATAAAAAAAAGGGGAAGAACTTCTACAGCAGCTAAAAGAGAAACAGGCACCACCCAAGGGGGTTGAGGATGAAGAGCAGGACATGTCGGCTGATGAGTTGGAGAGTTTGGTAGAAAGCATGGAGCAAGTGAAGGTTAGCATACAGCCGGCAGCCCCGGGACCTCCGCTACTGCCAACGGCCCCGGGACACCCCTCTGCCTTTTGCGGTACCTGGCACTTCATTTCATCCAGAGTGCTGGAGGGAGGTAGCCACTCAAAATCCAGCCCTATGTTTTCCAGTCTTCCAAAACCAACTGGACAATAACTGTTATCATGAGCCACTCGATTTTAAAATCATAAAAAATATAGCGGAAAGTGTGCGCTCATATGGAGTGACTGTCACTTACGTGATTTCACAGGTAGAGAATCTCCACAGGTATTGCATGACCCCTAGCGATTGGCAAAATTTAGCCCGAGCCTGTTTGTCACTGGGACAATACCTAGATTGGAAAGCTATGTGTCTAGAGTTGGCCTATGATCAGGCTGCACAAAACCAGGCCAACAACCAGCCCGCCTGGGATGTGGATATGTTAATGGGGCAAGGATGCTTCGCTAATCAACAAATTAATTATCCTGCCCAAGCATACAATCAGATTAATTATATGGGAACCAGGGCATGGAAAAAATTGTCCAACCGAGGGGAAGTCACCAGAAATTTGACCAAAATAATACAAGGACCAACGGAGCCATTTTCTGATTTTGTGGCAAGAATGGTGGAGGCAGCAGGAAAGGTATTTGGTGACCCTGACACTGCCATGCCGCTTGTTAAACAATTGGTATTTGAACAATGCACAAAGGAGTGTAGGCAGGCAATAAACCCTTACAAAAATAAAGGCTTTGAAGTGTGGATGAAGGTCTGTCGGGAATTAGGCAGCCCTCTTACCAATTCTGGCCTAGCAGCTGCAGTCATGCAAATGGCAAAAGGGCAGAAGGGAATGGGGCGGCGAGGGTGCTTCCAATGAGGGGACCCCGGTCACATGAAAAGAGATTGTCCCCAAAGGAGAGAGGTGGGTGGTGCTCGGCAGAAGGCACACCCCATGCCAAAATTATGCCCAAGATACAAAAAGGGGAATCATTGGGCAACTGAATGCAGATCAATCAAAGATATCAATGGCAGGCCACTCCCACCTTTTAATGGTCGCTCTTCTGAGTCGAATGCCCCACAAGCTTTGCAAAAAAACTGGAGGAGGGCCCAGCAGCCTCAGGGCCCTCAAATATATGGGGCTATGGAGGAGGGATTGTGGCCCAGCCTCAGACCTCCCATGCACTGGGCATGGCTGACAGTCAATATGTTGTTAATATCCTAAAAAGGCTCGAGGTAGTAGGAAAGATCAATCTCAGGTCAGCCATCAGGTCTCTTCTGCATACTTTACACATGCTCATTCTCCAGAGAGACCACCCATTCTTTGTTCAGCATATTCAGGCTCACACCAGACTGCCCGGCCCGCTAGCTGAAGGTAATGATTCAGTTGATAAGGCGTCCAGAGCTCTGATGTGTTTTCTCTCCTCCCCTCAGGAACTTGCACGCACCTTTCACTCCCGCTTTCATGTTAATTCTAAAACGCTTGCCTCCCGATTTCACATCTCTCAAGCCAATGCTCACGATATTGCAAAAAATTGTCATCAATGTGCCCCACTTCTGCCACAACAGTCCCTTGGGATTAATCCCAGGGGTCTCCTCCCATTACATGTATGGCAGATGGATGTCACTCACATCCCTGAATTTGGCACATTAAAATATGCATGTCTCTGTTGATACCGCCTCAGGAATTATTTTTGCCTCCCTATATTCTGGAGAAAAGGCCCATCATGTCCGCGAACATTGTTTCCAGGTGTGGGCATCCTGGGGACAGCCTAAAGAGTTAAAGACTGACAATGGCCCGGCTTACACTTCAGGCTCCTTTAACTCCTTCTGTTTGATGATGGGCATTCGCCTCACTCACAGTTTGCCATACAATCCACAAGGACAAGGCATTATTGAGCGTGCTCATCGTACACTAAAAGAGTGCCTTCAAAAACAAAAGGGGGGAATAGCCTCTGGCTCTCCTCCAAAGGAAAGACTTGCGATTGCTCTTTTTACTATTAATTTTTTAAATTTAGATAAGCACGGGTGGTCAGCTGTGGACAGGCACACACAAACAGACAACACTTCAAAAGGGCTTGTAATGTGGAAAGACATACTTACAGGAAAATGGTATGGCCCGGAACCGGTCCTAACATGGGCAAGAGGAGCTGTCTGTGTTTTTCCTCAGGATCATCAACAAACTCTTTGGATCCCGGAAAGGCTCACCCGAGTGGTTTAAGATGTGGAAGTGTGGGATATTCGTGATGATGGTGCCATGGCCCATGGCGATGATGGAAGAGCTTCGTTGGGGGCTGATGACAGTGTTCCCTAAATCTATCCCAGTCACCCATTCAGCACAAGTATTCCCCCGCTTTTTTACAACCAATGATAACATGGAGGTCTCTTCTTTTTTTACCATTAGATGACACATTAGCAGCAGTACAAGAGACCATACACCTGTCCCTAAACGGATTACTGTGCTTCCAACTGATTACTAACATATCCCAGGACAATGATTGTGTACGTATGCATAACCAGACAGGAGGCTGGTTTGATGCACCCCCTCCAGGGACCAGCCGGTCCAATGCCACATGGCTCAGGGGAGCTTGACACTTTCAAACCCGTGCCTGTATGCGTATGGCCCCCCTTTATGTTCCTTGTATATAATGGAAGCTATGAAAGAAATAATGTCACCTGTGGTAACAGGATTTGTTTCTATGCTTTATGCTGGAATGCTACCACCTTTCCTCTAGCGGTAGTATTTCGTGGCAATCGCAGCATCAGCTGCCGCGGCTACAGCTGCAGCAGTTTTCCTGATGTCATCTGTTCAGACAGCAGCTGCACTTAACAATTTGTCGGCTGGTGTTGCTGAGGCATTGACCAATCAACAGAATATTAATAATCATTTCAAAACAGACATTATGTCACTCAATTAAAGGGTTGATTTGGTGCAGGATCAGCTCGATGTGCTTATACAGATAGCACAGTTGGGGTGTGAATGGAGACATTCTGGTCTTTGCATTATCTCTGTACCTTTTCAGAATCTGAGCCATGCAGCTAATCTATCACACAGTCTCTCACATCATTTAACAGGAAACTGGTCCGGTGAACTCGACTCTCTATTGAAAGAACTCCACTCATCCATCGTGCACATCAACTCTGCACGAGTAGACCTGTCCATGTCTGAGGGTTTTATCTCCTGGATGTCGAAGGCGGTGTCTCACCTACAGCAGTGGGCTGGAACAGCGGGTTTGGGTTGCAGTATAATCCTGTGCGGGTCATTGTGTCTGTGGTGTCTGATGCGCATGCGGAACAATCAGCACAGAGAAAGAGCATTCTTCATGCAGGCTCTTGCCGCTATTGAAATGGGCAGTTCACCTCAAGTTTGGCTTGGCATGCTAGAGAAGTAGTCAAAGACAGGTAAGACCCGCTGCATGTATTACCAACCTAAGACAGGGAACAAACCTATGCTGTTTGTTTAACCCCATGACGGGTAAGGAATACCTCTGCAGGGGCAACCTAAGACAGGCATTCTCTCTGCCATATTATAAAAGAAAGGGGGAGATGTGGAGAGCGGGCATTGTCCAAAATGGCACTTTGGACCCTGGCCAGGTCTTATCGCCTGATTGTCGCCTGACTGCCCAGCTCATTCCCCAGCCAATAAGAGAATGCCAAACCTGAACCCTCATTAGCGTGTCCGCTGACTTCCATATATTGTACATACCGCTTACAGACCAATGAGAGATGGCCACGGTGCTCGCGCCCTTGCAGGAGGTGGGGTTGAGAGAGCGGATATGAGTAGGGGACACTGGAAGGAGAGAGAGAGTTGATGTATGAGTTGCCTGAATAAACTGCGTCTGGAAGAACAAGAGTGTGTCCTCTCCTTTTTCCTGCTGGCCGAGAACAGAGTGACGAGGAGAGTGACAAATTTCCTCTGTAGCTGTGCCACATAGGGCTGGGCAGTTTTCAGGCATATATTCTCTGGGTGTGACTAGAGCCTCCATCTGTCACAAAAGAAGCTTCTTTGACGAGTGTCGTACAGTATGCTTATCTTTAAATATAAGGATACATTTAATTTTTCTAGAGATATGCCAAAGATAGGTTTTTCTCTAGAATCTGTGATCTCTCCAGCCACGTGTATTTGGCTCATTTTACAATGTCACCCATGAGTTACCTCCTATCGAGAAGGCTGTACGTTAGACAGCTGTTGATTATACCGTGGATAAAATTGCCACTGCTGCACCAATAGAGATAATTTTCTGCACCAGTTGTGTTTATTAGGCTTTAGAGCTGGTTTGGACCATTGACCAATTCTCTCCTCTAGCAGCTTGCTTAGAATCCTCTAGAACTGTGAGAACTAGTCTTTAGAGAGGAGGCTTCCAGGTCATTACCAGGTCTATTGCTTCAAGTCCTGTGTCCTAATATATCCTGTCTTCAGCAATAGGGTCTTACCTTAAAGTTTGGAGAGGTAATGAAGGACTGTGATGATGGCCTGTGTTATTTTAGGAGTCTCTTGGAATACCTTGACCAACAACTCAAAGGGAGTTTTTTTTTTTCCTGTGTGGCACTGTGTTCCTTGTTATACAGCTTTCAGCTATATACATGCACTCATGTTCAGATACTGTGTTTATTTTTCAGGGGGTTGACTTAATACATTTTCCTCTGCTTTTAAACCACCTAAGCTTTATTCACCTCTCTTCCCACCTGTCTAATATCTCTGCTCCTCCCTAGAACCCCCATTTTCACCACGATAATGCCTGTCTCCTGTCTCCTACTATCTCTCCTCTCTTGAGTTGCTTCTTTCCCTTTTAGTTTAGCTATGGAAAAAATGCACATGATCCATAACTTATGATGGTTAAACATAACAACTTTTGATCTCTAGGATGATGTGAAATCAGTAAGTATTCATTAGAAAGCCTACTTTGAATTTTGATGTTTTTCTCAGCTTATGAGGTTCCGAGTGATGTGATTTGGGGTATCAGTGGTGCTGAGCAGCAGTAGTGAGAAGCATTTGCCAAGAAATGGCAACATCACAGGGGTGAACAACTTCTGCTCTACTGGGGGCTGGTTGCTACATTTTGTACTTAGTGTACTATTTATTTACTTCATAACGTATCCTCATTATATGCCAAACAACTATAATAATAATAATAAGACTTTTTTCTATGTGTATAACAATAAGTCACTAAGAGTCAGTTTTAATATAGCAACTCATTAGTAGAAAACTTATATTAGACTCTCCTCTATGTCCTATGACCTGTCTAGCCTCAGACTCCTAGACCTGATATCAATATAGGCTCCATATTAGGAAGTGGACCTTCAATCCAAAAAAAAAGAGTAATTGGTTTATTCCCATAATATTTGTTTTTTTTAATGAAGTTTTGTACATGTTATACATTTCTTAGTCAACTTTAGACCCATTCCCCTTTCCTTGCCTCCCACCCCATCAGAGCTCATGCATTCTTTCACAAATGTCTTTCATCTTTTTATCAGTCTTTTAAAAAATTTTCAGTGCAGAGGTTTACTGTTTGGGGCATAAGTTTACTGTTTCAGTCAGTTCTTTTACCCATTCTTGTTGTTGTTGTTGTTCCTTCCAATTTGTATTGCTTCAAAACATGCATATATACACACCACATATATACCAAAATTATCATGTCTGAAAATAAACTATAGATTAATTCCAAAATATGTTTCAGAATTCACATTTTGACAGTAGGATTGTATGAATTGCATTGTGTAGATGTACCACACATTTCCTTTATCCACTCGTCAGTTGAGGGACACTTGGGTTGCTTCCAGCTCTTTGCTATTGTGAAGAGAGCTGCCATAAACATGATGTGCATGTATCTCTGTGATAGGATGAGTCTTGTGGGTATATATCCGGGAGTGGTATGACTGGGTCAGGTGGCAGGCTCATTTTGAGTCTTTTGAGAGTTCTCCACACTGCTTTCCATGGGGGTTTCTTGAGTTTACATTCCCACCAGCAATGGATGTTAATCTTGTAATATTTATGCCACTATTGCACCAGTAGGCATATCTTGCCAGGACAATTATTATTGTAGTTCATGGGATTCACAGGTGGATAAGGTTGATGAGTAGTTTTCCCAGCTGATAGCTTGCATAGCACCTTCCAGCACTATGAATACAAGTCACAGAGATGATGCTTTGAATTCAGCACCATCTTGATTTCTCATGGTTTGTTGTACAGCTTGTGTATGTATGTAGTACCTTAAGCAATAGGGTCTTATCATCCAGTGCTGGGGGTGACCAAGGGCTACTTATCCCTCCCTATTCTCCTTCCTCTGTCCTGATCCCCCTTTCCCCATTCCATTCATCCCTATCTATTACAATGTTATCCTTTTCCTGTTCATATTTCTTCATCCCACCACCTCTCCTGGGAACCCTCCCCTCCCAGCCACCCATGACTGTTTATTAATTTCTTGACCTCTCTGAATTTTAAAATTGAAACATACATGTCTAAAATGTGAAAGCTAACATACAGCTATGAGAGAGAACATGTGATGTTTGTCTTTGAGTCTGAATTACCTCACTCGGGATGATTATTTCCAGTTCTGTTCATTTACCAGAGAATTTCTTAATTTCAATTTTTAAGAGCTGGATAATATTGCACTGTGTATATGTACTACATGATTATCCATTCACTAGTTGATGGACACATGTTGTTTCCCATTTTTTTTTCTTTGTGGCTTTTTTGGTCTTTTTGAGACAGGGTCTCCCTCTAGCCCCAGCTGTCCTGGAACTCATTCTGTAGACCAGGCTGGCCTTGAACTCACAAAGATCCACCTGCTTCTGCCTCCCAAGTGCTAGGATTAAAGGCGTGTGCCACCACCACACCCATTTCTAACTATTATAAAAAGGGCAGTGATGAAGGCGGATGAACATTTAAGTCTATAGTAAGGTAGAGTCTTTTGAGTATCTTCCCAAGAGTTTTATGGCTGGATCATATGGTAGATCAATTTCAAGCTCTCTGGGGAATTTCCACACTGGTTTCCATAGTAGCTGCACCAGTGTGCCCTGCTATAAGCAGTAGATAAGAGTTCCCTTTTTCAACATCCTTGCCAGCATTTGTCATTATTTGGCTTTTGGAAACTTGCTGTTTTGAGTGGGGTAAGTTGAAATCACAAACTGGTTTTAATCTGTATTCTCCTGATGACTAAAGATGTTGAACATTTTAAAAAGTATTTCTCAGCCATTTGTATTTCATCTTTAGAGAATTGCCTAATTCAACGACTTAGCCCACTTTTTAATTGGGTTGTTTGGTTTTAATGATTTCTTGTTGTTCTAGTTCTTTGTATATTCTAGACAATAACCCTTTGTCAGATGAATAATAGGTAAAGATTTTTTCTGTTCTGTGGGTTGCCTGTTTATGCGAATGACAATGTCTTTGATGTACAGAATCTTTTTAGTTTGTGTGGTCCCATTTGTCAATTGTTGAGCTATAATGAATGTGCTATAGGGCTCCTGTTCAGGAAGCTCTTTCCTGTTCCTACAAGTTCCAATGTATTCCCTACTTTCTCCCTTATTTGATTTAGGGTATTGATCTTATGTTGAGGTCCTTTATCCATTTGAAGTTGAGTTTTGTGCATGGTGAGAGATAGGGATCTAGTTTCTTCTGAATGCTACTATCTAGTTTAACCAGCACCACTTACTGTACATTTCTCCAGTATGTATTTTGGACTCCTTTGTCAAATTTCAAGTGGCTATAAATGGTTGGATTTAAATTTGAGTCCACAGTTCTATTCCACTGATAAGTTTGTTCTGTTTGATTCCAGTACCATGCTATTTTTAGTACTATAGCTTTTGCAGTATAATTTGAGACCAAGGATAGTAATGGCTCCAGCAGTTTGTTTTAATCATTTATGATATATTGACTATCCTGTTTTTTTGCATGCTTCCATATGAAATTTTAGTTTGTTTTTACAATTTCTGTTAAGAATTGTGTTGCAATTTTAGTGAGTATTGCATTGAATTTGTATATTGCATTTTTAGGATGTCAATTTTCACAATACTAATTTAAAAAAATATTAATTTTATTTTCCATGTATGAGTGTATTGCCTGCATGTTTGTAAGTGCACCCATGCCATTCAGTGCTCACAGAGGTCAGAAAAGAGTGTTGGACCCCCTGGAACTGGAGTTACAGACAGTTATGAGCTTCCATGTGGGTGCTGGGTCCTCTGCAAGAGCAGCCAGTGCTCTTAACCACTGAGTTATTTCTCCAGCCCCCACAATATTAATTCTAATGATCCATGAGCATAGGAGTTCTTTCCATCTTCTGGCATCTTTTCAATTTCTTTCTTCAAAGTCTTAAAGCTTTTATTGCATAGGTCCTTCCCATCCTTTGTTTAATGTATTCAAAAATACTTCATGGATTTTGAGACTATTGTGAATGGGATTGTTTCCTGGATTTTTTTTTCTATTGGTATGTTTATTGTTGGTGTATAGAAAGGCTACTGATTTGGGGGTGTTATTTTTATATCTTTTCCAAATGTATTTTTCATCTCTAGGAATTTTCTGGTGGAATCTTTAGGATCATTTATATATTGAATCAGACCATCTACAAATCAAGATGCTTTGACTTCTTCCTTTTCAATGTGCATTCCTTCATCAACTGAATTTTTCTTATTGCTTGAGCTAAGGCTTCAAGTATTATATTTAACAGGAATGGAGAGAATGAACATCTTTGTCTTGTTCTGATTTTAAACTGAGTGCATTCAGTTTTTCTCCATTTAGTATGATGTTGGCTGTGGGCTTGTGGTATATTGCTTTCATTATGTTTAGATATGTACCCTGTATACCCAAGTTCTCTATGGCTTTTATCATGAATGGGTGTTGGATTTTGTCAAAGGCCTTTTCTGCATCTAATGAGATGATCATATGGTTTCTGTCCTTGAGTCTGTTTATTTGGTGGATTACATTTATTTATGTACATATGTTGAACCATCTCTGCATCTCTGAAATGAAACCAAATTGATAATTGTGGATAACCTTTCTCATGTGTTCTTGCATTCACTTTGAGAGTATTTTATTGAGAGACTTTGCAACTGTGTTCATCAGAAAGGCTGGTCTATAAATTTCCTTTCCTTTTGGGTCTTTGCCTAGTTTGGGTATTAGAGTAATACTAGCTTGATAGAAGGAATGGAAGTATTCCTTCCTTTTGTATTTTATGGACCACTTTGAGGATCATTGGTATTCATTCTTCTCTAAAGACTTTGTTGAATTCTATCCTGCATCCGTCTGGTCCTGGGCTTTTATAAGTTGGGAGATCTTTAACTACTCTGCCTATCATTGGTTTTTATGGGCCTGTTTAGATTATTTATTTAATTTTAATTTAATTTTGGTATACTACACATATCTAGAAAGTTATCCATTTCTTTTAGATTTTCTAATTTCATGAAATACAGATTTTTTTTTAAAACTATGTCCTCTTGATTTTCTGAATTTCCCCTGGTTGTAATGTTTTCATCTTCATCTCTGTTTTTATTTGGTTCTTCTTTCTTTTGGTTAATTTGGCCACAGTCTTGTTAATCTTGTTAGTCTTTTCATTTCATTGATTTTTGTATAATTTTCTTCATTTATAGTTCATTGATGTCAGCCTTGATCTTACATATTTTTTCCCATGTACTCTTTTTAGGCATTGATTGTCCTTTGTTTTCTAAGACTTTCCTGTGCATCATTAATTTATTTATATAAGATGTTTCTATTTTTCTACTGTAGGCACTTACTGGTACAACTTTCCTCTCAGGATTGCCTTCATTGTGTCGTAAAAGTTTTGGTTATTGAGTATTTTCATTTTCATTCAATCCTAGAAAACTTTTTTATTTTCTTCTTGATTTCTCCCATGATCCAATTTTTGGTCAGTAATACTGTTTAGCCTCCATGAATTTGTATAATTTTTCTCATTTTTATTGTCAATATCTGGCTTTATTCCTATTTGGTCAGGTGGGACACAGAATGATATTTGTTTTCATAAATTTGTGGAGAATTGCTTTGTGTCCTAATATGTGGCTAAATTTGGAGGAAGTACCATGGGCTGCTGAGAACAAAGTGCTTTATTTGCTGTTTTGGATGGAAAGTTCTGTAGATGTCTATAAAGTACATTTCTTCCATGATGTCATTTAACCCCAGGTTTACTCTGTTTAGTATTTGTCTGGTTGACCTATCTGTTGGTGACAGCAGAGTATTGAAGTTACTCACTATCACTGTGTTGGAGTCAATGTGATATTGTAGTGCTAGTACTTTATTATGAAATTGGATATTTGTATGAGAGGTGCATATATGTTTAGGATTGTAATTATTTCTTGGTGGAATTTTCCTTTGAGTATCAAGTGACCTTCCCTGTCTCTTCTAGCTGGTTTTAGTTTTAAGTCTATTTTGTTAGATATCAGTAGAGTTATTCTTGACTGTTTATTGGTTCCATTTTATTTGAATATCTTTTTCCATCCTTTACCATAAGGTGGCATCTACCATTGTTGCTGAAGTACATTTCTTGAGGGCAAATTGATGGATTCTGTTTTCTAATCCAATAGGTTAGCCTGTGTTTTTTTTAATGGGAAGTTGAGACTATTAATATTGAGGGTTATAATAATCAGTGTGTAGTAATTCTTGTTGGGTTGATGTTTGAGAGCTACCTTCTTAGACCTCTTTCAGTTAACTGTTCTAGAACAATTTATTTATTCCCCCCCTTGGGAGTATTTAATACTCTCCTCTGACTGAATTATTCCACCAAGTATTCTCTGTAGATCTAGTTTCATAGATATAAATTCCATAAATCTGTTTTTATCTTGTAAAGTTTTTTTTTCCTCCTTCTATTACAGCTGATAGATCTGCTGGGTATAGTAATCTTGGATGGTGTCTGTGTTCTTTCATGACTTTTAGGATATCAGTCCATGCCCTTCTGGCTTTAATAGACTCCATTGAAGAGTCAATTATTATTCTGATGGACCTGCCTTTATATGTGATTTGATCATTCTTTATCACAGTTTTCAATATCTTTGCCCTGTACATTTAGTGTTTTGACTATTATATGATATGGGAAGTTTCTTCTCTGGTCATTCTAGTCATGCCTCTTGCACCTTTTTCAGAATTAGAAAATTTTCTTTTTATTAACTTTTAAAATTATATATATATATATATATATATATATATATATATATATATACAAGATTATGTTACTAGTCAGATCTAGACCCATATCCCCTGCCCTAACCCCACCCCTCCAGAGCTCATGCATTTTGCCAAACATGCTTTTCATCTCTTTCTCAGTCTTTCTCAAAATTCTCCATGTGGAAGTTGATTGTTTTGAGCAGAAGTTCACTATTTCAGTCAGTTCTTTGATGCAGTCCTTTCTATTGTTGTAGTTGTGAATTTGACTATTTTGAGCAGAAGTTCACCATTTCAGTCAGTTCTTTGATGCAGTCCTTTCTGTTGTTGTTGTTGTTGTTGTTGTTTCCAATATGCATCACTCCCAACTACTTGGACAAAAGCTCAAGGGGCTGTGCACAAGAAATACAACTAAGTAATTGGCACTAGCATCCACAGATGAGGGATACCATTCGTTGTTTGTTTTTCTGGGACTGTGTTACTTCACTCAGCATGATGTCCTCTAGCTCCAGCCATTTTCCTGCAAAGCTCATGATGTCATCTTTCTTTACTGCTGCGTAGAACTCCATTGTGTAGATGTACCACATTTTCTCTATCTATTCTTCAGTTGATGGGCATTTTTTTTGGTTCCAGCTTCTTGCTATTGTGAAGAGAGCTGTAATAAACATGTTTTTGCATGTATCTCTGTGGTTTTTTGAGTCTTGAGGGTACATGCCCAGGAGTGGTATGGCTGGGTCATGTGGCAAGTTCATTCCAAGTCTTCCAAGGGTTCTCCACACTGTTTTCCATAGTGGCTGTATGAGTTTACATTCCCACCAGCAGTGGATGAGTGTTCCTCTTTCTCCACAACCTCTCCAGCACTTGGTGTCATTTGTTTTCTTTATCCTAGCCAGTTTTATTGGAGTAAGATGATATCTTAGAGTGGTTTGGTTTGGATTTCCTTAATGATTAATGATGTTGAACACTTGTTATGATGTTTCTCAGCCATCTCTAATTCCTCACTGGTGAAGTCTCTGTTCAGCTCTTTGCTCCATCTATTGAGTGGGTCATTTGTTTTCTTTCTTCTTTGTTTTTTGAGTAGTTTATATATTCTGTGCTTCAGGTGGTCTTGGGAAATCCCTGATGAAAATTTTCTTCTATGATATTAATAAAAGTATTTTCTGTGCCTTTGACCTGAATTTATTCTTCTTCTGTGCCTATTATCTGTAGGTTTAGTCTTGCATATTATGTTTCTGGCTTATTTTCAATTTGACATTTTCTTTGATTGAGCAATCCATTTCCCCAAGCTTGTTTTCAAGATCTCAAAGTCTCTGTTAATTTATTTATTTTTCGAGACAGTCTCCCTATAGCTCCAGTTGGCCTGGAACTCACTCTGTAGACCAGGCTGGCCTTGAACTCACAGATATCTGCCTGCCTCTGCATCCTGAGTGCTAGGACCAAGCTTAAATATGGTTCTTTGCCACCTTGTAGGTTCTGGGAATTGAACCTGGGTCCTCTTCAAGAGCAGTCAGTGCTCTTAACCACTGAGCTATCCCTCCAACCCCATCTGTTCCTGCAATAAAGTACAAAGTATCTCTCTCTATTTCTCTTCCTCTTTTTCTTTTTTTTTTTAATTTTTTATGTGTATGAATGTACTGTCTGCATGTAGGTTTGTGCACTCATGCAATGCTGTGGAGGTCCATGTGGGTGCTGGGGATCGAACCCAAGTCCTCTGCAAGAGCAGTAGGTGCTCTTAACCACTAAGCCATCTCTCCAGCCCTCTTCCTCTTTTTCATCTCTCCATATTATCTCCATATAAATCTCCATGCACAGATATTCTTAAATTCCATGTAAATATGAATTTTACTATAGCCATTAAGTAATAAGGCTTTAAAATACCCCACACTAATAGACCTCATAAGTGTAGTACAAAATTCTCATTATGAATTGTTATATACTTCAGTGCTTATTTAATTATGTTAAGTGACTTCAGTGTTCTTTCCTGAACTAATTTAGAGTCAGTGATAAGTAAAACAAAATAATTTTATTGTGTTATAGTTTCACTTTTATGCCAGACATTCAAGCACTGACATTCTAAATACAGAATAGTTTTTTTCTTATATGCTTCAAATGCTCATTGTGAAACTGAAGCTGTGCATGATTTTTGGAAGCACATTTAAAATCATTTGGCTTCAAAGTTAAATACAATTAAGGAAGGAACAACACATTTTTTTGTCAAAACATACTTCTCAAAGAGGCAGTCCAGGATAAGGGAAGGCAAGAAACCGATTTACAGACAAATGAATAAATGCATTAAACACTGAAGGTGAAAACAAAGACAAAGGAAGATCGTGTCATTACTTATTAGCATCACTGGCCCTGTCTGTGGAACGAGTTGACTGGGAAGACTAATAAGACTAATGGGGGTTGTCCCAGAAATGCTGATGTCTTATATTTTAGGGGCCAAGAACCGTTTATTCAGAAGGTTTTACAGCAAGTCATTGGCAGTTTAGGACTCAATTCTGTGCTTTTTTATGTTCATGATGCACATTTACCATTCTCTTCACTATATTGAATGCTCCAAGTTTGGAAAAAGTGTTCTGTAAATACATGGTATTTCTGACCTGAATATTTTTCTTATGGTTAGGAAAGAAATGTCCTCCTATCTGTGTAAAAGGAACAAGCCTTCTTCCGCTTACATGGTTGTTCCTAAATTAGGAAGGTTTATACTCAGTTATTTTTCACTTTTAGTTTATTTTTTATTCTTTGACAGTCTGTACATGGATACAATGAACTTTAGCATTTTCACGTCTCATTACCCTCTTCCATTCCCTGCCTTCTCTTATTGTACACATCATCTCAACAAGTCTCCCTCCTACTTTCATGTGTTTCTTTGCTCTGTGTGTGACCCATTGAATTTAGAGTTGCTTGCATAAGCATGAGGAGGAGGTTGTTTACTAGAGCATGTACAACATATCAGTAATTACACAACTAAGGAAAATGAATTCCTGAGAGCATCGTATGGAGATCTCTTTGTATAACACTCTTCACCATTGTTAAACAAATATTCACTGGGCTTTGGAGGGGGTATCATAGCACCAATACTGTTTTATGGATTCCTACAACGAGATCTCACTGGAAGGAACCCAGGACATGGATCTTAAAAGAACAATCATAAACATAATCAAAGAAATCAAATAATATAAAGAACAAATCAGAGAACTAAAGGGAGACAATAAGGAACTCAGGAAGGAACTAGAGGGAGAGAATGACAAAATCAGGAAGGAACTAGGGGGGAAGAATGACAAACAGGAAGTAGAAACACTGAAAAGATTCCCATGCTGAAATGAAAAGGGAAACAGTCCAGGGAAACAAGGAGCTACAAGAAGAGAATGACAAGCTCAAAATAAATAAATAAATAAATAAATAAATAAATAAATAAATAAGTAAAATTGGAAATACTAAAGAAATCACAGGATGAAAAGAAAAAGGAAATTGAACACCCATCCAATCAAAAGGAAAGGATGGGAGAAATCCTCAAAGGCAGATTGGATGAAGCAGAAAATAGAATATCATTCCTGGAAGATAGCAAAATAAAACTAGAAAGCTCAATCAAAGATTATGAAAAATTTAAAAAAA
This sequence comes from Rhizomys pruinosus, assembly GCA_009823505.1. Lineage (NCBI taxonomy): Eukaryota > Metazoa > Chordata > Mammalia > Rodentia > Spalacidae > Rhizomys > Rhizomys pruinosus. Next base: position 204,956 of record VZQC01011408.1, on the reverse strand, counting down.
CACACGAGTGGAACAATCAGGAAATTTGGGACACTATGAAAAGATCAAACCTCTGCATCATAGGGATAGAGGAAGGAGAAGAATACCACAACAGTGGTATTGATCAGATCTTCAACAGAATAATAGAAGAAAATTTTCCTAAACTGAAAAGAAACAAACCCATACAAATACAGGAAGTACACAGAACTCCAAATAGACAAGATCAGAAAATAAATTCCCCATGCCATATTATAGTTAAAACACTAGATTCCCAAAACAAAGACAAGATACTGAAAGCCACAAGAGAAAAGCAACAAGTTACATATAAGGGAAAACCAATCAGAATTACAGCTGACTTCTCAATGCAAAATATGAAATCCAGACTAATGTATGACTTCTCAATGCAAAATATGAAATCCAGACTAGGACTAATGTATTCCTAGTATTAAATGACTATAGACAACTCAGATTACTATAACCAGCAAAAATGTCAATTATAATTGAAGAGAAAGAAAAATATTTCATGACATAAACAAGATGAAAGAATATATGTCAAAAAAAAACAACCCTTCAGAAAATACTCAAAGCAATTGAAAGGACAGAGGAAAGGAGCACCTATTCCCAAGTAGCTTGAGAGGGAAATTAGTAAAAGTAGAACTGTGAAAATACAAACCTACACAAAGAATGCAAACAGAAAATAAGGGTAAAGGAAGAAACACACATCTCTCAATAATAACCTTAAATATTAATGGTCTAAACTCCCCAATCAAAAGACATAAATTGGGAGATTGGATTAGGAAACAGAATCCATCTATATGCTGTCTACAAGAAATCAATCTCACCCTCAAGGACAGGCACCAACTTAAAGTAAAAGGATGGAAAAAGACATTCCAAAGCAAATAGTACCCAAAAGAAAGCAGGAGTTTCCATTCTAATATCAGACAAAATAGTCCTGAAGGTAAAACTAATCAGAGAAGACAAAGAGGGCGATTGCACCCTTATAAAAGGAACAATTATTCATAAATATATATGCACCAAACTCCAGTACACTGAGCTTTATAAACACAATCGTCCAAGACCTCAAGGCACAGATTAATCCCAGCACAGTAATAGTGGGGGACTTCAATACCCAACTGAGCACTTTGGATAGATAAACTGGACAAAGAATGAACAGAGAGACATCTGTACGGAATAATATATTATTCCAAATGGACCTCTCAGACATCTACCAAATATTCCTCTCAAGCAACAGAGAATATACTCTCTACTCAGAACCCCATGGAACATTCTCCAAAATCGACCACATACTGGGACATAGTAAAAACATCAACAAATACAAAAGGATTGAAATTATTTCATGCATTCTGTCAGACCACAGTGCAATAAAGCTCAATATCAACCCCAGGATAAGCCCAACTATATACAAGAACACATGGAGACTGAACAACACACTCCTAAATAATGAATGAGTAAAGAAAAAAATAAAAGCAATCCTGGAACGAAATGAAAATGACAGCACAACCTAACGAAATCTATGGGATACTTTAAAAACAATCCTAAGAGGGAAGTTTATAGCCCTGGGTGCCTACATTAAAAAAACAGCACAAACGATCTAACAATGCAGCTAAAAACATTTGAGAGACAACAACAAATGAACCCCAAACCCAACAGTCAGGAAGAAATAACAAAAATGAGAGCAGAAATCAATGAAATAGAAACAAAGAAAACAATACAAAGAATCAATGAATACAAAACTTGGTTCTTTGAAAGGATAAACAAGATATACACACCTCTAGCCCAGTTAATCAAAAGAAAAAAAGAGCAACTCCAAATTGATAGTATTCATGATGAAAAGGGAAACAACAGATAAAGAAAAGATCCAGACAATCAGATGAAAATACTACAAAAACCTATACTCTAGTCAGCTTGAAAACCTAAGAGAAATGGATGAATATCTGAAATCCTGGGACCCACCAAAGCTTAACCAGGAAGAGACTGACAGTTTAAACAGACACATAATATTTTGAAGAAATTGAAGATGTAATTAAAAACCTCCCAATCAAAAAAATTCCAGGCCCAGATGGTTTCACAGCAGAATTCTATAAAACATTTAAAGAGGTCTTAAAACCATTACTACTCACACTATTCAGAACGGTATAAACAGAGAGAGAAATGTCTCAAATTCCTTCTATGAAGCCAGCATTACCCTAATACCCAAACCAGGCAAAGATACGACCAAAAAAGAAAACTATAGGCCCATCTCATTAATGAACGTAGATGCAAAAATATTCAACAAAATACTTGCAAACCACATTCAGACCCACATCACAAAGATCATCCATCATGACCAAGTTGGAGTCATACCAGAGATGCAGGGATGGTTCAACACACCATATGTAAATCAATAAATATCATAAAACACACAAATGGAGTGAAAGACAAAAACCACACCACATTATCATCTCAATTGACACAGAAAAAGGCTTTGACAAAATCCAGCATCCCTTCATGTTTAAAGTTCTAGAGGTAAGTGGACTAGAGGGAACATTCCTCAACATAATCAAAGCTGTATACAACAAACCAACAGCCAACATTATCCTAAATGGAGAGAGGTTAGAAGCATTCTTCTTAAAGGCAGGAACATGGCAATGCTGCCCCTATCACCACTCTTCTTCAATATAGAGCTTGAAATGCTTGCTAGGGCAATAAGGCAAGAAAAGAAAAATTAAAGGAGTACTAATTGGAAAAGAGGAAGTCAAGCTATCCCTTTTTGCAGAGGATATGATAGTTTACCTAAGGCATGCTAAAACCTCCACCAGAAAACTCCTAGAAATGAAGTTTCAGTAAAGTGGCAGGATATAAAATTAACCTAGAAAAATCAGTAGCCTTTATTTAGACCAAGACTAAGCAACTGGAGAAGGAATATAAGGAGACCTTCTCAATCACAATATCATAAAAAAAATACCTGGGAACAAACCTAAACAAAAACACCAAAGATCTCTACAACAAAAATTTTAAAACCCTGAAGAAGGAGATTGAAAATGACATCAAAAGATGGAAAGACCTCACTCACATGCTCATGGATTGGAGCAATTAATATAGTGAAAATGTCCATTCTCCCCAAATTAATATACAGATTCAATGCAATCCCAATTAAAATACCCATGAGCTTCTTCACAGACTTGGAAAAAAATCCTTAAATTCATATGGACAAACAAAAGACCCCGAATAACTAAAGGAATCCTGAGTGAAAAGTGGAATACAAGGGAGGATTACTTTACCAGACTTAAAGCTATATTACAGGGCTATAGTCATAAAGACAGCCTGGTACTGGAATAAAAACAGACCTGTTGACCAATGGAACAAAATTGAAGATCTAAAATTGAGCTCATACAATTTCAGCCACTTCATATTCGACAAAGAGGCCAAAAAAGCTCAATGGAGGAAAGATAGCATCTTCAACAAATGTTGTTGGCAAAACTTCATCACCATTTGTAGAAGAAGAAAATTAAACCCCTACCTCTCATCCTGTACAAAAATAAACTCCAAGTGGATCAAAGATCTCAATGTGAAACCCAAAATCCTGAAGATGATAGAAGAAAAAGTTGGTAGCAATCTACAAGTCATAGGGGTAGGAAAAGACTTTCTAAATCAAACAGCAGCTGTGGAGGAAATAAAGTCAACAGTTGACAAATGGGACCTCATCAAACTCAAAATCTTCTGTACAGCAAAAGAAACAATCAAGGAAGTGAAGAGAAAACCAACAGAGTGGGAGGAAACCTTCACTAGTGACACATCTGACAGAGCATTTAACAACCAAACTATATAGACTACTCAGGAAACAAAGAAGTAAGAAAATAAATGACCTACTCAAAAGATGGAGTGAAGAGCTGAACAGAGACCTCACCAGTGAGGAAGTAAAGATTGCTGAGAAACATCTTTTTTTTTTTTTTTTTTTGGTCTTTTTGAGATAGGGTCTCCCTGTGGCTCTGACTGTCCTAGAACTCACTCTGTAGACAAGGCTCACAGAGATCCGCCCGCCTCTGCCTCCCAAGTGCTAGGATTAAAGGTGTATGCCACCATTCCCAGTGAGAAATATTTTAAAAAGTGTTCAACATCATTAATAATTAAGGAAATGCAAATTAAAACCACTCTCAGATATCATCTCACTCTGATACGACTGGCTAAGATCAAGAAAACAAAAGACACCAAATGCTGGAGAGGTTGTGGGGAAAAGGGAACACTCATCCACTGCTGGTGGGAATGTAAACTTGTACAACCATTGTGGAAAGCAGTGTGGAGAACCCTTAAAAGATTGAAAATGAGCCTACTACCTGACCCAGTCATACCACTCTTGGGTATATACCCACAAGACTCATCCTACTGCAAAGACACATGCACATCTATGTTTATTGCAGCTCTCTTCACAATAGCAAAGAGCTGGAACCAACCCAAATGCCCTTCAACTGATGAGTGGATAACAAAAATTTGGTACATCTACACAATGGAGTTGTATGCAGTAGTAAAGAAAGATGACATGAACTTTGCAGGTAAATAAATGGATGGAACTCAAAGACATTATGCTAAGTGAAATAACATAGTCCCAGAAAAAAAGGGGGGGGGGGGCAATGGTCTCCCTCACTTGTGGATGCTAGCACTAAATCCCCAGTTGAAAGGCAAGCTGAGCAACGTTATTGTTATATTACTTTTTATCAGAAAGCAACTGTGCTATTATAAAGTGAATCTCTTAATGGGCATTAGAATTGACCTACCACTTATTTTCAGACATTCTAATTACCGTTTATGAGTGGAAGATATGTATTCATATATTAAAGTAATTTAAAATTAGATGGAATATGTGAACATCAAAACATAATTTGGAATTAACATTCAGTTTATTCTCGGAGGTCATAATTTTGATACATATGTGATGTTTATATAGACATATTTTGGAGCAATACAAAGGGGAGAGAACAACAACAACATAAAGATTGGGTCTGACACATACAATTAAATTCTGCCCCAAACTACAAGCCTCTGCAGAGAAACACTTTGGAAAGACTGAGAGAAAGATGTAAGATATGTATGGCAGAATGCATGAACTGGAGTGTGGTGGGGGGCAGGGAAAAGGGGATGTGTCTAAATTGGACTGAAATATGATGTATTAAAATATACAAAACATCAATAAAGTATAAAAGTTATAAACCAGAAAAAAATCTTCAGAAGATGAAACTAATAGGAAATGGTTATTTTTTATGAGTGTATATATGAATATATATATTGCTTTTACATTCAGAATTTTATGTTTAAATAAATTTCTCCTCTGAACCTTCAAAACCTTCCTATCTTATCCATTAGCATACTGTGTCAAGTTGTGAAGAATATGATGCTTGTATGTGTCATTCCTCTGTAGGAGATCTTTTATATACTTTTTTAAACCTCCAGAAACAGGGTAAGATAATAATGTGTGTATTCAGAGTTGTGGGATTTTCACTGTGATATAAATAGTGGTGAACACAGGATCTTTCATTAGATTTTTATCACAGTTCAGAACATATATGACCATCTTAAAATACCTTGTTAAAATACCTTGCTAGGTAAGTTCTTTTCCACTGAATTATATTTCCAGATCTGGATTAAAAAATATGTATTATTAGAATTTACTTGAATTATGTTGTTTTATTCATTCAGTTAAAGCTTGTCAAAGTTCATAATTTTTAAATTTAATTTCTTAATTGAATTTTGCAATTTTCATACACTATAATTTAATCTTCCTTAGATCTCCTCCTCTCTGCACACCTCCCCCAATATCCTTGGCTAATTTAATGTAATCTTTTATGTACATTATATGACCTATAAAGTCTGATTTGTGTCTCCCAATTCTTCTCACTGTGGGTCTCTGTAAGATACATCTCTCCCCTTCCCTGCAACCATCAATTGCTAAAAAAGTTCCTTAGTTTGGGTTGGGATTTCTTACCCACTACTCTATCTATTACTGGGAAAAGTGATTAATGTTTTTGAATAATACAGATTATCTCACAAAGTGTTATCTGGTCTACAGTGAGAGACAGTCAATAACTAGTGTCCATGGAAATGTTTGTATTATCTTTGTATTATCTTTGCATTCCAGTTCTTTAAAATATCAACTCAAATCCCTTGTTACATTCCAAAATTGCAACATTTAGATAATCTGTACATAGTTATAATTGTGTTCATTTAAACCTTCTGCAGTGTTATGAGGTACAGAAGGGTAGGAACCTTTTGATGTGCCTCTTAGAACATCTAGAATATGATTGTGTTTGTAAGAAATTTTCAGTATTTATAATGTGAATCAGTTAACAGATAAGAGGATTTCTACAGGAGAGTGCTAGAAGTAATATAATGCATATGATATAAGTACTTGTTCTGTGCATCCAGTTGCTAAAATGTGGCTCTAAAAATGTTTTGAATGTATAAGTTCAGGTTAGCTGTCTTGAGGAGGTACTTCATACTCAGGAAGTAAATACCGAAAAATGTCCCACTACACACATACACACACACTACTTTCCTAGTACACTGGAACTATTAGCTCAAGTTAAGATTTCAGACTAAACGTTTATGAACTCTTAAAAAATTATCTAGACATGACTGGATAGATGTGAGGACCAGATTTTGGATGACCAAAAGCTACTTAAAAGTTTGGTCAGAACCCAGCTTTGCCTGTAAACCCATCATGCTGAAGCTTAGGCAGGGAACTTCCAGAGCAGGAGTACTGCCTGTACTAGCCCAGACAGAGTCCCAGGTTCAGTAAGAGACCTGGCTACAAAGTGGAGAAAGATCATGGAAGACATCAGACATCAACCTTGGGCTTTTATGTATATACGCACAGACATGTACCCCTACACATATGTGTATATATATATATATATATATATATATATACACACACACACAATTAACAGACAAAAAAAAAAAAAATAGTGAAGTTATTAAATTTATTTAAACATGGAACGAATTAAAAATTACTTTATAGTTATAAACCTATGAAAAAGCACAACTAGGACATATTTAGGAACTAAATATGGTCTATAACTGCAAAAGATAGCATTTTTTAAAGCTTTTTTAAAAATTTTATTTATTTCTGTATGTGTATGAATGTACTGTCTGCATGCAGGTTTGTGCACCCGTGTCGTGCAATGCCGCGGAGGTCAGAAGAGGGTGTCGGATTCCCCTGGAACTGGAGTTCTCCTGGAATTGGAGTTTCGGACGGTTCTCCGGCCGCCATGTGGGTGCTGGGGATCGAACCCGGCTCCTCTGTAAGAGCGGTCGGCACTCTTAACCGCTAGGCCATCTCTCTAGCCCCCCAAAAGATAGCATTTTAGTAGTATAAATTTGATGTGATACTTCATGCTGCTTGGCAAAAATTTGATGTGATACTTCATGCTGCTTGGCAAAAATCACATCTTCGGTAACTTTTTATCTTGATTCCAACTTGTTTCTTTTAATATGTTCCTTGTGATTTTCAAGTCTCTTATCACTTTGCGTTTTAAAACCCTATGGAGGTCAATTAGCCTTGCTTCACTGGGAATCATCTTTTATTTGTTAAATCTCCTTTGTCTTTTTCTCATTAGCCTAACAATATTAAAGTTGTGCTTGGCTCTCCAATATTTACAGACAAATTCAAATCTACACACCGAAATCTTCATTTATCATCAGGTCACAAAATTGATTCTAAATAAACTTTCAAATTCTGAAATTATCTTAGAAATCAAAGATATATATTTAAATAGTTTTAAGAAAAAAAATCAGAGATTAGTGTGCTTTCCACCAGGAGATATCTCCAGATAAGTGGAGATTACCTTGTGATGTTAATTTAGGCCATCTCCTTGTTCCATATGATTATAGTCAATTTGAACACACGTAGGGAAGTAAATCCTATTATCTTTCAATACTTGTGGTTCTGAGTCCTTTTCTCTTCCACTCTGTCATGTAAGCTTATATAATGAGATCAGTATAATAAGAATTGCTATAACACGGTTGTGAGGACTAAATGAGATGTCAAGACTATGGGGATCCTCACATATTAGTTGCTACTATTAGTGTTGCTATTGATATTATGAATATGTCAATTCCCCTATATGCAAAATCAATATTCCATAATACCCAAGTGTTAAAGGGCTGCTATGTATGTGCTGATTAGTTAATAATAAATTAACTGTATTTTATGAGAAGAAAGAACTGAGGGAATAAGAACCAAGAGCCTACAAATAGCACGACAGTAAACATTTCCTGTCTGCTGTTGCTGAATGTTCTGAGTGTTAAGTAAACATCTATGTTAAAAGATGGAGAATAAACAAGAGTTTGATTTTCAACATGTATTTCTAGACTGCAAACAGCATGATTGGGCTTCTGTAAAATTAACTTTCAATTCTGATAAAATTTTGTAAGCATGTTTATAAGAGATGTTATATTTAAGACCAGTAAATAGTCTTGTTCATCACCTCTTCCCTGCCAGGAAAATCACCTTAATTATTTGAAAACATGAGTGTTTACTAACTGAACAGATTTACAAAGGGCAACTTCCTTGTCATGTCTGGTTATTTACTCTTTGAAGTTTTTATTCTTAGACATTTATCTAACTTATTCTATAATGTCATTTACTCTTCTGGAAACTTCAAAAATGTATGAGACAGTAGACCATTTTCCATACTGTGATTCTCTTTGATATTTCAGAAAATAGAAATTGTTCTTTCATGAATAAAATAGAGTTTTCTCTACATTCTTTTTAAATTCCCAAACTGTGCCAGCTATGTACTTAGTTTAAAATGTTAAGCAAGTTATAAATACAAAATTGGGGAATATTTGGGATTATAATGGCAATGAAGAAATTTACTGTGATAGTATAATGGACATTAAAAGATCATGAACTTGGGGAGAAGTATAATTGCCAAGAGCGGACTGTATTTGAAATGCACATTTCTCCAAAGTTCTCTCTTTGCTCTTTGCCTCCAGCATTTCTTCCATTAGTTCTCTTTGCATCCATCTGTAAAATCAGATTTTCTTCACTATTAGAACTCATTTCGAATCAACTAAAATGACTCTCTAGAGCTCATAATTTCTTTTCAAAGTATACTATGCCAAATTCTGAAATCATATTAGGGTATCACTGAAGATTTTATAAATATTTTACATATATAAGATATATACTAAATTTATATATTAACATATGTAATTATGTAAATATAAATAGATGTATTCTAAAAGTCATTTTACTAGTATTTTCTCTTTTTTACTGACCCATATTATATATTTTAATTTTCTTTTCCTATATCGTTATCTACAGCAAGTTTGAAAGGGTAGTTGCAGTGGCATCTACTTATTTTAATTATTTTGACTATTATTAGCTTAGTAATAATTTTTGGATTTCACTTTTTCTGGGTAACCTTCATAGGCATGCAAAACTACTCATGATAGAACTCATTTCAGGTTAAGGCTAAGGTAACTGAGAGTTGTTAGACATCATGAAGTTTGGTTATCTGATAGGCTCCTTTGGGGAAATTATTTTTCTGTTTAAAAGAGTAACATTTTACATATGCATGAAAATTAAGCAGTGAGTGAATGTGTGCTACTATAAGTTGTATAATGTCATACACATACACATGATATTTATCAAACTAATGCAGAAACATTTTGCAGGAACGCTATAGATATAAAATGACTATTGTGTGAGTTGGTAAGTTATGGAGAATTTTTATGTTGCAAATAGTAATGCTCTTTTGAAAATCCTGTCAGTCAACATAATGAGCTCTCCTCACCCATTTGTTTCCTCATTCCCCTTTGTAGTGTTCCACCCTGGCAGTCACTCATCCACTCTCTATAACCTTGGAATACTTTGCACCCTTTAGAATTATATATACTATATACAAGTGTAATCATACAAGATATATTCTTTTTAACTTTCTGACTTTTTTCCTCAGGACAATTTTTGAAATTCATCCATATTGGTTCAATTGTCAATAATTTTTTTTAATTTTGTTTGTTTTTGAGACAGGGTCTACCTGTAGCCACCATTGAAACTTACTATGTAGATCAACCTGGACTTGATCTCACAGAGATTCACCTACCTCTGCCTCCACAGTGTTGGGATTAAAGGCATGTGTCACTATGCCTGGTCCAGTTTTTTAATACAATAGTATTAAGAAATTATGTGAATACATGACAATTTATTCATCTGATGAGCATTTCAGCTGTTTTGAGTATTGGCCTATCAAACAAATCTACTTTTTTGCACATAATTATTTGTGTAAACTATACTTGCTTCTGCTCTTCTCCAGTACAATAAAATGCACATACTTAACTAAATAACTGCCAGGCTCTCTTACAAAGACTTTGCACCAATTTCCATCATCACCAACTGTATCCTCATTCGTGCTATCTATGTCATCACCAACAGTTAACATGATGAGTCTTTAATATTGCTAATCAGTAATTCCTTCCCCCTAGATATGAAGTATGAAGGGTTTAGAATACCCTTCTAAATGGCATGGTGTATTTTCCTCTAGTATTTTTCCTTGATCTTAATAATTAGCCCCATTAGTAGACTGTATTCATGTTTAATACTTTCAAGTCATGACTTGAAAATCAGCAGTTGTTTTTCCTTCATTCCTTTCTGTAGCTTTGCTTTACTTCTGCGATTATATATATATATATATATCCTAAATTTGGTTTAGAACTCTCATTCTTGGAACACGATTAGAAATATTCTTGAAGGATTGATGTGAAGTTTGTATTAGTTATTTTTCTACTACTGCTAGAAAATACCTTGGCTAGAAGTAACTTACAGAAGAGGGTTTACTCATGCTTGTGGTTCTATAGGGATGCAGCCAGCCCATCATGGTGGGCAAGGCATGGCCTGGTGGCAGAAACAAGAAGCTGGCTGATCACAGTTCATTTATATTCAAGAGCATAGAGAGAAAGCAGAGGAAGTTTGGTGAAGCTATAAAACCTCAAAGCCTGTCCCCAGTGTTGTGCTTCCTCCACTAAGCATTCTCTTCCCCAAAGTTCCATAACCTGCCCAATAGTGACACAAACTGGGGACCAAGTGTTCTAATACATGAGCCTATGAAGCTCATTATTCAAACCACTGAAAAGTCCGCTTCTTCAGAAAATGTGCTGCTAATGTTCAGGTTTAAGGAACACTGAACTTCACTTTAACATGGTCAATTTGTAAACTTAGCAATCATGAAAAGCATAAGAATTTAGTCTCCTGAGTGCTAGGATTAAAGGCGTGCGCCACCACGCTCCCAAGTGCTAGGATTAAAGGCGTGGTGGCGCACGCCTTTAATCCTAGCACTTGGGAGGCAGAGGCAGGCGGATCTTTGCGAGTTCAAGGCCAGCCTGGTCTACAGAATGAGTTCCAGGACAGCTGGGACTACAGGGAGACCCTGTCTCAAAAAGAGAAAAAATGAAAAAAAAAAAAGAATTTAGTCTCGAACTTTTTGTGAGTTAACATTTTTTTTTTTTTTTTTTTAGTCTTTTCGAGACAGGGTCTCCTTGTAGCCCCAGCTGTCCTGGAACTCGCTCTGTAGACCAGGCTGGCCTTGAACTCACAAAGATCCGCCTGCCTCTGCCTCCCAAGTGCTAGGATTAAAGGCGTGTGCCACCACGCCCGGCTATGAGTTAACATTTTTAACAGAAACATTTTTATTCTTCTACTCAGAAGCACGGCAGAAATAGAAATTTTCTAGGATGCAATATTGGAGGGACTCCCCTACCCCCACCCATGGGAGGCTTCTTCTGACCTTTGCCATATCATGTCACAGGTAATGCTTTGTGCATTTCTTCCTGCATGTTTGAGACCATTAATAGGAACACCTGCATCACCTGGTTTTACCATGGATATTTCATTATTTTTCTGTAAATTAGTCTATGCATTTACAAGGTATTGTAGGACTATTTAATCAAGCATAAAAAGATTATGGAATGTCTCTGGATAAATAGCCCATTATACTACTTGGGTTGGAATTTAGTATACCTGACTTTAATGAAGTCTTTACGGCATATTTGAGACAAAATTTAGAACTTGCATCATGACACCGAAAGGTAAGACATGTGCAAATGAACTTCTCATTCTTTGAACATTCAGTGGTACTGAGAGGAATTGTTCTGTTTTTCTTTCTCTTTGAATTTATTGTAATCAAGTTAAAAAGGACTGTTTGTAGAAGGAGTATCATATATTCATGTCCATAATGGTGATTTCTATCTAATTTATAAATAGGAATATGCCTTAGAAAACCATTACAAGAAAAGATGGAAAATGACCGAAATGGGTCATTACATAAAAATGAGATGTTTTCAAGAATTGTGGCACATAGTTCTGAGGGAGTCAGTATCAAATTGAAACAGTGGTTTGATTTCTAGTTGAAGAGAAACTATCAGTTTTGCAGCACCCGTAGGGATTTTGAAAATGTTATTTAATATGCCACCACCATCACTATTAATCCTGTTGAGCACTGTAAATTAATCCTCAGGCATGCTTTCGTACTTTGCTCATTTCCTTCTGAATGGATTACTACTCCATCTAACCTTTCCTGCTTTTAGTCCTGTATATTAGGGTTACCATGCACCACATTTACTTATGTGTCATCTTTGTTTTACTTAAATTAAGGATTCAATTACACATTATTGATTTTATAGAAACCCACCTATTTGACAGAATATTCTTTTTAATTTTAACAGCTGTATTAAATTTAAAACTATGATTGCTAACTTTTTCTTATGAATGTAACAACACAACAGCAAAAAGCAAATTAGCTCAGAACATTTTCAGTACACCTACAAATAGACAGCAAGTGTATGGAATGTGTCCAATATCCCCAATCAGCAGGAAAATCCAAGTCAAATTCAAAATGAAGTATCACTTTGCTCCTGTGAAGATAAATTTGTCAAAAAACCCATACAATAACAAATCTTTTGTGTGTGTGAAGGAAAGGGAAACTGCATGTTTTATGAAACTGTGAAATAATATAGCCATTATAGAAAATAATATTAATATTAAAATTTTTAGGAAGATGGCCTAGCGGTTAAGAGTGCCGACCACTCTTGCAGAGGACCCGGGTTCGATCCTCAGCACCCACATGGCGGCCGAGAACCGTCTGAAACTCCAATTCCAGGAGAACTCCAGTTCCAGGGGAATCCGAGACCCTCTTCTGACCTCCGCGGCATTGCACGACACGGGTGCACAAACTTGCATGCAGACAGTACATTCATACACATACAGAAATAAATAAAATTAATAAAAAAAGGAAGAGAATATGAATGTGTCTCTCAACTCCCATAAACGAAGGTTCCTCATACAACAGAGGGCAGTGATCACAAAAGGCAACCAAGAATAGGGAATAAGAGTAAATCTGCAGACTCTGGGTCCTTGGACAGGACTTTATATTAAACTTTATCCACTCAGGGCCCATGGATCATTGTGGAAGAGGGGGTGGGAAGATTTTAAGAGTCAGGGGAGGAGGTGCACGATCATATGGAAGCAGAGACTTCCAGGTTCCTGGGGCCTTGCTCACATAAATCTACAGCAATGGTGTCAGCATGGACAAGAACCATGCAAACTGAAGCAGAGAAAACTCAAGCATAAAACTGGGAAATGGGCAGCAGGCCCCAACCTTAGCCAAAGAACTATTGGCAGCTGATTACAACTGGGTAAGGGAGAGTTAATCTTTAAGCAAGAGACTCTAGATAAGCTGACTATTCCCCAGTGGATGAATTTGCACTGTGGGACATCTAGGTACACTAACTTGACTCAATAGGCCTTAACACCAATGACAGAATCAATGAAATCCAGTGAGGGGGCTCTGGGAGGGTGCATATGGGGGAGGGGATAAAAAGATGATTAAGTTGTTTTGTATGGGGGCTGGAGAGTTGGCTCAGTTTACAGCACTGGCTGCTCGTGCAAAAGACCTGAGTTCTGTTCCCAGCACCCACAGCATGGCAAACAAGCATCTATAGCTTCATTTCAAAGGTATTCAACAGCCTCTTCTGATTTCTGTAGGCATTAGAGGACACAGGTGCACTTACATTCATGCAGACAATACACTCATACACATGAAATGAAAAGAATAAATATAAAAAATATGCTTTGTATGAAATGCACAAAAATTCAATAAAATATACAAAGTTTAAATAATACCTCATATGATCAGTACTCCTATTTCAAGACATCTACTCAAAATTAAATTGGTCTACATTTTCATATTTATTGGGAGATTATTTGTGATAGTGAAGATAGGGAAATCAATCATGTGTCTATGAATGAATGATTGAATGTATATCTGTCTCTCTATGTCATTTATAATGGAAATTATTCATCTATCAAAAAAGAAGGAAATCCTGCCCTAACAACATTAATAAATCTGAAGGGTGTTATATTAAATGAAATAAACCAAACACTGAGACAGATACTACATGATCTCATAATTAGAACCTAAACTCTTTCAGCTTGAAATAGCCTTACCCCTTTTCATTATCCCAAATATTCCTGTTCCAATTAAACAAGACCCTGTTTAATTGCTAAGTTGCTTAATATGGAGCCTCCACGTACCCTCCATCAAGTTTAGGTTCCTCTCCTTTTCTTCTGACCCTTTGGGGAATAAGAAAAATAGATATTTTTCATTCTACCAACAAAAATGTAAAGCTTTAGCACCAATTACCTTAAGTATAGAAAATTTTAGTTAATTTTTTAACATAAATGAGAATTACAGTAGAGTTTGCCATCTGAAGATAGCATCGCCTCCTGGAAGGAGTTATTTTGAAATACATGAAGATTGTCCCTGAGCAAAACACATGCTTACTGGTTGGCTCCAATATTCTTATTCAATAACCATTTACTAGGAAGAATTCAAGGTATAGGAACACAGAGGTGAGCACAGCAGAGTCCTTGTTTCATGTTTAGTGAAAAGACAAGAAGGCATCCCCAATTCCTGTTCTACAAATTTGATATACAGCATGGGCTTTGAGGAAATATTGTGGTGGCTTATTTTTTATTCCTCCTTTCTAGCATGTATAAGATAATCATAGAAGTTTTCATCTAAATTCTCTTCACACCTTCCTTTTGATTCTCAGTGTAGTTTTTTATTATGTTTATGATCCTTAATTCTTTGAGTTTTAGTTTCCATTTGTTAAGAAAACTTTCTTATGTGTTAATTAAGAATGATCTCAGACTTTCAAAACCCATCCTAAGTATTCATTGAAATGATAATTTAACCAAATCCTCAGCAATTTATTTTTGTCACTCTTTAAATTACCGTTTGTTTTCCACTGTTGGAATTTAAGAATGAACTTCAGGTTATTTACATGCTTGCAGTATAATTTGCATCACACTGCACTCAGTGATGACTTACTCCTCAATCCATTTGGTGATGGTACAAGTAATACAAGGTAGGGACAATGGATTCACTCATTTTTGCAGTCACAGAACTCACCTTGGGCTCAATACAAGTGCTCAGCAATTAGCTATTCAGGGATGATTATACTTATTTATTTATTTATTTATTTATTTATTTATTTATTGTTTTTAATTTTATTTATTTATGTATGTGTATGAATGTACTGTCTGCATGCAGGTTTGTGCACCCGTGTCGTGCAATGCCACGGAGGTCAGAAGAGGGTGTCGGATTCCCCTGGAACTGGAGTTCTCCTGGAATTGGAGTTTCAGACGGTTCTCAGCCGCCATGTGGGTACTGGGGATCAAACCCGGGTCCTCTGTAAGAGCGATCGGCGCTCTTAACCGCTAGGCCATCTCTCCAGCCCTCTTTTATTTATTTTAATATTATATGTGTATGAGTGTTTTGACTGCATGTAATGTAAGTGCACCACACGCATGCAATGCTTCTAGAGGCCAGAAATAGACATTGGATCCCATAGAACTAGAGTTATAGAAGGTTGTTAGCTGCCATGTGGTTGCCAGCAACCAAACCTAGGTCTCCTGGCAAAGCACCTAGTCCTTTTAATAGTTAATTAATCTCTCAAACCCCTTATTGTATTTTTTTTAAATAGGAATTTCCAAGGAGAACTGTATAGGATATCAAAATTTTTCATGTACATATGAAAAATATGTATAATTTCAACTTTGAAGACTTGTAATTATAGTTTAATGACAGAAAAACGTGCTGATGATTGTCTTAATATCAGTCAGGATGAAACATAGTGACCAGGGAAGCTCCAATCTGATTTAACCACTAGCAAAGCTGTCTGATGTCTTATCCAGGCAGCTCTAAGTGGTGCAGCGATTTGAAGGAAAATAATAGAATTTTGAGAAACTAGATCAAGGGAAAGAAAAACACATCTCAAGTGCACAAGCACAATAAAGAGATAAGAGTAATGGATTTATGATAAAAATGGATAGATAACCACATTTCTTCAAAAATTCTATATCACTTTGGAGTTTAAACTTTGGTCCTCACTAGTGAGTAGTGGTTCTCTTTTTTGTATAGTAAAGTAGCAGCCATATTTATAAACTTAATGGAGTGATTTAAAAAAATGTTTTTATAAGGCATAGGTACACACACACACACACACACACAGAGAGAGAGAGAGAGAGAGAGAGAGAGAGAGAGAGAGAGAGAGAGAGAGACAGGCCAGAGGTATTGTATCTCCCAGAAGCTGGAGTTAGAGGTAGTTGTGAGCTGTCCAACATGGTTGCTGGGAATTTGTATATTGAACTTGGGTCCCCTGAAAGAAAAACTGCTCTTAACTGCTGAGCCATTTCTCCAGATCCTGAAAGGGAATTCTTAACCTTATAGTTTTATCTATTATTTAACTCTGTCTCTTAATATCCCTATCATAGATTTATCTAACAATCATCTATGTATCTATCATCAATCATGTATCATCTATTTGTCATCTATCTATTATATATCATCTATCTATCATCAATCTATCTATTTTCTATCATCTATTATTTATCATCTATCTAACAATCATCATCTCTCTAACTATCATTAATCTATCTTTCATCTATCTGAGCTTTGAAGAAGACTTTTCAATTGGTCAAGCACAGAGGAAGTGGGAGATGCACTTTATGATCAAGCTTTCTTCTTTCATGACTACAGGTTATAGTTATAGAGTAAAAGAAATGATGGAATCATAGCAGAGCAATAACTGGGATGGAATTTCATGACCTACCTTCCTTCCTTCCTTCCTCCCTTTCTTTCTTTCTTTCTTTCTTTCTTTCTTTCTTTCTTTCTTTCTTTCTTTCTTTCTTTCTTTCTTTCTTTCTTTCCTTCCTTCCTTCCTTCCTTCCTTCCTTCCTTCCTTCCTTCCTTCTTTCCTTCCTTTCTTTCTTTCTTTTTCAGAGCTGAGGACCGAATCCAGGGCATTATACTTGCTAAGCAATTGCTCTACCACTGAGCTAAAGAATGATTAGAAACTCTGAATTAGAATGCCACTTCTTTTTAACCCTTTTATGTTTCTTTCCAGTTATTGCCATGGCATCTGATAAAGGTCTTGACATTGGAAGTCCTGTGGTTTAGCATGCAGATAGGATTGTATCGAAGATACAAGTTGTGTGATAGTTACTCTGGTAGCCATCTTTAATCAAATGGGTTTTAATCCTGCTGAAGAAGAACTTCCGGCCTTCAGACATCCCCTCCTCAAAGATAAACAAGGTTAGATCTGAGCTTGTCACTTGGTCTGTATCCTGGGTAACAAACTTCACATTTCTATTTTCTCTTCATAGCCTTGAGGGGTATTGCAGGTCAAAGGTCTAGCCTGTGTAACTTCCTAAAGTTGAGTTGCTGTCTCATGAGGACACCCATTACAGGTAGGGAAAATGTTTCTAGCTAAATTTTTTTTTTTGGTGTTTTTGAGACAGGGTTTCCCTATAGATCCAGCTGTCCTGGAACTCACTCTATAGACCAGGCTGGCCTTGAACTCATAAAGATCCGCCTGCCTCTGCCTCCCAAGTGTTAGGATTAAAGGCATGTGCCACCATGCCCAGCTTCTAGCTAATCTTAAATGAGTGTGGCTATTGCTTTTCCCTTTATGCTGATATGCCATAATGACTTATTTGTAATTATCTACCTTCAACCTTTTACTTAGGAATTAGACAACCAGTTGAGAACCTGTAACCACAGAGTTGGAGAAAAGGGACTGTTAAGGGACCAAATGTGACAAAACTAGCTAATACTTATTTTCAAATATCTTGGACAAAAATTGCCTGGAGTTTGATGGTACAGCTTGCTGGCTTATTCTGAAAGCCTGCAGACTCCTTTTATGTTCCATTGGTGTTTATATATAAAGGAATATGTGTTGTGTCTATAATTGTTTCTGAGAAAAATTACCTTAATAAAACAAGCCAGATACCTAATCTGAGAATAAGAACAATCATAAATTATAGGGCAGAACGCGGAAAGGAAAGCAAGTGACAGGAGGCCTCATAGTGGTCAGTATCTCTGCTCCTCTTTGTCCATAGGTCCATCAGGTATTGCAGGTATTTTGGCTACTAATATTGTATGGCTGAAGTACTAAGACCTAGATTCATAGATTTGACTTTCTCTCTCATTCTCTCTCTCTCTCTCTCTCTCTCTCTCTCTCTCTCTCTCTCTTTCTCTCTCTCTTTCTCTCTCTCTGAGGGGATTAAACACAGAATGTTAAGTCCATGAAACAAGCTCTCTACTACTGAACGTCTACATTGTCATCTACATTGTCATGCCTTGGGAGAAAGCAAATGTCATAGCAAATGTTAAATTAAGCTCAGGCAGCATAGGCAGGGTACATTTATATTTCCTTTAAAACATTCAAAAGACTCATCATTTGCTATTAATAAAGGCATTGTATTTTTGTGTTTCAGAATAGAGTTTGTCTATTTTGACAGGAGGCCGAAATTACAAGTGCCACAGTATCCTTTCTCTCAGGAAGGACATTGTGGTCAGGGACAGTTCCCAAAGCTGCACTCAGAGGCTGACCTCATAGGAAACCCATTAACCCATTATAACTGGCACCTCTGCTTATTTGGGAATGAAAGGAATACAAGGAGAGTCTAGTGGGAATTTGTTTCCCTTCCGCCAATGTCCATAGTTCAATGAGTAATTAACAGATAAACCTATAAATTCATTTTACTATGTCTATAAAAGTGTTTTCTCATCAAGCATCATTTAGTGCTTAATACTCAACTTCAAGTGAAATGTAAAAGTGTGTCAAATTCTTTTCATATGTTATTTTCAATTTTACAAAAAATTAATTGCATTTACAGTGCTTAATGTTTCTCTTGAGTTCATCTCAATGAAAATTGCAATTATGGATGTCTTTTGCATAATTGAGAAAAAATACATTTCTTGGATATTCTTTTCATGTAATGATAGGTAATTTTTGGCTACAAGTGAATTTCTATGATATCCCTTGACCATTGAGTGCCTTTGAATTGGTGATGAGATTGTCTCTGCAACAGTGGCATCCAAGGTTTACAGCTGACATATGCAAGATGATGGAGAGACAAAATGGAGAACTGTGCAGAAGGGGAAAAAAGGATTTGTCCTCACTGCAAGTTTTATTGTTCTCTTTCTTTTTTGTGTTTTAAATTGGATTATGTTTTAATGAAACTAAAGCATTTAGCATTAAAATTCTTCTGACTAGCACATAAGTAAATATAAATATGTTTCTATGACATCTTTTTGACATAGAATATTGATAAGATAATTTGAAAGTTATTTTACTTTTAATGAGGCATATAGGTCATTCTACAAAAATATCAACAGTATTAATGCTATTTGATGAGAAATTATCTGTATTTTCTTATCTCCTCAAATTTTTTTCTGGGTGGAAACCAAACTGGTATTTATAAGAGCTGTTTACCAAATCCTTTTAACCCTCGGTTCTGAGCATATGGGAACGTTTCACTTTTTAATCCTGTGAGGAAGTTTTAAAAAGTTAGTTGTGATCAGAAATGATGTCTGTCTTTAAGGAACCAGACCATTTATTGCAGATGGGCAACTGTGCAGTGTTATGTCTCAGGTAATACAGCAAGGCACAACATCAGAATGATGGCGGAGTCATTGGCTTGGTCTCTGATTAACTGAGATGAACTGGGCCTTCTCCTACTAGCACAGGAAATATACCACGACCAGAGAACATACATTTTAAGCTGTTAGTATTGTCAGGCTCATTGACATAGCATAACAATATATTCTAATACACTAATTTTCATATGTCTCTAAATAGTTGCTGAAAGCAATCCTTGTTAAAGGAGGGATCTGACCAAATGCTGAAGAAAATAAGAGAAACTTGGGTTACAACATATCTTTCATGAAAAATTAAGTGACTACTTTCTCCACTGTACAGGCATGTGTGAGATGATAGCAAGTAATTAGTTTCTTGAGACTATTTCCCCAACCCTCTCTTTTCTTGCTTTCACTCTTTCCACAGCATTTGTTCTTCTAATATGGGACATCTCGACAACCTTGTATTTTTTTCTAAGGTATTTTATATTTCCCTAATGAGAAGCCAATTCATGACCAGAAGAATATTTCTTGGTTTTGCCATTTT
This sequence comes from Rhizomys pruinosus, assembly GCA_009823505.1. Lineage (NCBI taxonomy): Eukaryota > Metazoa > Chordata > Mammalia > Rodentia > Spalacidae > Rhizomys > Rhizomys pruinosus. The sequence continues at coordinate 184,454 of VZQC01011408.1, read as the reverse complement.
CTTGCTTTAGAATTTTTTAATTTTTTAAAAATTTTATTTATTTTTTTAATTTATTTATTGATGTTTTATGTATTTCATACATCATTTTTCATTTCTGTTCAGGCATATTCCCCTATCCCTTCCCCCGACCCCACCCCATCCCATCCCAGATCATGCATTCTGCCATAACTGTCCTGCATCTTTCTCTTGGTCTTTTTTTATGCTTAGGGATACACATTTTCCTCTGTTAATTTCATATTACTCTAAAATATGGATACATACTGTCCAACCATATACAGTAATTACAGAGTCTGAAAATAATTGGTGGGTGGATTCTAGAGTCCATTGAGAGATTCACATTATAACAACATAGTTACTTTCATGGTTATAAATAAAAATATAACCATATTGTCGTTTCAGATTGCCTTTCATCTGGGGGATTTAGTGTTAGCATCCATAAATGAGGGAAACCATTCTTCATTTGTCTTTCTGGGACTGTGTTACTTGACTCAGCATAATGGCTTTGAGCTCCACCCATTTACCTGCAAAGTTCATAATGCCATCTTTCTTTCTTTTTTTTTATTTATTTTTTATTGATGCTTTGTGCATTTCATACATCATTTTCCAATTCAGATCAGGCATTTTTCCCTTTCCCTTCCCCCCCACCCCCACCCCATCCCAGATCATGTATTCTGCCATAACTGTCTTGCATCTTTCTCTGTTTTTTTTTTTTTTTCCTTTTTTAGCTTTAAGTGATAATCCATGGGTAAAAGCATCCTTCGTGCAAAACCAATCTACAAGGCTGTTGTGACCAAACCCACAGCCCACCTATCCAGTGGGGGGGTACATGTTGTTTGTCCTAATCAAGTTGATCAAATGAATGTCCAGACTTCACCCCAATCGGAGCCTTTACATTCTACCACGCCCCCTCTTCCGCAGGTTGTTCCCTAGGCTTAGAAAAGGGGCACAGGTGCATGAGAAGTAAAACAGTCCACTCTCTCTGGAGCTGTTGACTTGGACTCTGGTCAATTCTGGCTGTTTCCTTTCATGGAATGCCATCTTTCTTTACCACTGAATAGTACTCCATTGTGTACATGTACCACATTTTTGTCATCCACTCATCTGTTGAGGGCATATGGGTTGGTTCCAGCTCTTCGCTATTGGGAAGAGAGCTGCAATTAACATGGATGTGCATGTATCTTTGTGGTAGGATGGATGTCTTTGGGGTATATACCCAGGAATGGTATGACTGGGGTCAGGTCGTAAGCTCATTCCGAGTTTTTTAAGGGTTCTTCACACTGCTTTCCATAGTGGTTGTACAAGTTTACATTCCCGCCAGCAGTGGATGAGTGTTCCCCTTTCTCCACAACCCCTCCAGCATCTGTTGCCTTTTGTTTTCTTGATCTTAGCTAGCTGTACTGGAGTGAGATGATATCTGAGAGTGGTTTTAATTTGCATTTCCTTAATTATTAATGATAATGAACACTTAAAAAAAATTTTTAAACAATCTGGCGGGTGGTGCCAAGCAATAGGAAGAACCGGAAAGCCCAGATTGATAGACTTAACTGGACTGTCCAGAAAGCCCATCCACACCCAGCTCATTTTATTTTATTTTATTATTTATTTATTTATTTATTTATTTATTTATTTATTTATTTATTTACTTATTTACTTATTTATTTATTTGAATGTACTGTCTGTATGTAGGTTTGTGCACCCGTGTTGTGCAATGCCATGGAGGTCAGAAGAGGGTGTCGGATTCCCCTGGAACTGGAGTTCTCCAGAATTGGAGTTACACACGGTTCTCAGCCACCATGTGGGTGCTGGGGATCGAACCCAGGTCCTCTGCAAGAGCATTTGGCACTCTTAACTGCTAGGCCATCTCTCCAGCCCTGATGATGAACACTTTTTAAGATGTTTCTGAGCCATCTTTTATTCCTCACTGGTGAAGACTCTGTTCAGCTCTTTACTCCATCTTTTGAGTAGATCATTTGTCTTCTTACTTCTTTGTATTTTGAGTAGTTTATGTATTCTTGACGTTAATGTTCTGTCAGATGTGTCACTGGTAAAGATTTCTTCCCACTCTGTGGGTTTTCTCTTCACCTCCTTGATTGTTTCTTTCACTGTACAGAAGCTTTTGAGTTTTATGAGGTCCCATTTGTTAACTGTTGACCTTACTTCCTGTGTGGCTGCTGTCTGATTTTGAAAGTCTTTTCCTACACCTATGTCTTGTAGGTTGCTGCCAACTTTTTCTTTTATCACCTTCAGGGTTTCAGGCTTCAGGTTGAGATCTTTGATCCACTTGGAGTTGATTTTTGTACAGGGTGAGAGGTAGGGGTTTAATTTTGTTCTACAGATGGTGATCCAATTTTGCCTGCACCATTTGCTGAAGATGCTATCCTTCCTCCATTGAGGGTTTTTGCTCCATTGTCAAATATGAGGTGGCTGAGATTGTATGAGCTCAAATTTAAATCTTCAGTTTTGTTCCATTGGTCAACTGGTTTGTTTTTGTGCCAGTACCAGGCTGTCTTTATGACTATGGCCCTGTAATATAGTTTGAAGGCTGGTAGAGCAATCCCCTCTGTATTGCATTTTTCATTCAGTTGCTTTAGCTATTCAGGATCTTTTGTTTTTCTATATGAATTTAACGATTTTTTTCCCAAGTCTGTGAAGAAGCTCATAGGGATTTTGATTGGGATTGCATTGAATCTGTATATCAAAATGCTTTAGGATTTTTAAAAACACCCATAAACAGTGGGCACTCAAACTCAAAACATCAAAGATATTGTCAGATGTATTTAATGAATGTAAATATAAAAGACATGCTGAAATGTAAGTAAATGATACAGTAGAAAAGCAAGCATGCATCTCCTCCTCTTTCACTCCCTTTCTCTCCTTTTCCCTTTTCTTCCCTTGTCTCTTTCTCTCCTTTTTTCTTTAATCTACATACCTGCTGATCCACATGAGATCCATGTCTTATTGGAAAGGGAAAGGATTGAAGGACTGGGTTCATCTCTGGGTAATCCATGGTAGTTCTTGGATACTCTGGCTGTTCTGGTCACAGATGGTGATGGAAATTTTGCTTGGCAGGGTCTTATTTAAAGTTGCTTGCCCTCAACTGTGACTCTAATTAGGTTTACACCCCTCTCTGGGTTTTGAGCTAGACTTTGTTGATGATTATCAACTCTGAAGATAAAAAACTCAGAACATCTGATCTAATGAACACACAGATATGGTGGCCATTACATCTTTTTACACTCATTAAGATTTGGTAGTACAAAAAAAAAAGATTTGGAAGTACAATCTTTGCTAGAATTTCCTTTCCATATTAAAAGCATAGAAAGTAATAATGTGGCTTCTTATGGTTTTATAATGTAAACCTTTTGTTTTTATTTTTTATTTTATTTTTATGTATATGAATGTACTGTCTGCATGTAGGTTGGTGCACTCATGTCGTGCAATGCAGCGGAGGTCAGAAGAGTGCATCGGATTCCACTGGAACTGGAGTTAAAGATGGTTCTTAGCTGCCATGTGGGTGCTGGGAATCAACCCTGGGTCCTCTGTAAGAGCAGTTGGTGCTCTTAACCACTGAGCCATCTCTCCAGCCCCTATAATGTAAACTTTTATATGAACTCTCTCTCCATTAAAACATATGTGGCAAACATTTAAAATTAGTTTAACTGTAAGTAGAGTGTGGGGTTATTTTTCCTTCTCTACCAAATGATGTGAGAAATGAAACTTCACTTTTTTCCCCAAAGGGTATATGACAACTGCTAGCTCATGTTGGGTTTATATCTCAAACCTTTAGATTGTCATTTATATTCATTATTTTAACAGTATTTTAGAACTAATCTATCACCACACCCTTTCAACACACTGTAAAACACCAGTTTTACAAAATCTGGAGATCTACTACAATGTGATTGCTTTTATCACTATGAAACTGAAGTGTTTAGAAAGGTTTATCAGTGATATGTGTCTATTAGCCTATTAAGAACATCTCAGTGATACCTGGGTATCTCTGCTACAATCAACTAATGCACTAAAATGTGTTTGCACCACAGCATCCTAGTCTGTTCTTCATGAATTGCTAAGCAGATAGTTTTCCTCAGTAATAACATCGTGCTCTTTATCACAGAGAGAACTGCAGTGAAACTAACGTATCAGGTGCAGAATTTAAATAGATGTCCCAAACTAAGTAATTAATATAAGCTGTACTCTGGTACATAATTTTCAAATTTTTAATGTAAAACTACTTTATGGTGAACAAAATATGGAAGTGTAAATAAAGAACCAGTCAGTATTGTGCCAAGTTATATTGATACCTAAGGCAAAATAGAAAAAAATAATCATTAATGCTGCTCCAAGCTTAATTTTGCTTACCCTATTCTCAGAGGGCCTTGCCACAGTCTTGCCCATAAGACCAATTCAACTGATCCCAAATCCATTCTGTTTCTTCCCTTTCCCCTCAGAACTCTGTTTCATGTCTCTTTGACTCCTGGCTCCAAGATACACTGCATGTAGTATTTTGGACTATGTGGGTTATCTTTGCAATGCAGCTGTTGGTCTGATTAGAAATTTCTGGGGCTGGAGAGATGGCCTAGCGGTTAAGAGCGCCGACCACTCTTACAGAGGACCCAGGTTCGATCCCCAGCACCCACATGGCGGCCGAGAACCGTCTGAAACTCCAATTCCAGGAGAACTCCAGTTCCAGGGGAGTCTGATACCCTCTTCTGACCTCCGCGGCGTTGCACGTCACGGGTGCACAGACTTGCATGCAGACAATACATTCATACACATACGGAAATAAATTGAAGAAGACCTCAGAAGATGGAAAAACCTCCCATGCTCATGGATTGGGAAAATTAACATTGTAAAAATGTCCATTTTACCAAAACTCTTGTATAGATTTAATGCAATCCCAATCAAAATCCCCAAGAGTTTCTTCACAGGCTTGGAAACAAAAGTTCTTAAATTCATTTGGAAAAACAAAAGACCCCGAATAGCCAAAACAACCCTGAGTGAAAAGAGCTACACAGGGGGGATCTCTATACCAGACTTCAAACTATACTACAGGGCTATAGTCATAAAAACAGCCTGGTACTGGCACAAAAACAGACCTGTTGACCAATGGAACAAAACCGAAGATCCAAATCTGAGCACATACAATTTCAGCCATCTCATATTTGACAAGGGGGCCAAGAAACCACAATGGAGAAAAGACAGCATCTTCAGCAAGTGGTGTTGGCAAAACTGGATCACCACTTGTAGAAGAATGAAATTAAACCCCTACCTCTCACCCTATACAAAAGTTCCACTCCACATGGATTAAAGACCTCAAGTGAAACCCCAAACTCTGAAAGATGAATAGAAAAATTTTTGGCAGCAGACTACAAGAACATAGGCGTAGGAAAAGAATTCCTAAATCAGACAGCAGCTGCAACAAAGAAAGTGATTGACACTCAGGTCGAGCTATGAATTATTAACAAATGGGAACTGATATCAAACTTAAAAGATTCTGTACAATCAAAAGAAACTGAATTGCAAGGTACCCACTCGCTCGCACGCAAAAATCCACAGAGTGGGAGGACCTTCACCATTGATACAACTGAGTCTGGACAGGCATTGATTTCCAGAACTAAATATAAACTACTCCAAAAAACACACGAAAGAAGAAAACAAATGACCACGCTCAATAGATGAGCACCTATGACGAGACTGAAAACCGGAGACGACTTTCACAAAGACGGAATTAAGAGAATGGTCCTGAGAGGAAACGACCAGGAAACTTGCTCTATACCGTTATACAATAAATACACGCGGAACTGTCAAATGAAGAACCGAAGTGCTAGTTAAGAACTATATTATTAGCTAACTACTTCACATGCAGTGTGAGGCACCTGGCTATAGGATCAAGAAAACAAAATGATACCAAATCCAAGTGCTGGGAGGAGCGTTCGTGTGTGAAAAAGGGGGGAACAGACTTGCTCCGCACTGCTGGTGGGGATGTAAACTCCGCTCGACAAGTCATATGGAAAGCAAGTGGTGGGAGACCCCTTGGAGACCTCCTGGAAAATTGAAGACATTGCCAACACGTTCCAGCCCATACCACTCTAGGATTGTAACCTCAAGCTTACACCACACAGAGATACAATGCACAGCCATGTTTATTGCAGCGTACTTACGTCCTGTTTACAATAGCAAAAAGCTTGAACCAACTTAAATGCCCCTCAAACTGAATGAGTGGATAGAGAAAAAATGTGGTACATCTAACACAAATGGAGTTTCTATGCAGCAGTAAAGAAAATAACAACATCCACGAGCTTTGCCTTGGAAAATGGCTGGAGCCTAGAGGACATCATGCTGAAGTGAAAGTAACAACAGTCCCAGAAAAACAAACGACGAATGGTATCCTCCATCTGTGGATGCTAGTGCCAATTTACCTAGTTTGTAAGTTTTTCTTGTGTAGGGCCCCCCTGAGCTTTTGTCCAAAGCATTTGGGCATAACACATTTTGGGAAAACACAACAACAACAGAAAAGACTGCATCAAAGAACTGACTGAAACAGTGAACTTCTGCTCAAAACGGTCAACTTCCCCATGGAAAATATTGAGAATGACTAAGAGATGGAAAGCATGTCTGGCAGAATGCATGAGCTCTGGCAGGGTGGGGGAATGAGCGGGAACACGGGTCTAGATTTGTTAAAAATAAATAAATAAATAAATTTATGTGAAAAAAAAAAGAAAAGAAATTTCTGTCAGTAGTACAACTGCCCTCCCATGCCAAGACTGAATCAGCTGTTTTAATGCTACCTTAGCCGTCAACAGTTACATGTGTTCTAAAAACGGGCTGATCTTCTCATGTTCCAATGACTCCATTTTACTTAACATTGCAGTTGTGTGCCTACAGTTAAACATTGTAAAAGTACATCCCTGGCTAAGCCATGTCCTTGAGCCTACAGCTCAGGCCTTGTAATGATTTTTTTTTCTCCACAATTATGGACATCATATTAGTTCCTAAGAGCAGCTACCTCCTCCATTAAATCTTTGCTGATACATAATAATCTCCCTGCCTCTCTATGACAGTGGAATTTTCACAGCAGTTACATACAATTCAAATCTCCAGTTTTTATGTCATGTATGATGTACCTCTTCTTTCTTATAAACTGTAAATTTCCAGAGAAAATGGTGCATTTATCTAATTTTAACATCCAGCAAGGTTGAAAAATTTAAAATATATGTTTGTTGAATGAACAAATAACCACATTGAATCTCTTTAGTCAGTAAATTTTATACATTATAAATTATAAAACATTAGCCATTTAAATGCTTTTGGCTCTGGAGAAAAGAAAGAGAGAAGCTCATAAACATTCTGAAATAACAGGTCTCCCTTTAACATTTTTTATTTGTGTACTAGTTAGAAAGCCAAAGTATTTAAAAATGTTCAACATGTTCTGGGCCCAAAGAAACAAGTAGAGTCCAACCATTATACTAAAACTATCATCTTACAATGAAGTAGGTATTTTTCAGGCTTCAAGAAATGATTGCTTCAATTATATATCCGAGATCTGGAAACTTTTATATTAATTATACTTAAGAATATTGCATTAAAGTACTGAAATGAGATGATATTGTCATAAAATACCAACCCACATTACTTTAAAACAGTTTAAAAAATTTATTCACTTGTTACTTATTTACTTATGTGTGCACACAAGTACATGCACATGTGCTCTGTGATTCTACGGGTATAAGCCTTCTTGTTTTTTCTTTGGGGCAGGACCTAGAATTCTCCAAGTAGATTGGGGTGGTTGGTCCCAGAGTGTCTGGGATTCTCCTCTCTCTACCTGGCCTTGCCTCACCAGTTCTGAGATTACAGGTACAGACCACTGAACCAGGATTTTTATATGTGGATTTTAGGACCAGAACTTAGGTTATTGACTGAGCCATCTCCCCAGCCTGAATTAAGATTTTTTTTTTTTATCTGAATGCAGGTTGGTGCACCCGTGTGGTGCAATGCCTGGGAGGTCAGAAGAGGGCGTCGGATTCCCTTGGAACTGGAGCTAAAGATGGTTCTTAGCCGCCATGTGGGTGCTGGGAATTGAACCAGGGTCCTCTGAAAGAGCAGTCGGCACTCTTAACTGCTGAGCCATCTCTCCAACTCCAAGAATTAAGATTTTAAGCACACATTTGATAAGCGGTGTAGTGGACATAGGATGCTGAGAATGAACTCATTGAATTCTGCTTGGTTAGATGCATGGAGGATTACATGGCTGTGGTTTTAGTTTAAGGATGTCTGGAAAAAGAAAAAAAATGTTCCAGAAACTCTGGGATTATATTTGCTATAGCTATATTATAGTATATGAAGATGACTTAACACCTGTCATTACAGATGAAAAGGATGAGCGACTAGGTCACTAAGTGTATGTTTAATAAATTGTTTTTTCTTATGTCTCTAGGAGGTGGGTTTGAAGATATTCAAGATTAAGATGAGGCATTATCAATAGCATATCATTCACTGTCTGCTACTTGCCCATAACAGTAATAAGAACTAATTTTTACTTAAAGAATTTCCTAATTTCTGTGGTCAGGCATGGTGGCGCACGCCTTTAATCCTAGCACTCAGGAGGCAGAGGCAAGTGGATCTTTGTGAGTTCAAGGGTAGCCTGTTCTACAGAGTGAGTTCCAGGACAGCTACAGGGAGACCCTGTCTCGAAAAGACCAAAACAAAACAAAACAAAACAAAAAAATACCATGTCAGCAGGGCCTATGATGGTTCTATGTGTGTGAAACGTGTCCGGGACAGGGTCAAATGGGCTTTCCTTATTGAGGAGCAGAAAATTNAAAAAAAAAAAAAAAAAAAAAAAAAAAAAAAAAAAAAAAACTACAAAAAACAAAAAACAAACAAACAAAAAAACCCCAAATTTCTGTAAAATTTCTTTAAAAAAAATCATTTCACTTGAAAACTAGTAAGTCTTTTGTCAGTAATTGTATGTGCACACATGTGTGTGTATGCTAGTGAAACCTAAATAGATATATGTTTTACTTTAGCATACATAGATTAATTAATGTTTTATGTTTTATTTTGGATGTCAAAAATTCTCTGAAAAGTCCATTATGTAGAGGAATATGAATGTAAGTTTATATGTGCATATAAAATAGCATATTCTTTAAAAATTAACGACTTGTAAACAATACTTACAAATGATAATGGAATCTGATGGCTATATACCACAGGCTATAATCAGTTTTATTTATTAGGCTGGTTAGAAAAAAAAACACAGAACATATTTCATTATTTAATATATTTTCAAAAGCTTTAACATGATGAACTGAAATCTACACACACATTTAGGTAGGAATCTTATTCTACAAATGGCAAATCTGCATGTATAAAATCAAAAGACAATAGGAAATTCAGTTTGGATGGTAATTGCTGTATGAGCTCACCATAATTTATTCTAATAACAATTTGGGGCTACTTAATGTGACATGTAGATGTACATTTCTGAATGACAGATGAGAGATTAGGTGTAATTAAATATTTAGTCACCACAATACCTATTTATCTTCAGTGATTCTAGTTTGAGTAATGTGAGCATGGGACTGACTCTATGCTGCATTATTTATGTGAAGGCTTCCTTCCAACCTGTCTTCTCTGGGACCATGATGATAGCTATTTTGCATTTACAGTTGGTGATTTTAATTATGTGCTGGGGAGAACAAAAGAGTAATAAATAAGCACATTGTCTTTGTTCAGCCTTGGCTGATGTCACAGTCCATGCCTAATGGAATTTTACTTGATGCAGGGAAATCTCTCATCAAGAAACTAATTCAGTACTTTGCATTAAATATTTAAACAAAAAATATTTGTGGACTCCCTTTTCCTTCAAAACCTATCTAAAGACTATTTTGTTGACTTTTACATGTCTCAGTATTGTGGCCCAGGTACCAGGGCTTACTTGTGATTTCCCTTTTTCATCTGCCATTGAGTAAAATGCTTCTGGGATCTGTTGCAACATTGTGGTTGGAGTCCATTGGTTACAAAGTCTACTTTGTTGCTCACTGTGATAGTCAGTCACTGTCCACTTGACTAGTTTCTGAATGATCTGGAAGACTGTGTCTTTGTGGGCATTTCTAGGAAGGCTTAACTGAAGAGGGAAGACAGACCCAGAATGACCCAGAATGAGGTGGCACCGTCCCATTGCTGGGGACCTGGACTGAATAAAATAGAGAGAGTGAGCTAAGCATTAGCATTCCTCTGGTTGTGCTTCTTGGTCGGTACCACTGCCTGTGCTCTGCCCACTGCCATGTCTTCTCTGCCAACATGGATTACCTTCCTGTGAACTGGGAGCCAAAATAAACTCTTCTTCCCTTTAGTTTTGTCAAGCATTTGGTCAGAGTCACAAGATAAGTACCTGATAAATTTGTGAATATCCTTGGCCTCTGACAGAGTCTCACACACAAACATTGGCAAGGACCTCAGGAAAGGACCTATTTCCCATGCTGTTCCTACTCCCATACTTTTTTTCAGTTGCAAATCTAAGCTATCAAAATATCCTCAACTATGCCTGTGCTGACTTGTCTGAAGCTCTAGTTACGTGCCAAGGACATATAACTACATCGTTTTCACAGCATTACTTACTTTGATATCAAAAGAGAATATAAAAAGCAATTAAGGGGGCTGGAGAGATGGCCTAGCAGTTAAGAGCGCCGATTGCTCTTACAGAGGACCCGGGTTCGATCCCCAGCACCCACATGGCGGCCAAAAACCGTCTGAAACTCCAATTCCAGGAGAACTCCAGTTCCAGGGGAATCTGAGACCCTCTTCTGACCTCTGCGGCATTGCACGACACGGGTGCACAAACCTGCATGCAGACAGTACATTCATACACATACAGAAATAAATAGAATTAAATTAAAAAAATTAAAAAAAAAGCAATTAGGGGGCTGGAGAGATGGCCTAGCAGTTAAGAGTGCTGGCTACTCTTGCAGAGGACCCAGGTTCGATCCCCACCACCCACATGGAGGCTGAGAACCATCTTTAACTCCAGTTCCAGGGGAATCTGACACCCTCTTCTGATCTCTGTGGCATTGCATGACATGGGTGCACAAACCTACATGCAGATAGTACATTCATACACATAAAAAATAAATAAAATTTAAAAAAGTTTAAAAAAGCAATTAGGTATAAATCTAGAATTGAAGAAAGGGGCCAGAACAGTAATATAAATTTTTATAATGGCTGTGATGCTCAATTGTATTTTTCTATGACAGTCTAATACTATGTATCCATTCATTTAATGATTGATTGATTGTAATGGAAAGCTTCAGTTGTCAACTTGGCACACAGGTAGATGGAATTTCAACTGAGGATTTTCCCCTTTGGATTGGCATGTGGCCAGGCCTGTGGGGGCATTTTCTTGATTGTTGGGTGATGTGGGAAGACCTGGCTTATTGTGGGAGGTGCCCTCCCTTGGCTGCTGGTCCTGAGGTTAATAAGAAAGCAGGCTATCACAGGCTAGGAGAGCCAGTAAGCAGCATTCGATTATGGTCTGTGCTCCAGGTTCCTACCTTGAGTCCTGCTTTGACTCTGCTCAGTGGTAAACCATGACCGTAAGATAAAATAAGCCGTTTCCTTCCCAAGTTGCTTTGATCAGTGTTTTATGACAACAATAGAAAGTAAAACATCTATCTATCTATCTATCTATCTATCTATCTATCTATCTATCTATATCTATCTGAAATCCTGGGCATTGACCTCAGGGCCTTTTGTACACTACCCAAGCACTCTATCACTGAACTACATCCAACGTCTATGCTATGTTTTCAACTGACAAATTGTTTCCAAAACACAACTCATACAGTTTGTGAAATGTGATTTTGTTGAATTATTGGTAATAATACATCTCTTTCTTTGTTGTCTACTTTCTAAAAGCTATTTTATTATTTTAATTTTATGTGTATAAGTGTATTCCAACATGTGTGAAACTGTACCCATATCATGCAATGCCCACAGAGATCAGAAACTGGAACTGGAGTTATGGATGATTGTTAGCCTCCATGTGGGAGCTGGCAAACAAACCTGGATTGTCTGCAAGAGAAGCTAGATCTTTTAACTACTGAGCTATCTCTCCAGCACTGTTGTCTAGTTTTTAATAAGCTGATTTGAATAAAGGAACTTCTTTTCCAGTGCATAATGGTTAATATAAACCCATGACAGGCTGAAGAGCATAGAATAAGTGTGGTGAGTGTTCAGCTGAAGATGGTTCATCCATATCAACTTCTCTCCATCCAGGATGCAGGAACTTCTCAGAAAAGTGGTTGGAAACAATGTAAGAGTCAGAGGATGGAGAGGAGAGCTGTAAAGAGCTGTCTTCTGGACATGACATAGCTGATGTACACATCAACTCACAGCAGCTGCAGAAGACCAACCCAATCAAGAGTCAAGCATGGATGGCAGAAGGCTCCTGAAGCCCTACCATTGACTATAGAGCTATAGGTAATTGATACCTGTGGACTCAGTGACCTAGTAATAATAATAACTATTATATTATTATTATTATTATTATATAATGAAAGAGTGAATGAGGACATAAAGTCAGGAAGAAGACAGGTTGGTGGGTCCTAGGGGCAGCCAGTTGGAGGCAGGTAGAACAGGCTTGATAAGATCAAAATGGTCTCAGCCCCAAGTCTCTCCTATAAGGCAATCTGAAAACTTAAATATATGCATAATCTGGATGGAAAACTCATGAAGGTAGAGGAATCTCTTGCTGTATCAAGGCTAGAAAATCTTCACAGAAACTAGGATGGTACTCACAGCTAAATGTTGGTGTTCTGTTGGTCATGCTCTCTTTCACAAGTCCCTGACATTAGTCAAGACCACTCTGGGTGTGTGGGGAATCGATATGAGATTGCCATGTAATATTGTCTGGGCACAGGTAGCATCAATGCTGCCCAAACCACTCATATCTCTATACTCAACAACAGGCTGCTTCTTTATTAGTTTCAATGAACTCCTCTTCTCTCCTAGATAACACTCACTAATAAATCAGTCACATCCTTGTGCCTTTCTGAACAGCATCCATGACAGAGCAAGGCTCTACGTTGTAAAGCCTCCACCAGATTACCTAGCACAAAGGGCAGATCCTAAAGTAGACATCCCTCTCTCCTACCCTCTCATTGAGTTGCCACAGTTTTCCCCATGGTGTGGGGGTATCTTTTATGGCAATGGCAATGGCAATAAGTCATCTATTCAACTATAGATTTGCCTTTGGTGGTGATTGGCTGTGGGGTATTAACATTGCCATTGAATGACTGAATAAACAAATTTTCCTTAATGGTTCCTTTTAGTTCTAAGATTTTCTGTTTATTTGGTCACACTAAAGTGGTCAAATTAAAGCATTCTTTTTTGTTATATTTATTCGTGTGCGCGCACGTGTGTGTGTGTGTGTGTGTGTGTGTGTGTGTGTGTGTAAGTGTGGTGTCTGTCTGTATGTGTGCACATACACATTGACCATGTACAAGTCAGAGAAGAACCTGTGGAAGTAAGTTCTCTCCTACTATGTATGTTTGGGGATCAAACTCAAGTTGTCAGGCTTGATGGCAAGTGCCTTCATCTGCTGAACCAACTCACTGTCCCCAAATTAAAGTATTCTTAAAAATCTGGCTGATAGTGTATTTCCTGGTGATTAATCCTATTGGGGAGATTCAGTGAAATAAGTAGAAAACATACACAGCCATTCCTACCGAGTGGTCACTGCTGAATCAGCGGGAACTTGAGTTGACTATTATTGTTATGGTTGTTTTGTTTCCTGTTATTTAATTCAGTTCTTTGTGAAAAGCATTTCTTTTCCTCTGTGTATATGGGTTTATAGTCACTAATAACTAAGATGATTAATTTCTACTTTAAAAACTAAATGTCAATGTCTAGGTGGTACAATTTAATATCCATTAAATCTGTGAACTTTACCCTTGACCCATATTATTACTTAAATTTTTATTGCTTTAGAATTTTTATAGAGTTAATATGTATAATTTTCAGTTTCCTCACTTCTCTTTTCTATTTTAGAATGCAATAATGAGTAGAATACTCTCGGAAAGAGTGAAAGAGCAAATATAAGAATTACTTTGAACTTGTTTTTGTTCTGTTCAATCAGCTGCTTTAGCTACAAGTTTACTGTGATTTATAAAAGTTCCTTTATTTCCTAGGCTATAAACTTAAAATTCAGATCATTTATTTATTTCCCCTAATTACTAATCCTATCCCTCTCCTATCTGTTAATGTGAACCATTTCTTTGGCCACATTTTTTTTTTTTTTTTGTCTTTTTGAGACAGGGTCTCCCTGTAGCCCCAGCTGGCCTGGAACTCACTCTGTAGACCAGGCTGGCCTTGAACTCACAAAGATCTGCCGGCCTCTGCCTCCCAAGTGCTACGATTAAAGGCGTGCACCACCACGCCCAGCTGCCACTTTCAAATTATATTAAATCTTTTAAAATATAATATGGTCTAATGATTTATCTTCTGTGGTGTCACTCCACCACATGTAGAGGTTGTCACTCGAACCCCGTCCACCGGGTTACAAGGAAAAGGGAAGACGCAAGTCCTAAACTGTGGGGCCAAAGGCTGACAACCTTTCCACTGACCGCTTGTGTAATCTAACAGCTACACCAGCCAATGGCCTAATGGCACTCCCAGATCCTCCAGGCTGCTGCCTGCTTGGTGCTCTACAGTCTAATGCCAGACTGCTGCCTTATTGGCACTCTAAAGTCTAATTCCCAGTCTGGGCAGCCACCACACAGCACAGCTGGCAACCTGATTGGTCTCCTTCCAGCCCCACACCAGCTTCCCAAGTTGGTGGTCTGCTTGACTGCAGTCCAATCCACTGGTCCACACCAGCTTCCTAGATTGGTGGCCTGACTGGCCGCTGTCCAACCCACTGGTCACTACTACACAAGCCTCATGGGCTAAGATTACACATGCAGAATAATGGCCGGTAGTCCCTATCAGATGATAAGAATGACTTGTTTATTGATTCACAGCATTCTGATTTTATACCCAGAATGACATCATATCTCAGGGCCTGATTCCATAACATCACAAGTACTTGTCAATGCCTTTGATCCCAAGGTGTCACAGGCTTGCTAATGCACATGCAAATCCTGCCTAAGGCCAGGTTTCAGTGTAAACAGACAAGCAGGTGATTTAGCACAAAAGAAGCCACAGGTGGCTTCCATTTCCCTACAATCTTCATATATGTTGAATTATTTCTGTCACTAATCTGGACTACAATAGTCTCCTAATTGATCTTGCTGTTTTCAGTACTTCTGTCTCCTTCATGTCCTTTTCCTAATTAACAGTGAGGATGATTTTACATACATAAATTGTATCATGAAACCTCTTTGCTTAAAACTTTCCAATGGTGTTTGCAAACTTAATACTAGAGTCAAACTCCATGTAAGAATCCACATGGGCCGGGTGTGGTGGTGCATGCCTTTAATCCTAGCACTTGGGAGGCAGAGGCAGGCAAATCCTTATGAGTTCAAAGCCAGCCTGGTCTACAGAGTGAGTTCCAGGACAGCTGGGGCTACAGGGAGACCCTGTCTCAAAAACACCAAAAAAAAAAAAGAATCCACATAATCAGTCTGCAGGTACATGTCTTTCTCTTAGTAGTTCTGCTTGGATGCTGCTTATACATTTAAATATGATAAATGAAACTGTCCCCAGCTACATACCTTTGTCTTAGAAGTTGTGCATTGGTACTGCTGATGCAAGAACTTGTGACTAATGAAACTTATTATTGAAACTATGTGTTTCTAAGGAACTTGTCATTTTGTGCTATATTTCTACAGTAAGATTTTCCTTCTTTGAGGCAAACTACATAAAAGCATTGTAATTCTGCAATAAAACACCTGTTTTTCATCCTCCTACAAGACCTCCTGATCCCAGCTGTTTCTGTGTCTTTTTCTTTAATCTCCTACACTTCCCACTCAAGTTTTAGGATCCTCCAAAGCTGGGCTACAGTATGCCTTTTTAGCATCCACCTAAGTATCATGTCACTGATCTGATCGCTTTTGAATCTTTTGCTCCATGTTCCATATCATCAGTCACTTGTTTACTTGTCTATTTTCACCCTCTTCACTAGTATATGAGCTTGTGAGGTGGAGGAGGGCAGCAAAAATGGCCAGAATAATAGCTAATGTACTGTTTATGCACAGTAAGTTTTTACTGCTGACTATACTGCTGTAAGGCATTATCCTCTGGGCCAAACTGTCCCATCTTCATGAGACCAGCTGTGCCTACTTGCAAAAGTCTATCACCGTCAGGCCTGTGGACTGTAGACCCCTAGGAATGGGCAAGGAGGGCCACTGGACCCTCAACTAGCTACTACTGGTTTTCCTACAGACAAGGGAAAACAATGAGAAGAAATTTAAAACATATAGAAGAAATGTTCAGGAAGTTTCTGAGCAGGTTTATGAGTTTATGATAGCAGCTATCTTTAATCTCTTCCCCATCAAATCTCAGAGATTCTTGAAACAGCACATTTTACAATAGAGGAAATTTGGAGCAAGTGTTAGAACACAGTCCGAATGCTTTGAAACTCATGTTAAGATTTATTCCCAATGTAATAGTATTAAGAGGGGATTGGAAAAATTTTTTTTTGGTCTTTTTGAGACAGGGTCTCCCTGTAGCCTCAGCTGTCCTGGAACTCACTCTGTAGAAAGGCTGGCCTTGAACTCACAAAGATCCGCCTGCCTCTCCGTCCCAAGTGCTAGGATTAAAGGCATGTGGCCCCATGCCTGGCTAAGGGATTGGACATTTAAGAGGTGACTAGGTTATTAGGAAAAAATGAATGCCATTCTCGAGAGAATGAGTTCACTGTTCCAAGAGTGACTATTATAAAGCTAGGCTGTTCCTTGAATTTTTAACTTTTCTTCACTGTCTTATTTTCTTTTTAGTTTCTGTTATAACACAGCATGAAGCCTCCTCAGATGTGGAGGAGAAGCATACTGTGTGATGCCTGTACTGTGTTCTAAGACTTCCCAGCCTCCAGAACTGTGAACCAAAATAAACCTACATTCTTCATAAATAATTCAGTCTCTGGTATTCTTGACAGCAACCCAAAATGGACTAAGGAAGTAACACTAGCATGTACAGTGCAATTAACAAAACATGCAAGAGAAGCACTGACAAGCAACATGCATGGTCCCCTTCCTAAGAGGTCAGGCTGCTATTGGAGAAAGTGAGGGTGACTTCCAGGGAATGTCACCAATGACAGCAGTATAAAGGAAAATCCTAGGAGGGCTTTTCATAAATGTTATCTCTACTCACAACACAACAACAAATAATACTTATTTAATAAAATAGTAATAAAACAGCTGAATCAGTACTTTGTTTTTCAGTCAAATCCCTTTAGTTTCCATGTGATCAGTAAGAATTATATGTTGGGCTGGAGAGATGGTTCAGTGGTCAAGAGCTCCAACTGGTCTTGCAGAGGACCCAGGTTCGATCCCCAGCACCCACATGGTGGCTAAGAACCGTCTTTAACTGCAGTTCCAGGGGAATCTGACACCGTCTTCTGACCTCCGTGGCATTGCACGACACGGGTGCACAAACCTACATGCAGACAGTACATTCATACACATAAATAAATAAAATATAAAAAGAATTTTTTAAAGAATTAGATGTTAACTGCATTATTTTCTTTCTGGTGAGATTTCGTTTCTATCCTTAATGTTAGTATTATTTCAAATTTCAGGTAAAGATTTAAAATATTTTCCAAGCCACCTTCCCCTTCACCCCAACTGAAGAAAGGCTGAAGAAATAAAAAAAATTCCTCCTTGGAAAGTGTCTTGGACCTTGCCAGTCACTGTTTTTTCCTTAATAGGTACTCAGTTTCTCTGTATATGCATAGTAACTGATGATCATGAAATCAAAATTCCACTTGCCCTTTCTCATTTCAAACATGAGAAAGTCCGCTTCATCCATTTCCAACAGGATTCTTACAAAATGACAAGTGTGATAAGCCTCAGACTGCTACAGGCATCAAACACCTCTGAGGACCATAGGTGTAACATCTGTTTACAGTGAGTCCTAATGAACTTTACCTTCTAGGTGCAGCACAGTTTCAATACGAGAGACCTCCTTACCTCTTTTTCATAGAACAAAGAAAAACAGGGTGGTAGTGAAGTCATCCTTTAACGGTAAATTAGAGCTGACTGTTATAGAAGTAATCTCTTATAAAACTGGAAAAACTGCTTTCTTTAATTGACTAATATACATAGGAACTGTAAAAAGGATTATTGTCTATTCAGAAACAACTATAATACTAAAGTCTCTTTAAGTAGTTCATATAATTAATACAAGAGAGCACTGATAGCAGCAATGGATTATTCTGCCAAGGAGATGCTAGCCAGGGGA
>VZQC01011408.1:58490-163315 GCA_009823505.1 Rhizomys pruinosus | reverse complement strand
GGGTATCACTGGAAAAGCTGTCAACCCATGAAGGGAAACAACCTGAACAGACTGGAGTCCAAAATGACAACTCCAAAGAAATTAGACTGTTTTCTTCTCGCCCACTTGTGCCCCTTTCCCAAAGCCCAGGGAACAAACTGCGGAAGAGGAGGCGTGGTAGGTTGTAAGGGCTGTGGAGAGATAGGGGTGAATCATGAGACTACAGGAATATAGTCTGGACTCCTGACTGATCAACATGCCTGTGCATACAAGCTTCTCCAACTGGACTATGGGAACCTTGGGTTGTTCAAAATTTGGACATAGATACTTGCAAAATGCCCCACTTACCTAATTGTATGACATACTGAGTAACATCTGCAAACAAGTGTGTCATTATATTGTAGAATCCTTTAAAAATAAAAAATAAAAAAAAACAAAAAAACAAAATGACAAGTGTGAAGAATTATCACACAGTAAGCCCTAAAAGCAGTGAATGTGCTAGATTCACTCCATGCCCTTGTCACAACTTCTATAAATTAGTCCAGAGAGGACAGAACAGTATGGCCTTGCTGACTAGGGCTGTCCAAGTGGCAGCTTTCCGGATCCCCAGTTCCCTATGTTCACAAGGAGCAAGGCATTATCACCCAGACACTGGCCAAAGGCCATTTCAGCCAGCCAAGGCAGAATTACCCTCTTCTGTCAGAGACAATCCTGGAAGCAAAGAGAATTGTTGCACATTTCAGGTCCCTTTCTCTGAACAATCTGTGGTCATGAAAGCATTATCCATGGTCACCAGCAGATCTGCTTTTTGTTGCACAGTCTCACTCTCACTTTAATGAAGAATTACCCAATGAACATTGAAAGGACGAAAAGCCTCGAACTGCTACAGACATCAAACCCCTCTGTGGATCCTACTTGTAACAATTATTTATAATGAGTCTTAATGAAACTTACCTTCTAGGTGCCACAAAGTTTTAATACGAGAGACTTTCTTACTTCCCCTCCATAGAACAAGGAGAAATATGATGATGATGAGGTCATTCTCTAACTGCAAATTGGAGCCAACTGTTATAGAGGCAATCTCTTATAAAAACTGGTAAAACTGCCTTCTTTAATTGACTAATAGACATAGGAACTGTGAAAAGGATTATTCTCTATTCAGAACCAAATATAATACTAAAGTCTCCTTAAGCTGTGCACTTAAGCAAAATATATTAATACAGGAGAGCTCTGATATCAGCAATGGATTATTCTACCAAGGAGATGTTGGCCAGGGGATCCAAGTCCCCTGGTAAAGGTAAAGGCTTCTTGCTTGTAAACTGGGATACCTGCAAGAAGAGAGGCAATAAGGCCCTGCTGTTGAAGACCTGATGTAAGCATGGGAAAGATGTACTGAGACCGCACTTGCAAGTGTACAGTTGGTCTCTGGAATACCAGAGACTGTTACCAAAGGTCACTAAACCAATAAAGCAAATATAGGTCTCCTTGAGTCAAGCAAGACTCCTCTGTCAGCAGCAACTACACCTCACCTGCCTGGAAAAATTGTGCAGCAGTGGCAGCCATATGCCTGTATATTCCAAGTCTAATTGTCTATTAGCTCTCTCCTTGGAGGAATAACCCACAGCTGACACCACAAGCTTACATCCTCTAATGGTTAGGAGATGTTATAAGCCACAGTAAGACCCTGTCATATTTTACAGAAAAAAACATAATTCATGGATTAACATACCATCCAAACATCTGTGTCTATACCAAAGTAACCTACCATAACAATTAGTAATGTTTAAATACCTATATATCTAATTGCTTGTGCTTCATTAGTAGGATTGAAAGGTTATTCCTGGACAAACTGTCAGTCCATGAAAGGAAACAGCCAGAATTGACCAGAGTCCAAAACGACAGCTCCAGAGAAAGTAGACAGTTTTGCTTCTCGTCCACCTGTGCCCCTTTTCTAAGCCTAGGGAACAATCTCCGGAAGAGAGGACATGGTAGAATGTAAGGGCTGTGATTGGGGTGAATGGTGAAACTACAGCTATATAGTCTGGACACTTATTTGATCAACTTGATTGAACATACAAGTCCCCCCAGCTGGATGGTGGGACACTTGGGCTGTGTGGTTTTGGGCACAACTGCTTGCAAATTGGTTTTACATGAAGGATGCTTGTACTCATAACTTATTTATTGTTAAAAATGAAAAAAATAAAGAAGCAATAGAAAAAAATAAAAAATAAAATGTTCATTTATTAAAAAAAAGTTTATCCTGCAAAGTTGTGAGTTGATTAACAATATCTAAACATCAATATGTTTAGTTAGAACAGTATCAGTAAATCTGTAACAACCCATGGACTCGAGGAAATAAGGAAAGAGAGCTGTGAACAGAAACTTGCAAAGAATCCTGGAGAGAAAACATGGTGAGAAGATCAATGGCAGTAGTGAGGGGCTGCGGGGAGCCCTGGGCAAACACACAGAACTAGGAGGATAAATAAGCGGATCTCAACATACTGTCTACTTATATTTCTTATATTTCCTACCAGAGCTGTCCAGGATTGGACCCAGCCAGAAACCATTAGGGATTCAAACCATTGATTTAATTTACACAATGGAGCTTCTTGTGGACAGACCTGTATGGAAAGGTAGGGTGGACCAGAAATGTCAAATGGAAGCTACTGGGCATATCTACTTAATAAATTTTTTTTTGTAACATGGGATTATTCAATTGATTTTTAAGACTCCTTGTAAAAGAATCTCCTCAGGCTTTTCCATATTATTTTATAATTTACTTTCTGCCTTTATTCTAGTTTTACTCAATAGCCCAGTGATTCTCAGATTTAAGTGCATATCAGAGAGTTCTGGAGGAGGACTTATTAATACTTGGATAACACCAGGGGATGGGTTTCTGACAGAGTATGTGTCGAAATACCCAGTATTACACATTTCTCCCAACTTCCCCAGTGACCCCATTGCTGCTGCATGAGGTCATACTTTGACAGCCACATGCTTGCCTGGCAGAAAAATAAACCCCAAGTGCATATATTGAGAGAGGCAAGCTGTGTCTCTACCATTGGCCAATTTTCCTGCCCATCAATTTGTTGGACACTGTACCTGTTACTCCCAGAGCCCTCCCCTCAGCGTTTTGATCTTTATTTTATGAGTTCAGGCTTTAATGGCTCTAGTAATCCACCAGTTTCAATCCTTGTCTCTTCTTTTGTTCTCCCAGCCACTTCTGGACATTCTCTTGTACTTGGGTGATGGTCCCTTGCACTGTTCTTGTCTAGCACCACTGTCAGTTTCTTCCAGGTATGCCCCTACTTATGTAGGATTTCATTTCCAGACTTTTCAAGACTCATTCTTGATCATCCCTTTCTGCACTGTCCATCTAGGATTTTTCTTCCTGCCTCTAGAAATACAGGTTAGACCTCACCTGCCAGATAGAATCACAATCCTAGTGTTCAAAATGAAAGATAAAAAGGTAGTATACTCTATACCACAGCTTGAGAGGATAAGCTTCCCCCCTGCAATGTCTGAGCATTTTGTACAACATGCAAACATGTGTTCATTCCTTTGGGTAGATTACATTGAAAGTGATATGCAGAAGAGATGAAAAGCTTGACAAGCCCTAAGAGACTTTATATGGTTATGAAAGAAAAATATCTTTCAGCTTGAACATTTAACACTAGCATTAGTTTATGTGATGGAAGTTTGGGCACCAGAGGAGAAAAAGTCATTGCACTGTGAACTGGGAAGAGATTTCAGGCTAATTATGAATCTTACACATGGCTAATGATGCAGAGGCAGCCAGCAGCATCATGGTATTGCTTCTCCTTTGTGTCTCATGGTTCTGATACAAAGTAGAAACCTTGGCAGTCGTGTGGACCCTGCCACATACTCTCAAACAAGTGCATTAGCTTTTTGCTGTTGTGTGCATCATGGTAAACTGTATTTATGTTATTTTTGTTTGGGGAGGCACCCTCATTATGCTTAATCTCTGAAATATTTTGAAGAAGTGATGGCATTCCTGGTTGAAGCTGAAATTTCTTCTGAAAGGAAAGTGGAGCTTGGTTATCCGAAGTCTGCTGCTGGGAGAACTCTAGCTAAGGGCTTCTAACAAAAATTTAAGAAGAAATATAATCAAACAGGGCAAAAGGAGGTTCTTCCTCACAGTGCTTTGGCCTGGTATAGATGGAATGGATCACAAAGCTTTGGTTTGAGCTGACATAACAAAATAATGTAAACGGAGTGGAATACATATCTGATGCTTGTTTCTCAAAGATTTGAAGCTAGGGACTTACAAGTGAAGGCACTGGCAGATTCTGCGTCTAGTAACATCCCTCCTGGCTTTCAAATAACTGACCGTTAAGGTTTGTTTTGTTTTATTTATTTAGTTGATTTTTTGCTATTTATTTTCTTCTGCTGTTGCTGTTGATTATAATTTTTATTTTTTCTTTGGTAATTTCATAAATAAATAGAGTGATTTAGATGACATCTTCCCAACTACCCCTGAGACTCCTCAAAACACCACCATAACCTCTCCTAATTTCATGTTCTCTCTCTTTCTCTTTCTCTCCCACTGAATCCAATTAGTGTTGCCTCTATGTTTATAAATGTAGGGTGCTATCCATTAGAGTATGGACAACAAAGTCTCAAACTACCTTCTAAATTCTTATCTTTGTACCCATAAGGAGTGCAGCTCTCTTCCTTCATCAGACAAGCTTCTTTATGCTGTGAATGATAGTTACTACAGAGACTCATACCAGGTCAGAGAATAGATTATAAGTAATTCTAAGTGCTTAGCCCTATGTGGAAGAAATAAAAGTATATTTGTATATCACCTCTCCACACCAGGGCCCAGGGAACATTGCGGAAGGGGTGGCAAAGACAGTAAGAGTCAGTGGCCAGGGAAGACTGCTGCGAAAAGCTGCCTTCTCCACAGACAACGCTGTTGTACTCAGGGGCTCACAGCAGCTTTGGTTGCCATAAAAGACCTCCACAATATCAAGAACCAGCTAGTCAACTCTTCATCACCAAGAGGAAAAGGACTCCACAGGGCTCCAACTCTAGCTGAAGCACCAAATACCATTCTATTGTGGAATCAGCCATTCAACATGGAATACGGCAGAGTGGTAGTAGTGGTGGTGGTGTATAAACACTCCATAGTACTGACAGCATAACTCAGTCTTTCAGTGCAATGTCTGAACTGGGGAATGTACGTAATATACTGATATTTTCATTAAAAGTTAGGCAAAATTGGAATATCTCTTAACATAGGCGTCCAATAAACTTTTTGCCTCTTGCTCTGCCCAAGTGAATTCTTATCAAAATAACTCTCTTAAAATTCTGTGTAATTCCAGGCACTCAGTATGTTTGACCATTTAGAGAATTCATAATATTCAACTTGCCACTGGTCACTAAGAATTCCTTACATTTCCCTATTTCAAAGAAATAGTACAAACTGCTTTTCAAAACATTTGTTTCAGGATGTTTATATCTAGCTAGAACATCTTTTTAACATTTGTGTTCCACAAAGAGATGGCTGGGCTCTTTGAAGTGAAATATTCAAGAAAATTTCTCAGTTAATTCATGAAGATAAAAGACAAATGAAACTGCTTATTAAGAGAAGCACTAATTGTGAATGATAAACAGTGACACATATTCCATTTGAAAAATAAGAATCCCAAGTGGGGATTAATAAAGAATAGATTTGATTAAAGGAAGGAATGTCCCAGCGTTCTTGTTCCTGCTTCCTTTCTCACTCACTCTTGCCTTTCCCTTTTTGCTCTCTGTCCTTTCTCCAGCCTTCCATGCCCACATGACTTCTAGTCTCAGAAGACTCTGGCAGACATGGAGCAGAGAAGCTGGAACATTTCTCTTTATTTGCTGCCACGTTAGCATCTCTTGTGCTCTCTGTGTGCCCTCTGTGGTTGCAGTCCCTTTTATTTATTACCAGTCCCTCTGGTCCTGGCTCCTGCTGGATAGGATCAGGATGGTTTCAGTCTTTCTGAGGTCTCTAATCCTCCTGCCTTTGATTCCCAACCCCAGTGATGGAATTGACTTCAACTTTCCCCCAGTTCTCTTAATCCTTCCAACAATAACTTGACAATAATGTCCTTCTGATTGAAATATTTCAAGTGGTTTCTGTTGTCTTGACTTACACTGTGAATAATTTCTGATGAAAATGCATTTTTAGAAGAAAGGTAAGCTTTCAGAAAATTTCAGATTATAGTACAGCTACCAGATAGTCTGCATCTATCTACTATTAACAACCTTACACTAGGCTGGTCAGTTTAGTAACAATTGACCACAGCTGATTATCACATCTTCAGGACACTTCATCGCATTCCATTGTCTCTGTAGATTCCTTTGGGTTGTGAGAGTTTTTAAATTTTACTTGTTTTAGATAACATGACAATTTAAAAATATATTTTATTTTTTATTTTTGTGCATGAGTTTATTGCTTGCATGTACATAAGTGCACCTATTTGTGCATTGCCTATGGAGGTCAGAAGAGGGTGTTGGATTCTGCTAGAACTGGAGTTACTATGGATAGTCATTAACTGCCAGGTGAGTGAAAACACTGGTTAGATATGTTTTTGAATGTACCTGTGGGGTTTTGTTCTGATGTTCCTCATGATTATAAGGGGATTTTCTTTTTGGGAAACTCTACAACAAAATAACACTTTTGTCATTTTACATCTAGGGTCCACACTACAAATAGGATGGATCAGTGTTACTATGGACCTTGGTCACCTGCCATGTTGATGTTTATCAGGGGTTTCTCTCTGTGCTCCTCTATTTTCTTTCTGTGCTCTTTGGAGACATCATCATGGGCAGCTCAACACTTACAGGGGTAGGGACTCTACTAATTTTTATAATCCTGTGCAATTAAAGTCATGCTACTTAATGGGAGAAGAACATGGCTGTCCTCCAAGTATTTTAGAGAAGTATTTATGCTTAACTTGACTGTGAGCTGTTTTTCTGGTAATATAAAGTACCTATAGGGTGTCTGTGACTTATACTACAACAATTTTGAAATATAAGGAGTTGCTATTTTCTCAGATGCACATTAGAGGACATTAACTCGTTCAAATTCTCTGCATCCTATCCTTGCAAACTAGAAACAGTTACTGTACTTCAGAACTATAAATGGGATATCAAAGTAATGTAATGTCCCAAACTTCAAAGTCTTGTATCTTCCCTAGAAAGAGCAATTAAATATTCATATGGTCAAATGGTCCTATTACCTTCAAGTAATAAGAATCTTAACAGCACAAATACCAACAAAAAAAAGAAAAAAAAAAAAAACAGATGAAACCAATCTATCACGGGTACATTTTACAAAAAAGGACTAAGTGCTCAGCTATTTCACTATAAAATGGTGAAACTATAATCTACGTAAAGATTAAACTATTCTTGGGCTGGAGAGATGGCCTAGCAGTTAAGAGCGCCGACCGCTCTTACTGAGGACCGGGGTTCAATCCCCAGCACTCACATGGCAGCTGAGAACCGTCTGAAACTCCAATTCCAGGAGAACTCCAGTTCCAAGGGAATCTGACACCCTCTTCTGACCTCTGCAGCATTGCACGACACGGGTGCACAAACTTGCATGCAGACAGTACATTCATACACATACAGAAATAAATAAAATTAAAAAAAAATTAAAAAAAAAGATTAAACTATTCTTTTGTAATTACGGACAGTGGACAGCTAGTCTTCAAGTCCTTACCTTATAATAAGATCACCCAAACAAGTAAGCCATGAGTCTGCCACAGGGAGCATGCAGTCCTTAGTTTTATGAATCATTTTTGGTCAAATTACTAATGATTTCTGGAATGCTGTATTTTTGAAAAGCTTTTAAAATTGTTTCTTTCAAAGAGTGCAAACCATCTCAGTCACTATTACCTTGGTAGTGCACTAGTGAGGAAAGTAACAGCATCTCCCACTGAATTTTATGTCCCACAGCTGGTTACAGAGTCAATACAGTGAACAGTTATTTACTGAATAGGTCTAATGCACCAGGTCTTGTACTGGGTGCCAGTCCTCTATTACAGTAGAGTGCAAAGACTGGCAGTACAGAAGTTCCTGAGGTCCCTGTGGCTTCCTGTCAAAGATGGATTCTGTCACAGAGCTATACTTTTGTCCCCTGATTATTGTCCTTTTCAAATGAAGGAGTTTGGGATCTCCAATTTGCAGAAATTCCTCAAATGGAACGGACCTGTTTCCTCTTTCAATTTTCCTCTTTTACTTCTTGAAGACTATAGAGAAGACATGTGTCAGACTGGAGAGCTGGAGCAGCCATTAAAAGCTCAGGCTCATGGCATCAGCCATGGGTTATTCTTCCAAGGAGAGAGCTAATAGACAATTAGATTTGGGATATACAGGCATATGGCTGCCACTGCTACACAATTTTTCCAGGCAGGTGAGGTGTAGCTGGTGCTGACAGAGGAGACTTGCTTGACTCAAGGAACCTGTATTTGCTTTATTGGTTTAGTGACCTTTGGTAACACTCTCTGGTATTCCAGAGACCAACTGTACACTTACAAGTGCGGTCTCAATACATCTTTCCAATGCTTACATCAGGTCTTCAACAGCAGGGCCTTATCACCTCTCTTCTTGCAGGTGTCCCAGTTTACAAGCAAGAAGCCTTTACCTTTTGGGGTGACTTGGATCCCCTGGCCAACATCTACTTGGTAGAATAATCCATTGCTGATATCAGAGCTCTCCTGTATTAATATATTTTGCTTAAGTGCACAGCTTAAGGAGACCTTAGTATTATATTTGGTTCTGAATAGAGAATAATCCTTTTCACAGTTCCTATGTCTATTAGTCAATTAAAGAAGGCAGTTTTACCAGTTTTATAAGAGATTACCTCTATAACAGTTGGCTCCAATTTACAGTTGAGAACGACCTCATCATCACCATATTTCTCCTTGCTCTATGGAGGGGAGGTAAGAAAGTCTCTCATATTAAAACTTTGCAGCACCTAGAAGGTAAGTTTCATTAGGACTCATTATAAACAGTTGTTACAAGTAGGGGTTTGATGTCTGTAGCAGTCTGAGCCTTTTCTTCCTTTCAATGTTCAGATGGGCCAACCTTTCTGTTGGCACTTTCTGGTACATCCTACACAATGCAAAGCTGTATCTTTTCTTTCTCAGCCCTTAAATTGGTGACATTTTGACCTGTGTGAACATAGAAATCTTTTCCCGTAGTTAGTTTTAAGATTTGAATTGCAAAGTTTTTGACAAAAAGTTTTCATATATATCTGTATCCCCCCTTTTTATTTTAGGTTTTTGTTTTTTGACCCATGAGTCTCAAAAAGGCAGTTGTAGTACACATACCTATAGGCAAGAATCAAGGCACAGATTTCATCAAATTCATCCAAGCTGTTTTGGGTGACTGTGTGTGGTTTACTTGGGAAGCAGACTTAATTTTTTAAGTTAAATCATCCTACGGGTAAAAGAGAATGCTACAAGATGATATTGTACAACAGAAAAATTATAGAGAACATTTGTATGTGCCAATCCCAAAGTCATTGTTATACAGATTTTAAGTAAGACAAATGTGGACAACAACAATTTATATTTCCAATTAACTCAGGAGCAATACGATTTTTATCAGAATCTTTAAACCAATATTGTTTAATATACACATATTTACTTTTACTAAGTCCTAAAACACCATGTAACCCGTAGACAGAGTCTGAGCAAAATTGGATGCTTGTTGAACTCACGTCCATTAAATATACATTAATCGAATATAGATCTGTGTCCCTCTCCTGTCCCTCCCACCCCTCCTGATTCACCATTTCAGTCAGTTTTCTGATGCAGTCTTTCTGTTGTTGTTCTTTTAATATGCATCCCTCTCCACAAGAAATATTTACAACTGGGTTATTGGCGCTAGCATCCACATATGAGGGATACCATTCGTCGTTTGTTTTTCTGGGACTGTGTTACTTCACTTAATATAATATCTTCTAGCTCTATCCATTTACCTGCAAAGTTCATGATGTTGTCTTTCTCTACTGCTGCATAGCACTCCATTGTGTCTAGTGATTAGGAGGTGTTATAAGCTACAGTAAGACCCTGTCATATTTTACAGAAAAAAACATAATTCATGGATTAACATACCATCCAAACATCTGTGTCTATACCAAAGTAACCTACCATAACAATTAATACTGCTTAAATACCTATATATCTAATTGTTTGTGCTTCATTAGTAGGATTGAAAGGTTATTCCTGGACAAACTGTCAGGCCATGAAAGGAAATAGCCAGAATTGACCAGAGTCCAAAACGACAGCTCCAGAGAAAGTAGACTGTTTTGCTTCTCGTCCACCTGTGCCCCTTTTCTAAGCCTACGGAACAATCTGCGGAAGAGGGGGTGTGGTAGAATGTCAGGGCTGTAATTGGGGTGAATGGTGAAACTACAGCAATATAGACTGGACACTTATTTGATCAACTTGATTGAACATACAAGCCCCCCCACCTGGATGGTGGTACCCTTGGGCTGTGTGGTTTTGGGCACAACTGCTTGCAAATTGGTTTTCCATGAAGGATGCTTGTACTCATAAATTATTACTTATTGTTAAAAAATAAAAAAAAAAAGAAGTAATAGAAGAAAAAAAAAAAAGCTCAGGCTCACAACCAAAAAGACAAAAGAAGACATGTGCTACTGCTTTGATTTTTTTTTTATTTTGACTTTATAAGAGTGTTTGAGACAGACAAGGAGGAAACGACTCTTCCTGGGACACTGGACACTGTTATACACTGTTGAAATTTATTAAGAGCACTATTAGTTGTTATAATAAATTCTTTAAGTGTATCTTGTATATGTTGTGGATGAGGCAATTTGAATCCCTAGTTTGAAGATCTTGGTTCCTTGAGCAAATGGGCTATGAATCTAACAATCATCTGTAGAAGCCTAAGGCCAGCATCACCTGGCTGAAATACTCCATGCTGCTTTGAGACAACTATGCAAAGATAGTGGCTGATAATCCTGGCTTCTGAAGGTGAAGACCCAGACAAGGCTGCGTCAAAGTTTCTACCAGACATTTTGTTATTTTTAGCCTTAGTAAACTTTAGATGCCTTCTTGACCATTTCTTCCTTGGGAGAGGAACAGCTCTTGCCCTGGTAGTCAATAAGAAGAATTGGTGGGACTGTTCTTACAAGGCAAGGCTGTGATTGACCTAAATAAATGGGTGTGATTGATCTAAACCAATGATTGTTAGTGGTTCAAATACCCCTTCTTGGACCCAAAGAGAATGCTTTGGTAGCTTTCTCCCTGGATGTTGCGTCATCAACACAATAAAAGACTCAACTATCTTTTTCTTATTTGCCTACCTTTATTAGTCCTGGCTGAGTGTGTAACACAGAACAAATAGAGAATAGTGTCAGTACCATTGGCAGCAAAATATGCATGGTAGTGCTAGATAAGCAGAAAGCAGGCTGAGCTGTGAAAACAGCCTGGCAGCTGCCTGCTTGATTAAGAGTTGAAGAAGCAAGCAAATAGTTCATGACTATCCAGGACAAGAAGAATGGAAGGAGGAACAGGAGAAGATGGGGAGCTATGGCTGAAGAAGGAAAGCAAGCTGTAAAGAGCCAAAAGAAGAAGAAACTATAGGTCCTGGTCACCAGAAGTTCTGGAGAGTTGTCAAGTTTCAGTTCCAAGGGAGGAGGGTGCTGAGAGCCAGTAGACCGGGTGCTGCCAAGGGCTAAGATCCTGACCGCCAAGGCCACCATGCAGACTGGAACATCTGAAGGGCTGATGGTCCCTGAGCCAGAGGCCTGCATGACGCATAGCACTGGAGGGTGCTCCTTGCTCCTAAGCCTGTCTGCCTACTGATGCCACTCTCAGCTGCCCATCATTGTGAACAAAAGCTGCCAAAAATCTACACTTAACGAGCTTCTCCCAGCCTGGCCATGATTTCTACCCAGGCATAGGGGAAGGAACCCTCAGCCAGCTGGTGGGTGGCATGCTGAGTCTCTTTAGTGTTCTACTCCATGCTTAATGAACAGATTCAGTCATAGAACACAATAATCCCTAAAGCATTAGAGTGTAAAATCATGAGTGCATCCATTAGGGAAGTGGGTCAAAGAGGATTTGTCAGCCTTTTAATGTCCTAACTCTCAGATGTTTAATTTTTCATAAGTGGATTTTTTAAGCCAATTCCCTTTCCCTCTCAAATACATTACCCTTAATTCAGTGCCAGTTGACACACTCATTTTTAACTATATGTTAAAAAGAAGCAAGATTAGTCTTCATGGTGGAATAATTATGAAATCCAAGTTTTCTAAAGGATTCTGTCCTTGAAAAGAAATCTTTTGTCAGTAAGGTCCCTTGTGAAAAAGCACCCCAAATTTTAAATATTATGGCAGATACATTAGTAAAATAAATGAAAATTTCATAACCAAAATGAACTTAGGTGCATGCAAGTAGAAAAAAGTCATTGAAATACAATATTCATTTATTGTCCAGTCTAATGGACTTGTTCGCTGTCTCCAGAAAAATAAATGTGATTGTGAAATTTTTCCTAAAAGATGAGACTTAGAATCTGTGATGTTGTCCAGCCCCTTTTCTTTACAATGCTACAATGCTAACATAATCTTTTAGTATCATATATTTCCTTCTTCTTTTTTTTTTTTTTTTTTTTTTTTTTTTTTTGAGAGAATCTCCCTATAGCCCCATCTGGTCTGGACTCACTATAGAGTATCCTAATTTCTTTTGAATTTTTGAGATTCAATGGTTAGTGAGAATGTTAAAGGGACATTAGAGAAATCCAAATCCCCAGAGAGCAGTGTGTGGAGTGAGCACCAAGCCAGTAGACCACGATGCCTAGCTTGGAGCTTTATACGACTGATGCTGAAAGCTCAAAACCATGATTGTTAGAGAGGGTGGAAAGGATAAGGACCATAACTAGTATGTGCTGCACCCATTTGCCTATGTGATATTTCTACTTTGGAAAAAGCATGTTTTAAATTGTTGGTTTATTTCGCTTAATGACCATACTTAACGCCCATACCAATTTGGCCGAGGGTCTTAAGGGATAACTTTGTTCCTTGCCCTCAGAGGTCAACTAAGTCCCAGGGGACTATGCATGGAGAGATCTCTTGAAATGTCCTGCAAATGTGACTCACCAGTCTTCCTGTGCAGGGAGGTCTTGGAGATCCACTAATGAGACTTCAGCCAGTGTCTAGTCTATAAAGAGGAAAATCTGCTCATGCTTCAAAAAGGGAAGCCTGGTCTAGCAAGACCTGACTTTGTCCTTGAGTAGATGGAACTGGTGATTGAAAAGCCAAAAGGAGTTAGGAGTTCCCTACACCCCCCCGCAAAAAAAACACCTGAGTAACCCTTGAGGACCAGATCCTCAAGTGACCTTGAGAAAACAAAAACCTTGGTTAATCTGGGCTGTGTGGTCTTAAACATCCAAAAGGAAATTATAACCAGAAATAATCAAATAGTAAGGCCTGAGAAATTGTACTTTAGGCATAAAACTTGAGATCTTAGTAAAAAGACAAAAGTAAAAAAAAAAAAACAAAAAAAAAAGAGCACAGTTGTTTTGCCTGTTTTACTGGCAAGTAAAACCTGGAGGCTGTCACTGCTTTTGCCACCCTTCAAAGACATGAGACACAGCTTTTCAACCTTCCAATATGGGCTGAAAACTCATGTCTCTCCAAGAATCCTCTAAAACTTCAGTGTCAGATGGGGACTACTGAAGCATCCAACTTCTGGACTGAGCTACTACTGGGGTTTCAGCCTCTGCAGAGAATAGACTGCCATTGTTGGACTACCCAGGCTGTATCATGGAGACCAGAACAGGAAGATCAAGACAGGATGCAATGCTTACTGGACCTCATTTGGTGACCATGGGAAGGGAAATCCCCAGTGTGGAGCACAAGGGCAGAACTGATGGTTGTTTGGGCTTGCCAAGGAGACTTCAAACATGACATCTTTCAGCCTAATAAAGACAAAAAAATCACAAGCTGAAGATGCTAAAACCTATGATATATATGGCATGCATATATGCATATTTTGGAGTGATGCATATTGGAAGGAATAACAACAAAAACAACAACAAAGACTGGGTCAAAAAACTGACTGAAATGGTGAACTTCTGCTCAAAACAGTAAACTTCTGCTTTGAGAATTTTGAGAGAGACTGAGAAAAAGATGAAAAACATGTTTGGCAGAATGCATGAGCTCTGGTGGGGTGAGGGGCAGGGAGGGGGCATGGATCTAGATTTGATTTGAACATTTGTACAAAATGCACAAAGCTTCAAATAAAAATTGGCTTTGGGAAAAATCAGCTGGTTTATTATATTATTTTTAAATGGTTTTTAAAAATAATACAATAATTAGTCATTGTGTTACTGTATTTTACCCTATGGTGTTTCTCACTTTGGTTAATGGAAACCTAAACTACCAATTAACCAACACAAACATTTTTAGACCTCTTCCAACCGTTTATTTGTTTTCTAAAGAGTCTCTCATTGGGCTGGAGAGATGGCCTAGCGGTTAAGAGCACCGACCGCTCTTACAGAGGACCCGGGTTCGATCCCCAGCACCCACATGGCGGCCGAGCCGTCTGAAATTCCAATTCCAGGAGAACTCCAGTTCCATGGGAGTCCGACACCCTCTTCTGACCTCCGCGGCGTTGCACGTCATGGGTGCGCAGACTTGCATGCAGACAATACATTCATACACATACGGAAATAAATAAAAATTAAAAGAAAATTAAAGAGTCTCTCGGTTACATTGATTTTAAGTCCTAATGATCCATAGCACCATCCATCATCTGTAGTCCTTTCAATCTAGACTTCAGCTTCCTTAGTATTGTTTTGAGACATTGTGTGCTTACTTTTCCTCCAGCGCACTGTATTGTTTTGAATTATATTTTATTTATTTAGTTGTGTGTATGTGTGTGAACACACAGGTATCCCTCCCAGTGCATGTGTGTAAGTCAGAGGGAAACTTGTAGAAGTCAGCTGTCTCTTTCCACCATGTAGATTCCTAGGGGTTGAGCTGAAGTCATCAGGCTTTGCAGACAGTTCTGCTACCAGATCAGTTACCCTGTGCACTGCATTTTTTATAGGAAGCAATCTTTTGAATGTATCAATTCAGTCCTTCCATTGCCTCCTTGAGTCTTCAATGACTCCTACTACACACAGGAACAACATAAATCCTTAATCCGTGTAGCTTTTTTTTTTTTTTTCTGGTGTGTGTATGAATGTACTGTCTGCATGCAGGTGTGTGCACCCGTGTCGTGCAATGCCGCGGAGGTCAGAAGAGGGTCTCGGATTCCCCTGGAACTGGAGTTCTCCTGGAACTGGAGTTTCAGATGGTTCTGGGCCGCCATGTGGGTGCTGGGGATCGAACCTGGGTCCTCTGTAAGAGCGGTCGGCGCTCTTAACCGCTAGGCCATCTCTCCAGCCCATCCGTGTAGCTTTTTACCATCTCACCCAATCTACCTTCCCATTCTCTGCTTCTGCACCAGCTGACACAAATTTGTGCACATTTTTGTACGTGCAACACATGGGAATCCAAATATGCGGAACTTCTTCCAGTTACTCTAATGTAGAAGTAGCAGAGCTTGGTG
Organism: Rhizomys pruinosus; assembly: GCA_009823505.1. NCBI lineage: Eukaryota > Metazoa > Chordata > Mammalia > Rodentia > Spalacidae > Rhizomys > Rhizomys pruinosus. The sequence goes on along the minus strand of VZQC01011408.1, from coordinate 147,749 downwards.
GGTAAGGGGATGGAGTGGCCTACCTACTCAGTGTGACGTGTGTTTAAATCTTGGCAGTGCCATCGTTACTTGTGTTGGTGCAGGGCAGTTCTTTCATTCCACTGAAATGGTTTATTCTCAGTTACAAAGGAGGACACATATCCATGGGGGTAAGTGTGAGAGTGCATGCTAGGTAACTGTCAAAATTGCTGGAACTAATTTAGCATCTAGCGAATGTTGGTGCACTTAAAAAGGCAGGGGGATCATGAACTCAAGGGCAGCTCAGATTATGTAGCTAGATGCTGAGAACCTGCCCCCAAGAAAACATAAAACAAAAAACAACAACAACAAAAAAGATTACTGAAGAATATTGGACTATTTTTCTTTGTTTGTATTTTTTTTTCTTTGAAGAAACTCAGAAGGGGAAACAGGACATGTATGGCAGACTGCTTGAACTGGGTAGGGGCAGGGGGCATGGAGGGAAAATGAGTCTGGATTGAACTAAGAAGAGATGTATGAAATGCACAAAGCTTCAATAAAAGATTAAAAAATAAAAAACAATTGGATCATTTTTCTAAATCATGTCTTCCTCCCTCTCCCATCAAAACTTTACCCAATGACAATCAGTGAATATTAGTAAGTGAATTATCCACACTTAGACTACAAATTGGTGAAAGGTAGGAAGTTCTAGCCAATCAAGCATTTGTACCCAGGTGTGTCCTTCGGTGCAGGTTCATTCCCTGGGGGTGGGGTGGGGGTGATTAAGAATCGTTGTAAGAAATGTACAAGAGCACAATTAAAAAAAATTTCAAACTGAGAGTTAGAATGTGGGCTCTTTCAATTAGTAGAACACAAATTGAAACCCTTTATGTTATACTTAAAAATTGAAGCTCAGGAAACTAAAGGATCAAAACTGGCAAGAATGGAGCATATTCTAGAATAATGAAAAAAACAGAAGAAGTACGTTCATTTACAATCACAATATAACACAGAGATAGTAAAATGCTCACATAATCATAATTTATATAAAATAGTGTGGTTATTTCATTTAAATACATTTATTTCTTTTTGCTGGTATTATCATAATTAAAAATTTTTATGACCACATAACTTTCATTGAATCAGAACACCAGAGAGCTTCTGTTTTTTCACTGTACAGTTAAAACTTTTAAATAATTTTCTGCTTCTAGTGTTTATTATGTAGTTGTTTACAATGGGTATATTTCAAAGACTGAGTTTATTAAATAAAAACCTTGGGCTGGAGAGATGGCTCAGCAGTTAAGAACACTGGCTGCTCTTGCAGAGGACCTGGGTTTGGTTCCCAGCACCTATATGGTGGCTGACAACCATCTGTAAGTCCAGTTCCAGGGAATCCAACACCTCTTCTGATCTCCACTGGCATCACACTACACAGGTGCACTTCCATATATGCAAGCAATACACTCATATTGAGGTTTATCTTTCTCTCTCTCTGCTTTGATTGAGATATTGCTGAGTGGAAGAATGGTTTAAAAATGGGTAAGAGAATTAATAAAACCAAGAATCAAATGGGGTAAATAATAATTAAAAAAATAAAAATGAAAAATAATTAAAACCTAACAAAATTTTAATTGCTTTAATATATACTGTGAGACCATTTTGAAAAGTTATTTTAAAGGGAATTTTCTACTTTCCTAACCAACTGAAAAACAAGTATTATTGTTAACATAGATAGGAAAATGGTACTTAAAGTTTATTTTAATCTTTATTTTGCCCATATTGACAGTGCTCATTTCTTTGCTTTTGCAATTCTATTTGTTGGATATACAATTTATCTATGTAGTTTGCCCATATACTTTTCTGAGCATAAAATTTGAGTTCTCTAACATCTTTTAAAATTAATCTCCTTTTCCTGTTCAAAACAACTATCAAACTTGAATTATAAACGAATACATTGGATCCAAACGGACCCTATTAAGGTTAACCATACCCTCTGCACCTTTACCCTCTGTTGCCCTTCTGCCTGCTTTTCCAAAGATTCTGTCTATAGTTTACAACCTTCTACTATTTCTCTCAGTTCCTCAATATATAAGTTTATCTTCATGTTACTTAGGTAATGTGTCTTAAAGTGTAATATATCTTAAAATGTAATGTGGACAAACCCTTCAGGAAAATTTTAACGTTTCTATTTTGATATCTATTAAAATCCATTTCTTATTGCACCAAGCTTCACTGATTTGAGGAATATAATATGAGAAATATAAATATGTACATGTTGTTTGGCAATGGCAACAACTTCAGAAAAGGGCAGTTAGGCAATTCCAATCTTGTGAAACAATCATAGAGTGTTCTTTAATATTCTTAAGTTGGAGAAGCCCATCTGCAGACTTGGCTGCTTGATGCCGTCAAGAGAGGATATAAACATGGGCTACATGAGGCTACTGCAACACAACAGTATGCTGCTTTACAGGATGTTGTTCAACAGCCACAAGGAATACATTATAATGACCAAAGTTTAGTAAATACATAAACCAGCCATGTGGCTGTTCATTACCATTATCAGCTTTATGCACTGTATGCAATCGTGTGTTATTCTTTTATATGACTGTCACTGCAGGAGGTTATTTATCCCAGCACCAAAACATGAGTAATGTGCTGTGCTATGATGTCACAATGGTGGTGAAATTATGCAACAGGAATTTTTCTGATCCATTATAATTTTAAGGGCTCACAGTCTACTGTTGATCAAAATCTCTATATAGTAGTTGTGGACACCATTTTTTAAGTGGGCATTTTTCTTATAGAAAGGAAATGCAGAGGTAGTCCGTCAAAACTGGAGAATTGTCAGTGACTAAGGTTCCTTTATTCTTGCTTCTTTGCCATCCTTAACATTTGTTTTTTGCCTTTTGGCCCCATATGGTGGCTTGATTCATACCACACTTAAGCCAGCATTGAGAAGGACAGATCAGAGAGTAAGGTTATGAAGAAGCTGAGGAGTAAGTGTTGTGAAGACTGTGATACTATGTCTACATATGCTGAGTCTAAGGTGATGTTGAGATAGATAGCCACTTGGCCATGTCAAGTAAGTGTTGTGAAGACTGTGATACTATGTCTACATATGCTGAGTCTGAGGTGATGTTGAGATAGCCGCTTGGCCATGTCAAGTAAGTGTTGTGAAGACTGTGATACTATGTCTACATATGCTGAGTCTAAGGTGATGTTGAGATAGATAGCCACTTGGCCATGTTGAGTAAGTGTTGTGAAGACTGTGATACTATGTCTACATTTGCTGAATCTGAGGTGATGTTGAGATAGCCGCTTGGCCATGTCAAGTAAGTGTTGTGAAGACTGTGATACTATGTCTACATATGCTGAGTCTAAGGTGTTGTTGAGATAGCCCCTTGGCCATGTCAAGTAAGAATAGTTTGCAGAGGACTGGAGTTTTTTTCCTAGCACATGCATCAGGTGATCCACGAACACCTGATGCCCTCTTCTGACCCCTGAGGTAACCTGCACACCTGTGTGCAGACAGACATGCACAAATGCACAAAGACATAAGTGAAAATAAAATAAATCATTTTTAAAAAGGAAAAAAAAAAACGTAGGCTGTTTCCAATGGAAGTTCACACCAAAGAAACACTTGTGTAGTTGTTCAGCATGTAGATGTGCATTGTACTTAAGGGTAATGATATGGAAGAAAATATTCAGAAAGTTAGGCCAGAGGAGTTAGAAGAGACAGAAGAAAGCCTATCACCAAGCCTTAAAGAAATAGTTTTAGTATATGGCCATGTAGAAAACAAACTCCAAGGACAAGAAATGGAATGGCCAAGATCAAAGAAGCAACAAAAACAGAGAAGGATGAAATGGATGTTCAGGGAAGAGATTGTTTCAGGAAATCAAGTTGGTCAAGGCCAAGGAAGCTATGAAATGAACAATATTCACTGCATTTATCAACATAGAGCTATTGATAATCTCCCCCAAATCATGGGATAAGAGCTTCAAAAGCTTGTCCAGAGTGGGCTGATGAGTGAGCTAGAAGTGAAGGAATGCAAGCTGCAGAATGGATCGTGGTTGCTCCTAGGGAGGAGTGATCCCTGTATCACATTTGAAGCCTCCAAAGAATAGGTGAGGATTTTCATTTTAAGTGTGAGAGATTGATCCTATCTGAAAGCCAGGGTGAATAAGCTATCTGGGAACACTAGGAACAGAGATGAGAAAGGTGGGAATCAAAGCTGGAAGAATTGGGAACCAGGTGAAGCAAAGTACTTCAAATAAGGGCTGGAAATCAGAGTGGCCTGTGTTGTATTTAAGAAGGACACAGAGAGGGAGCATTTTATTTCAGATCCTCTCTGCTTTTGTATAAAACCTTCCTGTTTTACAGACACACTCTCTGGTGTTCATTAGTGGCATAAGGGATGGTGTAAGGCCAGTAGTTCTCATGGTGCATTGCTTTACAAGAGAAAGAAATGGAGTCATTGTGGATGTCACTATTATGTAACGAACTTTATAGTTTTTACATTTGTGATAAAATTCCTGGAAGCTAGACATTGTCTCTGTCTTCTCAAAAGCACTCTTTTATTATCATCCATTTTTGATGACTTTTGTTTTCTCAGTAGTAAAAGAGATTTATGGAGGGATGGATCACCTTTTCTTCTAGTTTATGATGGTTTACATTTTAACAGTGTCAGATTGATGGAATATCTTTCTCCACTTTATTTCAATCCACTTCAAAGCCTTGACTCTTGTTAGTCATATGCTGAATGTCTTTTTATTCCCCACCAGCTTCCTGTTCCTTGATTGTCCTGATAAACTTCAGAGACATGAAGATACCAAGTGAACTCAGTAAATTCTTGGGGAGTCACTCTTTCCAGGTTCTTCAACATTTTCACAACTAGATTTAAATGCACACAGAGATCGGCAAATCTGTGACTTTAATCCCCAACCATGAGTATTTCTAAGGATTCTCTACAGGAAGCTTTTCCTTATATTCCATGTGTACTAGTGGTTTGGGCAGCAGGGCAATAATTAGTAAGAATACTGAATTTGGTTTCCAGAGGCTGCTTTGTGATTGAAATGCCCCCTCTGTGATCTTGGACAAGTCTCTGAACTTCAATGCCTAGGCATAAATTGGAAAGAATTCCAGGATTACCAGCTGCCCAACTGGACATAAGGTCCTCTTAATGGGAGGTAATTGATGCATGGTTCTGTAAACATAGCCAAGTACTCATGGCTGGACATGGGGTAGACCCTAGAGAAAAACCTACTTCTGTCACTTCCCTAGACCAATGTAATTTCTTACTGTGTTCTCAATACATATCCTTATATTTACAGATAAGTGCACCTTTTACTTCTTATCAAAAAAGTTTTTCTTTTTTTTTTTTTTTGCAACAGAAGAAACTATTACAAATTTCTACAACTGGTTAAATGCAAAGAAAACATTACTGTGAGGTGCCCAGTCCTAAGTGACACATCTACAATTCATCTCTATACCTAAGGCCCAGGCAAATTACAAAAGGTGTGGAAGGACTGTACGAGCAAGCGACACCTGCTGCTAATTATTGCATTCTAAACATGAAAGGGAAGCTTCACCAATGAAATCCCCACAGTGTGTAGTCTAGCAAGATCTGCATAATGACAAGACCAGTTGACAAGCCAAGGTGGATGAAAGGAATGTCACATGGTCCCACCTCAATATGAAGAGCTACAGGCAATCAATGGATGTTGAGGGAGGATCAGTTTTCTCCAGAGACTAGCTGAGCACACTAAATGGACTCAGTGCAATATATATATATATATAGATAGATAGAGATAGATAGATATAATATCTGTATTATCTATCCATTTGTCTATTTCTGTCATCTATATCAATGTTTCTATCTCTCTATATTATCTATTTTTCTATCATCTTCCTGTCTCTATCTTCTATGTATCTATGTATCTATCATATATCTCTATATTATCTATTTTTCTATCATATACCTATCTCTATCTCCTATGTATCTATGTATCTATCATATATCTCTCTATATTATCTATTTTTCTATCACCTACCTATCTTCTATGTATCTATGTATCTATCATATATCTCTCTATATTATCTATTTTCTATCATCTACCTATCTTCTATGTATCTATATCTCTCTATATTATCTATTTTCTATCATCTACCTATCTATCTTCTATGTATATATGTATCTATNCTAACCTGTAGAGGATGTAAGCTTGTGGCATCAGCCATGGGTTATTTCTCCAAGGGGAGAGCCAATAGCCAATTAGATTTGGGATATACAGGCACATGGCTGCCTCTGCTGCACAGTATTTCCAGGCAGGTGAGGTGTAGCTGGTGCTGACGGTGGAGTCTTGCTTGACTCAGGGAGACCCATATTTGCTTTATTGGTTTAGTGGCCTTTGGTAACACTCTCTGGCATTCCAGAGGCCATCTGTACACTTGCATGTGTGGTCTCAATACATCCCTCCCATGTTAACGTCAGGTCTTCGGCAGCAGGGTCTTATTGCCTCTCCTCCTGTAGGTATCCCAACTTAGAGGCAAGGAGCCCTTACCTTTTGTGGGGCCTTGGATCCCCTGGCCAACATCCAAGCGCCTTTAATTTCATCTCAGTCATCGAGGAAACCTCTAAATTAATACATTATATTATAGCCTCGTATAAGAATCAACGCCAGTCTCCCCCTGAATCTTCAGATACTGGTAACTGTGAAGAGTAATTCATACTTCCGGAATCCCAGGGAGGTGTTCTTACAAGCTAAGGCTCCTTTGCAAGGACTAACATTCATAGAACCAGGCCTGCTTTGCAGATGGGGCAGTGAGTGGGTTCTAGTTTGAGATCTGAGCTGGCATTCTTATTGCTATGAGCCCTTAAAGAAGTTAATGAAGGCTTAATATGTACCACCACCATTCTGGCTAACTTACATGCAGATACCATTAGTTCTTTTTTTTTTATGTGCATGAATGTACTGTCTGCATGTAGGTCTGCGCACCCATGTAGTGCAATGCCGCAGATGTCAGAAGAAGGTGTCGGATTCCCCTGGAACTGGAGTTAAAGATGGTTCTCAGCCACCATGTTGGTGCTGGGGATCGAACCCGGGTTGTCTGCAAGAGCAGTTGGCGCTCTTAACCGCTAGGCCACCTCTCCAGCCCCACCATTAGTTCTTAAATTACCTGCTTGCTAAGACCATCTACATTTCTATTTTGCAACAGCAGGAAACATTTGCCTGGAGGCTTTAATGACTTGTCCAGGATTTTGAGCCAAGCAATCAGTGACCCAGGAGGTACTGTCAGTGAGGCTTTCTTATCGTTGCAGTACATGGACTCAGAATTCACAAGCTACCCAGAGGCTCCTTTGCAGGCTGTGAATCGCCTCTTTGGTAACCAGCGGCTGGCTGGTGCAGTTTTTGACAGTGACGTTTCAGCTGAGCAGCAGCTGAGAGCAGAGCCAGCGAGCAAAGCAGGCTCCCAGGGCAGCACGCAGCTGGGGGACCCTGAGGGAAAGGCGAGCCGGCTGATGTTGCTGCCCCTCGGCCAGAGTGAATAGTAGCCCACAGGGACGGAACCTGTTGCTGACACTAGCTTGCTGGCTTCTGCTTGGGGGAAACCAGGACTCTGCTCTCCGTGGTGAGCAGGTAAGTGTGTGCCTGATCTCTCTGGCTTGGGTCTGAGACCCCTTCTTAGGGTCCGCTGCAGGCTTCAAAGACATGCCATAGCAGTTTCGTGCCATTATCTTGGATTTTGTGGTTTTACTCCTGACTCTTTCCCAGTGCCTTCCGCTTCCCGTTCCCCAGGCACTCTGGCACTCTGGGACTGGGTGCAGTCTGCCAGGACGGTTTTGGTCTGGTCCCTGCGCGGTTCACCCCCCCCCCCCCCCGCAGCCCCATCCTGACTCGCTTGGCTCTCAGAGCAAGGACACAGACTGATTTCTCAACCTAAAAGTCCCCACAAACCTTCTCCCGGTGAACGTGGGTAAACTTTGTTGAATCTCCTTAGAGGTTGGTGGATCTCCTTGGAGATGTTAGGGAAAGTTTTCTAAGCTGTTCCCTTCCCTCAGCCGGATGATGTATAGCAATGACCCATGTGGACCAGGCTTCATCCTGCAGGTTGCACTTTGCCTGGGAGGTTAAAATGTGGCTTCCTTCCACCACAGAGTGCTGAATGAGGGTTTAGAGATGGGATTTCTCTTACGTCAGACCAGCAGGCAGTTCCCAGAGGTGCAACCCTTCCTCAAATTGGGGGTCTGGTATTGAAGAAGAAAAAAAAAAATACAAAACTCCTGTAGCTAGAACTACGAACTAAGAGACAAAAACACATCTTACTTCCCATTTCCCTTCAGCTAGGCTTTAGGTACTTCAAAGATTTGTTTTAAATAATATTTAATATAATGTGAATTATGAGAGGGCTCATTTTTAATCAACTGTCAACATTAGTTTTAACTCAGTATCCAAATTACCTCTCCATTACACATCCAAGTGAGTTTGGAGTTGGTAAGAGAGGATAGACTATCAATGGGTGGTAGACTGTGACGGATTTATTTCTGCTTTGGGCTGGAATAGTGATAGTTTGGATAAAACTAATGACACTTTAAGATAAGTTGAATTTGCATAATTGGCACAGAATACTCAAAGATATTAAGAATTACCAACAGAGTTGAGTGGCGATTGCATGCATAATTTCTAAAGGCATACACTAATATTAAAAGGGGACAGTATTGATCTGAAATGTGTCATTACTGCTTAACAATAGCACATGTTTTCTGAATACCATTATCCCTTGCTTTTCATCAGTTTCCTCCAATTCCATATCATTTAGTAATATATTTCTGTCACCTTTTTATTGACATCTATTGGCAACTTCATGAATATTTGGAGCTCCGATATTCTTTTCTGCATCTGATTCTTTTCTCTCAGATTTTATAGCATTTTTCAAGTACAAATGTGAAGAATTTACAAGTGTATAATAAAAGTTTAATTTTAGGACTATTTCAGCTCACAGGCTTTGTTTACCACACTGCTCACTAGTGCTCTTTTCTATAGAAACAAAGGCTATAGAATACTCAGGTAGAAATTTCTTACCACCCAGTAAATGATCTGTTCCTGGGAAGTTACTTAATTTGCTGCACTTGTTATTGCTCTTGGCTTCTTTTTCCTTTTATTCTGTGTGTGAGGCAGGGGCAGGAAAGAAACCTGTCAATACATCTATCACATTAAGGATTTCCAGGTGTGTCTGGGAGATGAAGAAAAACTTCATTCCTCAAAATTTCATATGCTGAAAAATAATCATTTTGTAAAATACTCCTTTAATGGACAGATGGAATTGATTTTAGGTGAGCATTGCCACACGTGTGTGAAAACAGATGTGTATTGTATGTTTTTAACTTTGACAAATTCCTCTCTTGAGAATTCAGGGAATCATGCTTAGCTTATCTATAACATGATATTAACAGATGATTTTCCTTTCTCCATCTCCATCTATTTTTAAGCACTAACATTGTGAAATAACAATTGGCTCTAAAGTGAAAATATTCATTTGCTTTGAAACTGAGCATTAAGAGTCCAAGAAGTTCCTCCTCATTAAACTAACTGGCAGCTGGAAATACTGTCCCTGCAATGAGCTGCATGGTCATCACAGCAGATAACTGTTTAGAAAGACTTGTGTATACACTGCATGCCTGGTAGAGTTTGAAAATCCTCACTTCCAAAAAGTAGAGCAATCAAGATCTCTTTCGACTCATCTTCCAATTGGCTTTCTGTTCCGAGCAAGTCAACTGACTTCTCCCAGTTTGTTTAAACATAAAAGAATATCAGAATAGGATTTTTATAACCCTTTCAACCTCCTATAGTTTCTTGTGGGAGAAAGGCAGAGAATCCTGAAGGAGAGGGGTAGAGTGTTCTTACCATGCTACTTAAGAGTTAAAATCCATAGGTGAGGTCCTGAAATTCTAGGCCTTCAGTGTCTCCATGTAAAATGGCCTGTTGGAAACAGTGAATGGGATGATATATTTGGCTATGCCAGAAACAGCAGTGACTGGCCCATGTCAGATGCACTGTGGTCTTTTTTTTTTTTTTTCAATTACAAAACATTTGTATTGACATTTTGTATATTTCATACATCATTTTTCATTCCAATTTGGATACCTTTCCCTCTCCCTGCCCCTCCCCCTCCCCGGTTCATGCATTCTGCCCTACATGTCCTGCTTCTTTCTCTCAGTGTTTCCAAGGATTTTTTTTCCTGCAGAGGCTTATTGTTTTGAGCAGAATTCAACTGTATCAGTCGTTCTTTGACCCAGTCCTTATGTTGTTGTTGTTCTTTCTCCTTTGTATTACTCCAAATTATGCCTATATAAAAAACACATATGGATCAAAATTATGACCTCTGGGAATAAACTGTATGTTAATTCCTAAATATGTTTTGGGATTCACATTTTCCCTTTAATTTTATATTACTCTAGAATATGAATACATATCTTCCACCCATATATGGTAATTACAATGTGTGAATATAAGTGGTAGGTCAATTCTAGAGCCCATTAAGAGATTCACATTATAACAGCACAGTTGCTTTCAGATACAAAGAAATATAATAATAAACTTGCTCAGTCTGCCTTCCAACTGAGGATTTGGTGTTAGCATCCACAAATGAGAGAAACCATTTGCCGTTTGTTTTTCTGGGACTGTGTTGCTTCACTTAGCATAATGGCTTTGAGTTCCATCCATTTTCCTGCAAGGTTCATGATGTCATCTTTCTTTATTTTATTTATTTATTTATTTATTTATTTATTTATTTATTTATTTATTTATATGAATGTATTGTCCGCGTGTAGGTTTGTGCGCCCGTGTCCTGCAATGCGGCGGAGGTCAGAAGAGGGCGTCGGATTCCCCTGGAACTGGAGTTTTCCTGGAATTGGAGTTACAGATGGTTCTCAGCCGCCATGTGGATGCTGGGGACTGAACCCCGGTCCTCTGCAAGAGCAGTCAGCGCTCTTAACCGCTAGGCCATCTCTCCAGCCCGATGTCATCTTTCTTTACCTTTGCATAAAACTCCATTGTGTAGATGTCCCACATGGCTTCTCACGGGCTCCTAGTCTCTCTCCCCATCCAACCACTGTGCCCACGCCCCGCTGGCTCTCTCTCTCCTCTCTCTCTCTCTCTCTCTCTCTCTCTCTCTCTCTCTCGGCCTCGCTCACACTGTGTTTTTTTTTTTTTTTTTTTTTTTTTTAAGGGGCCAATCTCTATCAAATCTAAAGAGATTTCTGGCTTGGCAGGGGAGAAGGCGTGCACAATGGAGGGGAGGACGCCATGCATTTGCAGGTGGGAGATGACCAGTCATTTTACAATTTGCATTGGTAACCAGAAAGAGAGAACCAGGGTCTCAGCGTGTTTTGAATGTATCTTTGTTATCCCACCCAGCCCCCTGCCCCCCGACAAAGCAAAAGTGTGCCAGGAAAGCACAAATCTTAAATTTCAATGACACTCATTCCATGCTAAACTAGGTTCATCATTTGTTCTAGCTAAGCAAATAAGATAGATGAACTAATAATGGCCGTTGGGAATCACAACACAAACCAAAGCACACCACATCAGCAACTCAAAGAGAAAGAAGACATGAACAAGCTGCCCCCAAACTTGGTTTTCCTTAAGTAATTGTTGCCACTGAAAATTTAATTTCTAAATATTAAAGCAATTTCTCACTTATTTTCTCCTTGAGCGAAGGAAGGGGCCTCATGTGGGCATGTGCGTGTGACTGTACTGCCCCCTGGCGTCTGTTACCACAGCACCATCAGTTAGGATATGTGTCCTTTTCTCTAGTTCCCAGGGAAGCCTCAGTTGCTCTGTGTTTGCAGAACTCCAGAGGTTGTGCAGAAAACATCCAAATAAGTTAGAGCTGTTTATATTCTCTCAAAATGTAGAAAACATCAACAACTGCCCACACTCAAATGAAAGAATAATATCTAAACTGTGGTGAACAGTAACTTCATATATATAATCTTATTTCACCCCCCATGAGATTAGAAATTGTGTGTAATCACAATTCCTATTTTCAAAATGAAGGAACTAAGGATTCAAAGTGGTTTTCCAAAAGTACAAATGTTTCCTACATAGAAGGGCAATAATAATGGAGTCGTGGAGTCTCCACACTTGTCTTGATTAGATTCTCATTAGCAGAAGAAAGAAGCATCAGAGATCTTTGAAGCAGTTGCAAATGTTCACCCTGATTTCCACAAGTGGGAAAGAAGGGACTGGAAATTGGGAGTGAATATACAAGCTTTCATAATTTTGTTTCAACGTAAAATAATTCCTGTTCACAGAGTTGTTTTGCACCCATCAACAAAAGGCTCTTAAATGATGTCTAATGCTGCTATTTTGAGGGTGGTCGTGGATTTGAACTAGGCATGTAAAACAAGCCCAACAGATCAAAGCAGTATGAGTTTAGTCACAGTTACCTAGTTTTGGTTGATTGTAGAAAGGCTTGGAGTAACAGAGTAAGCTCTAAACAACTAGTCAAGCTGCAATCACTTGCTTGATTGACTAGAAGGTGGGCAATCAAGTTATTGTCCATGTCTGCCTCATGTCTGTTTCCCTTTAAGTTTGGTCTGATGCTGTTGGTTGGAATTCTCTGAACCTGCTTGTGTTCTAAAAGCTACCAGTTTTATGAATTGGTTTTATTTTGTTTTGTTTTGTTCAAGTAAGCACTACTAAATTTAATTGCTTTAAAGAATTTTCCCTTTAACATTGAGAAAGGGGATATTTAAAGGAAAGTTAACAAGAAGATAAACATTTGTGTAATTTAGCCCCCCAGAAAACCAGTAAAATCGAATTTCTGACTCTGTTAGTGTTTGTCCCCTGAGAACAGAAAACTCAATAAGGAAAACTTTCAAATTAAGGGTTCGTTCCTACCCTTCTGACTCTTGTCTCCTAGGGGGACAGGAGGGGCTCTGACTCATGACTACTGCTACTTCCAGAGACTGCTCTCAAAATCGCCTTGCTGAATGTAGACATTTAGTCAGGTACCAGCTGTACTTGGTATCTTTCCATTTTCCCTTTAAGTGGAGGATCTTGTTTAAATTTTTTACTTCATTTAACATTTCTGCCTTTTCCTTTGCCTTTTCCTTTATCCTTGCACGCTCTCAGTACTTGGGTAGCAAATGGAATATGAACTCTGTCTGAACACACAGCTTCAACTCCTTGTAAGGAGAATATGCCCCATGTGTCAGGCTGCTCCCTTGTACTCACGCCTGGCACCTTACTGATGACCTCCTGTTTTATCTGGAACCCCCCACCCACCCACTGCACATGTGCAGGGAATTTTGTCTTTGGGAAGCCATTTACTTAATGTGGTTCTGCTTCGGCCCTGAGAGCCTTTGTCTAGAATCTTTTTTCCTCCAATGTATTTTATTTTTTTATTTATTATTTTTTATGTGTATGACTGTACTGTATGCATGTAGGTTGGTGCACCCATGTCATGCAATGCTGCAGAGGTCAGAAGAGGGTGTCAGATGGTGGCTCCTAGCTACCATGTGGGTGCTGGGAATTGAACCCGGGTCCTCTGCAAGAGCAATCTGCACTCTTAACCGCTGAGTTATCACTCCAGCCCCTTTCCTCTAATTTATACAACTAGAAAACTTTTTAAATATAATTGAGAAAATTTTTATTGGGCCCATGTCCAAGTAAAACTGTACATTTCATTTGTGGGAAAGAAGTATATGACGAACAAAATATGAGCAAGTTGCTTAAAATATGTAAAACCTTCCCTTTAACTATATACAATTACATAGGAACAACCACTTGAATGAGAGGCTCGTGGTTTAAATGAGTGACAAGAGTTGTGAGTTCTCTGACTTTATATTTTGATAATGTGATAAAAATAAGAAAATTTGCTTCTTCCTTTATTGCTTTTTATAAGATTTTCCTGTTAATGGTCAATAAGCTTGGACTTTATTAGCACTACTGTGAAGTTTCAGAGCTACAAATAACATTAGACAGAATTTTGACCTTCCTGATTAATATCTAGTCATAGGGCTTAGTGAGAGCCAGGGTGAAGTCAGGTTCCTTTCACAACTTGCTGTGTTTTCTACTTCAGAATACTGTGACCTACCATAGTTCATAATGTTCAAACATCCTGTGAAAGAGGAAATCTGGGAAACTCTGTAACAACAAGCTTTGCAACAAAGAAGAGTTCTCATTCCCTTTAAAACTTTATGAGAAAACCATTATAGATAGTTCTGCTAGCTAACTGACATTAAGTATGTATTAAATGGTTACCTATTATGTTCAAATACTTTAAAAATGTACCTTTTGGGGGCTGGAGAGATGGCCTAGTGGTTAAGAGCGCCAACTGCTCTTGCAGAGGACTGGGATTCGATCCCCAGCACCCACATGGTGGCTGAGAAACATCTTGAACTCCAGTTCCAGGGTAATCCAACACCCTCTTCTGACCTCCGTGGCATTGCACGACACGGGTGCACAAACCTACATGCAGACAGTACATTCATACACATAAATAAATAAAATAAAAAATATTAAAAATGTACCTTTCAATCTTAATTTTGATAGTTTTAGTGCCACTGTAATTGGATTATTTTCTACATAAGTATTACAAATAAAACTTAAAAATAGAACTATTTGAACTTAGAGCATGTCTTCTTAAAATTATTATTTGGATACAAGAGCAAAAGTACAGTGTTAGATGGAATCTTTTTACATTCAATTTCAAGGCTCAGTTGGAATTTTAATTTAGAGTCTTAATAAAAAAGACACACATATTTTAATTCATTTGGTGTGAGAAGAATTTTTATCTTGCAAGATTACAGTACAATAGAATTTTATGAGGGAGGGCATTTTGTTAAAAGTTCTTAAAACAGGGGACTAGAGAGATGGCTCAGCAGTTAAGAGCACTGGCTGCTTTTGCAGAGGACCCAGGTTCAGTTTCTGGCACACACATGGCAGCTAACAACCATCTATAACTCTAGTTCTAGGGGATGTGAATTGGTTCCAGGGGATGTGAACTGTTTCCAGGGGATGTGAACTCTAGTTCTAGGGAATTGCACAACATGGGTGTACTTACATGAATGCAAAAAATATACTCATACACATAAAATACAAAATAACAAATATTTTTTAAAGTTCATAAGAGGTGGCTGGGGAGCCCATGAGGGTGCTGGGGACTGAACCTGGGTACTCTGCAAAAACAGCGCTCTTAACTGATGAGTCATCTCTCCAGCCTTTCATCCCTAGTTTTCTTTTGTTTTTGCTTGTTTGAGACAGGGTCTCCCTGTAGTCCCATCTGGCCTGAACTCACTTTGTAGACCAGGCTGGCCTTGAACTCACATTGTAGACCAGACTGGCCTTGAACTCTATCTCCCAAGTGCTAGGATTAAAGGGGAGTGCCACAATGTCTGGGTCCTAGGTTTCTTATGATATCTACTACAATGCCCTGAAAGTAGTTGTTCTAACATGTTGCTAAGGGAATTATATTCAGGAAAATATCCTTATGTGTCTGATGCAGGCACAGATCATTTCAAATATTTTATCCCACAATCAAATGAAGAATACATAGATATGAAGTGCCAAGCATTCATGAGTGTAAACAATCATATCATACTATTTACTTAAAAATGCATCAATAATTTATATGTAAATTATATCTAAATAGAAGTTGAAAAAAGCATGTTATCATTGAATAGAAACATAATCCAGAAGTCTATAGGGAAAAAACAACAACAACAACAACAAGGCTCTTCTTTATAGTAGACTGCCAATGTGTAAGTGTAGAAGAAAAAAGACACTATTTAGTTCCCAGTATCATAATTGACTCCAGCGAGCAGCATCAGTGAAGGTTGAAATATTTTACTGACCTTAACACTTCCTAGGGTTATGATAACAACCTTGGAGGCTTAAAAAATACCCATAAATTAATTTTCTCACAGCCTAAGCCTGGAGATCTCTTAGGAAAATACAGGCACTGTCATATTTCCTCCAAAACTACAAGTGAGAGTCCTTCCTCACTTCTTCCAGGGATTAGAGATTCTGTTCATTCTTCAGTGTTTATGACAGAACTCCAGACTCTGTCTCCACCTCCATATGGGCTTTCCTTGTGCCTGTTTCCAAGTTCAATTGTCTTTTCTTTTATGAAGAACCCCGTCATTGTATTTAAGGCTTACCCTAAAAATGGGAAGACCTTATTTTGGGATCCTGATTTTCATTTGCAAAAAAGCATCTTACTAAATAAGGAGGCATTTAACCCACACTTGTGAAAATCTAGTACTTAACATTATCTCAGAGTATATCTTTAAAAATACATATTAAGTGGGGGCTGGAGAGATGGCCTAGCGGTTAAGAGCGCCGACGGCTCTTACAGAGGACCTGGGTTCGATCCCCAGCACCCACATGGCGGCTGAAAGCCGTCTGAGACTCCAATTCCAGGAGAACTCCAGTTCCAAAGGAGTCTGAGACCCTCTTCTGACCTCCGCGGCATTGCACGACACGGGTGCACAGACTTGCATGCAGACAGTGCATTCATACACATACAGAAATAAATTTAAAAAATTAAAAAAAAATACATATTAAGTGTAGAAGGAAAATAGAAACTTTACAATGGAGCAGGGTGGGATAGCAAGGCTGCTGCCCTCTGTAATAGTAGAAGTCCGTTCAGGGTGCACGCTTATGAAGTGGCTGAGGGAGGCCACAATGCCACCACAATTGCATGCCTGCCAAATATACATAAAGATGAATCAGATTTGGAAGAAACACAGAAATTCAAGTTGAGTGACACTTTATAATACTTTCCCCAAATCCCAATGTCTTTATTTTATGGAGAATACACTATGAAGTATTTAGGGGTACAGAAGTCTTAAATCTGTGTATGTTTTAGGGTTTAGAAACTTGTACATATACAGAGTAAATGTGGTAAACTATTAGCATTTTAAGGAATGTGAAGGAAAACTGTGTGACAGTTTTTTTATATTATCGCTCCATAATTTATGTAGGTCAGAAATTACTTCAAGGTAATACATTTAAAGGCTGGAAAGGTAGCTCAGTGATTAAGAACACATGCTGTTCTTCTAGAGGACCTGAGTTCTGTTCCAACCACACAACCACACACATCAGACAGCTCATGACTATCTGTAATTCAAGCTCCCAGGGAATCTGATACCCTCTTCTCGTCTCTGTGGGAACTATACTCATGTAGCATACACATACAAATGCATAAATGAACATAAAAATAAATCATTTTAAAAGGATAAGAATTAGAAAACAAAAGCTACAAAAACTATCTAGCCAGATGTGTGGTATATCCCTTTATCCCAGCACTGGGGAGGCAGAGGCAGGCAGATCTCTGTGAAATCAAGGGCAGCCTGGCTTAGATAGAGTTTCAGGTCAGCTGGTGCTACAGAGAAACCATGTCTCTAAAACAAAAACAAAAACAACAACAAGAAAAAAAAAACAAAGAAAGTATAAGAGTATCTAGTTACATCAGAAGAGTCTGATCTCAGAAAGTGACTGCAGCTGTTACATTGGCGTGATATGTTTTTACTTGTGCAAGCTGGCTTCTGGACATAGATCTGGCAACTTGACTGAGTTTCTAAGGTAGCAGTGGTTAGAAAATTTTATTACTATACTTCCTTGCCAGTTTGTAAATAAGCTTAGGAATTTTTTTAAGCTGAACTTTTGGATTGTTTATGATTTATGAGTTTATGAGTTTCCAACTTAAGAGCTTCTTCTGTTTGATAAAGATTAACTCTGCTATGCTGTTAAATTCAAGTACTTTACAGTTCCAGAACCAACTCACTAGAAAAGCATGTCAGTTGGTGACTCGTATCATGAGTCACTGAGTCCTGCCATCACAGCCTGGCATCTCAGTAGTAGACGATGACTCCATCTAAACAGTGGGTCTTCTTATATCACTCAATGAGCACTGATGTCTAAGGACAAGTTCTGCTGTTGTCCTGTAGTAGTGGCATTATATGCATTTGGTGGTTAGACAAAGATGATGGCTACATTACTGACCAGTGAAAAAACTTGTGAGGTGGCATATGTATGCCCATGTTTTTTGCCATTTTTTCTTTTTATTGAAATTTTTATGTGTTGCATATATAATTTTTCAGGCAGTCTTCATCACCATTATACCCACTTCTCCCTTGGCACCCTCCCATAGCCCTCCCAACCCTGGAAGGTAACACAATCAGTCATTTGTGTGAGGGTCTATTGTGCCAAATTACTCTCCCCACCTGTTCCTTGGTGCCAATTCATCCCTTGAGCTCTACTCCATTGGTTTAATTTGAGTAGTATGGAATTACCAGATTAATAGTGGGAAATTGCATGGAACTCCTTTGGGACAGAGAGTTGAACTTTTACATAAGACATGGGAATAAAAGAGTTTTCACAGCCTGAGATACTATTGCTGGTTCCCTGCACTGCAAGTCACTAAGGTCCTAGAGTAGAGCTAAGCCTGGCATCTGATTTTTCTGTTGAATACATCTGTCCTTCACACACTGTAGCAGCAGACACGATTTCAGGACAGTTTAAATATCTACTGTTAGCTTGGCGTGGTGGCACATGCCTTTAATCCTAGCACTTGGGAGGCAGAGGCAGGTGGATCTTTGAGTTCAAGGCCAGTCTGGTCTACAGAGTGAGTTCCAGGACAGCTGGGGCTACAGGGAGACTCTGTCTCAAAAAGACCAAAACAAAACAAAAAAACCTCTACTGTTAAAAAATTAATTGATTGGTTTAAAACTTTTAAAATTCTGTTTCTTCTTCCAAGAGTAACATGCATTGCAAGTTATGATAAGATTGTTGCACAATAAAATGCACTGATTTATTTAATTCTTAGGCAGCATAAGAGACATCTCCATCACTGACAGTCTAAAAGGTCAAACTGATATAGAAATGCTAACATTGAAAAAATCTTTCAACTAAAATTAAATCAGTTTTTCTGCAAAGACAGTCTACTATTCTTGCAAGTAATGAATAAAACATTACTTCTCCTCACCCACTTGGAAGTAGAACAAAATGAATTTTTAATTTTAAGAAAGGAATCAAGGTATTCGTCTTACTGCCACTACTGATTAAGGTGTTTCCTTACATTATTGAGTCAGCCATGATATGAAATTATAAACTTAATTTTAAAAAAATTAGATTAAGGCAAAACTTCTTAGCCTAAATTATTCTATTCCCTTTGCTCATATGTTATATAAAATGCAAAAGATGAGGAAAAATATCCAGAGACCATGAGATGACAGTAATTAGATATTTCCATAAACTATTAGCAAGTTATTTATTCCAGTTCTCTCTCTCTCTCTCTCTCTCTCTCTCTCTCTCTCTCTCTCTCTCTCTCTCTCCAGGGTAGAACTTATAAACTAGACATATTCCAAAGATCTTTTTCATGATTTATTAACAAAATATCTTTAATTGGATGGAATAAATGGCACATGCCATGGTAGTATATAAAACATAAATAGGGGCTGGAGAGATAGCCTAGCGGTTAAGAGCACCGATGCTCTTGCAGAGGACCCGGGTTCAATCCCCAGCACCCACATGGCGGCTAAGAACCGTCTGTAACTCCAACTCCAGGAGAACTCCAGTTCCAGGGGAATCCGAGACCCTCTTCTGACCTCCGCGGCATTGCACGACACGGGTGCACAGACCTGCATGCAGACAATACATTCATACACATATGAAAATAAATAATAAAAAAAAAATTAAAAAAAAAAACATAAATAACAGGGAGCAGCACTGAATAGGGGCTTAAGAATTATCAAGTGACCGTAGCAAGCCAGATTCAGTGTAAGCAGAGACAAAAGTCCAATCACTGTACACCAAAGGTTGAATGAAGATTGACGAATTGAAGCCATGAATCATCAGTCTTCAGGGCGAGAATGGTGTCAAACAAGGAGGCCATCTTGAGGGTAACCAGACTGTATTATCACAAACACAACCTAGTGCAGCCAAGAGATGAGAAAGCAAGAGAAATCGGGGCTAATTATCCAGGGTGTGGCCCATCATCTCTCACTTTGTGTTGCACAGTTAATTCCTCTGTGATATGATAGTAAAATCTAATTAAAGAATCAGTTTTTGTAAGCAGTGCTTAATATCTTAATGGATACTGTTACTATCTACAATAATTTCCAAAGAATGATAAAATATTGTCCTTTTATTTGCAAAACAGAGTTTGGAAATGCACTTTTTCCATCTGTTATTCAAAATTATATAATGTACTCTTTAACTAGTAACAACTCAGATATGTATGCCAACTAAAATATTACTTTTTGGTATTTTTCAGACAGAATCTCCCTGTAGCTACAGCAAGCCTGTAACTCACCATATAGAACGGGGTGTCCTCGATCTAAGAGAGATCCACCTGCCATTGTCTCCCATATTCTAGGAGGCATGCACCATACATTTCACAATGTTGCATGTGTCAGTGTCCTGGCCAGGCCTGTAATCCCAGCACGCATGAGTTTCAGGCCAACCTGGGCTACACAGTAGTACTGCTTCAAAAGCTCTTTTTGTGTATGTTCATAGACTTCCATTTTTCCATTTCTATATTTGTGCTCATGTTCAGCCAAGTTACTTTCAGCCAATTTGCTTTCTAGAGTTCCCCCATTCCAGGCATTTAGCCAATAAAACCTACATATGTTACGCTAGATGCACTATACTTATTGTTTGTTTGCTGGCATAAACTTGTCAGCATGAAATGTCACTATGCAGCTACTATGGGTATAACTGGAGCTGTCCCTTTGCCTTTTCAGAGCTGTGGTGGATCAGGCAAATGACAAGTCAACTGCTAACTCTAAACTAAGGTAGAATTAGATGTAAGAAGGAACATTCAGTCACTCTGATACAGGTGGGTAGGTACAAAGTCTTTTTGAATGACTTTCAATGAAGGAAGACAAACTTTATATATTATTTGTGAGCATAATTCTAATTTAAAAAGATTTTATAAGTTCTTTTTATAAAGAAGTTAATGAATTGTTATCATCCTCGAAAGAATGTTCACTTTGCTAGTCTTTAATACTGAAATTAGGATCAGTACAGATCTTAAATGTACTCCCTTAAAACCATTCTTCCTCAATTAAGAACTTCATTTGAACCTATCAGACCCACACACAGAAGACATGTCTTGTTTTCTAAAGACAAAAATTTTCACTGAGCTTTACTTTTAATTGATTCCATTTTTTGCTATTTTGTTGTGTTGATTCCTTATGCATTTTAGCTATTAGGGAACTAATATTAATTGATGTTTTCTTATAAAAAAGATTTATTTTAGCCAGGTGTGGTGGTACACACCTTTAATCCCAGCACTTACTTGAGAGGCAAAGGCAGGCTGATCTTTGTGAGTTCAAGGCCATCCAGGTCTACATAGTTAGTTACAGGACAACTGGAACTATAGGGAGACTCTGTCTCAAAAAGACAAAAAAAATTATTTTTTTACTCAGAGGGAGTAATAATTTGGTTCAATTGTCAATTTCCACATAGAGATTTCAAAAGTCATTTATGTCATAGATATATGCATTGGGCTAGTATCATGGAATCTTTTCCTCTTTTACTGGCTAGCACCTCTCATGCTTTTAAAAAATTCATACAGCTGAGTGTGGCAGTATGTGCTTTTAATCCCAGCACTTGGGAGGCAGAGGCAGGTGGATTTCTGTGAATGCAAGGCCGGTCTTGTCTACATAGTGATTTCCAGGCCAGTTGGGGCTAAAGAGAGACTCTGTCTCAAAAAGACCAAATAAATAAATGGAAAAGATAAAAGAAAAAGTTCATACCGATTAGGAAACTGTAAGTGGCCACAGACATTACTAATCATCTGTGATTGGTGTGTTATCACTTACTGTTTATTACATAGTAAATGTTAAGCATCATTAGTCACAAATTGTCATGCCTTTCTTCTATAGATTTCTTTAGTATTAAATTATTTTATCCATAGTTAATTGATAATTAAAAAATCATATTCTTATATCTTAATTTCATGTAATTATCAGTAATAAAAGTTGTTTTTTTTATTACAGCAATAATTTATATAAATAATAGCAGTAAAACATCCATAAGGGTATTCATCCAAACCATGCACTTTGAAAGCTCATAATGTTTTCCTCTAAAGACAAAAGAAACAAAGGTAATGAAGACCAAAGCACTTCTTTTCCATGCTCTTTTTTTAATATTTGATTTTGAGATCATTACATATCCTCAGGGAGTGACTAGGTGTCTTACAGGGAGGATGCCATGCACCACTCACTGTTTCCCCAAATGACAACTGTAGTATAGTAACAGTAATAACATCATTCATACAGTCCATTAACCTTATTTAGATTTTCCTAGGGGTGTGTGTGTGTGTGTGTGTGTGTGTGTGTGTTTGTGTGTGTGTGTGTGTGTGTGTGTTTGTGTGTGTGTGTTCTTGCTCTGTTCTTTTAGGTTCCTTTTCCCTTCTTCCAATTCTGGAGACCCATCTGAGGATTTGCATTTGCTAGGTAAATGCTCTATAGAGAAGCTAAATTTCCAACCGTGTTTGTGCCTGTTTCTATTCAGTTTTAAAACCCACACGTGCTTGTTGGACCAAACCACAGTCATAATAACAGAATTACATCTGGGGGTCATTTGTGCTACCCTTCCTCAAAACACCTTCCGAGGACAACTAATAATAGAGACCATGAAATTGAGAGGGGTCTGAATCAAAATACATTGTATGAAATTCTCCAATCAATAAAAATATTAATAAAAAGCCAAAATGAAACAAAAACAAAAGGTAAAAAATGTATAAATTAAATATTACATGGAAAATTTTGAGATTGACATTTTATTTAGCATAATTCCGTTGAGTTTTTACACGTTTCTCAAATAATTGGTGTATTTTGGTGGCTGTATTTCTTTTTTTTTCTGTTCTGTTCTGTTATCTATGTTTCTTTCCCTTCATCAATACTACTCTGCCTTTATGAAACATAATAAGCCTTGGTATCAGGTAGAGGGATTCTTTCCACCTGTTTCTTCATTTTTACAGTTGTCTTAGCTAAGTGAGAACCCCTCCTCTTCATACAACATTTAGAATAAACTTATCTGTAGCCACAAAAATAATCTTAGATAGATTTTGATAAAAATTGCAGTAAACAGGGGGGATGGAGAGATGGCCTAGTGGTTAAGAGCACCGACCGCTCTTGCAGAGGACCTGGGTTCGATCCCCAGCACCCACATGGCGGCCGAGAACCGCCTGAAACTCCAATTCCAGGAGAACTCCAGTTCCAGGGGAATCCAAGACCCTCTTCTGACCTCTGCAGCATTGCACGACACGGGTGCACAGACTTGCATGCAGACAGTACATTCATACACATACAGAAATAAATAAAAATTAAAAAAAAATTGCAGTAAACAGGTCAGGTTAGATATCTGTCTTCTTTAAATTTTATTACTTCTTGATAGTTTCTGATGCCTTTAATCCCTGTCACTTTCTTCCTTTCAACAAATTTTCTTGCATATTGATAGACTTCAAAGGGCTTCTATTTCTATAAGCTATTTTTAATTTTTATATTTTATATGAATAATTTTGCATATGTATTACATCAAAATAAAATATAACTTCAAGCATCTTTAGAAGCTTGGTTTTAGAAGACATTCTTTTGATACCCAATTCATTTTCTTAGCATAATCTCTAGTAATTCTTCAACTGCATTAAATATTATAACCCAATCCTTACAATAAAAATGCTGAACCAATGTAATATATTTGAAAAAAAAATTATTCTTGGTTCATGTTTTTAAAGGGTAATAAAATGGATTCCAAGGTAATCAGAGACCTAAAGATAAAACTTCAAACAACAGAATATCAAGAAGAAGATAGGGTGGAATCCCCATGATCCAAGTAGGAAAAGGTAAAATACATGCATCGGACTTCACAAAAAATTAAGAACTTCAACTCCTCAAAGGCCAGTGTTGAAAGAATTAAAACGAAAACCACAAATGAGAGGATATCTTCAACTACACTTTTAATAAATGGCAGTGATTAGCTCCATCAGAGAAACATGACTGAAGAGCTCATCCAAATTCTTCTAAGAGAAACAAAAAAACTAAGCCTTATCTTTGTATAATCGATTTCTGTCCTTAGGGGGTCTCCGTGTTTTTGTGGTTTTTTTTTTTTCTTTTTTTTTTTTTTAAGAATCCTGAGAAGCTCAGGGAAGATTTACTGTCCGACAGTTCCATTATGCTAAAAGAAACCTCTCTGACTCAAACTCATCTGAAGCCTAAAGATAGAGCATACTAATTTATTTCCTCTGCCAAAGTTATTAAACTGAGAACTGTTTCCCTTGATTTTTCCTTAACCCTTATACATCCAGCTTAGAGGTGAATTGGAGAGAGAAAACAATCTCATGAGATTAGAAGACTAAACACAGGCAGTGGCGATTGTTCTCAGACAGCCCTAAGGCTGGGACCACGAAGCCTGGACACGCAGCCCTGCTGGGGCTCAAGGCACGTGGGGCTCACTTCTCTTCTCCAGCTTCTGCCTGTTTTCTCAACTGCTAATCCTGAGGACCCACTGTGGCCTTGGCTTGCCACCAGATGCATCCAACTTAGTGGATCTACTACTGGACAGTAGAGCCACTAAGACTTTTCCCACAGACCTCTGCAGAATTCCCTTTACGTGGTGCCTGGGAGCACAGGAAACACACTTGTTTTCCCCATGTCACCACCAACTCAAGGTTGTCCTCAGAACAGAGGCTTCAGGATGATTGCATTTCTCCCTCTGTGATCCACCAGCACTCTCCTCTGGGAGTTCACTTTCCCAGAAGCTCCCACCATTGTGAAAAGTAGGATTAGAAAAACTATATATAGTTTGTTGCCTGTTATCATATTTTAACAAAGTTTTCAGAACACAACCATCCTGATTTGTTATTAGCTATGTCTACTTATTCCACTGTTGTCAGAAAGCCCCAATTTCCACATGACTCTATTCTCTTATGTAAATGGTAATTGCGGTACCCCATTATTCTCCTTCCCTCCCAACTGAACCCTTATTGATACATTACCTAACCAGGATATAAACAGCAGGTGGCTAAGAATTGATTTTCTAGGCCTTGGTTCATCTCATAAAGCCTACACCCTTATTGTCTTGAAGTGGGTGTCCAGACTCATCAGATAAGTGTTCCAGTCTCACATTATAAGATTACCTTGACACAATTGCTCAGACAGCTCTTGTTACCCACTATATTAACCAGTTTGACAACTCGTCTTGATTGTTGTCCTAGTTTGCTTTCATGCTGCTGTGATAAACACCACAACCAAAATCAACTTGGAGAAGAAAGGATTTATTTCATCTTACACTTCCAGGTCACAATCCATCATTAAGGAGAGCCAGGACAGGAACACAAGGCAGGAACCTGGTGGCAGGAGCCATGAAGGAAGGCAGTTAATGGATTGTTGTCTGGCTGGCTCCCAGACCCATGTTTAGCTGCTTTAGGTACGGTGCCACTGACCTGGGCCCTCCTAGAGCAATAAGAAAATGACCCAAAAATAATCCCACCTACCACCCTGATGTAGGCAATTTTTCAACTAAGGCTCCTTCAGATGCTTCTAGGCTGTGTCACGTTGACAGCTGAAGCTAGCTAAGACAATTGTTTGTTGGGGTTTTTTAAATTTCTTTTACTTTCGTGTTCACCATGCTTACCCTCTCTTGCTTCCTAAAATTTCCTCTCATATAAACGACCTTCACCTAAGCCCTGGCTGTAAAATTTGCGGCCAATGACTCACTTCCTCCAGGAAGGAAGCTCCACCTCCTACAGTTCACAGCAATCCCAAACAGCGCCACAACCCGGGGACCAGGTATTCAAACACAGGAGTCTATGAAGGCCATTTCACATTCAAATCGCAACATACCTTAATCTCTCTTTGTATTCAACTTAGTGCGTGATCATCATGGTAGAAAATATTCCATTTAAGAGTTGTTCCTGTATAATTGCCTTTGAAAATGATGATTGAGAAATTATTTTGTTTGTAATGGCATTGTTCCTGATTAAGGATGGCAACTAACACATCAAGTTCATTTAATTATGTTAAAGGAGAAAAATCTAGAATATAGACTTAAGGAAATCCTAATTTTTAAAGCTTCTGAATTCTTATGCTAACTACCTCTCTACCTACCGGAAGCCCAGGATTTTTCATCAAACCAAAATTCTGAAATGAATAGCTAAAAATTCAAATGACTTTGGTAGTTTTAATAGTACAATTTTGTGTGTGTGTAGATTTTTTGTCACCAAGACAAAACCTAAAGGAAATGATGAAATGGAAATAGGGATTCCTTCCTCTCATAAACTTGAAGGCAGCACAGTCTGTGTCAAGTTTGCATGATATATACTTAGGTGCTCAGTAACAGCACATTTATATTCCATTTAAAACTTGTTAAATACATGAATATATTACTGAATGGACTCTACAATCTGATGTATAGACAAGAGCCCATTAGTTCTCCCCAATTCTCAGACTGGAAAGATTTCTTAAAATCACATTTTTTCTCTTTTATTATCTTTTTAATGTATATTTTATTGATGTTTTGCATATTTCATACACCATTTTTCAGTTCAATTTATACACATTCCCCTTTCTACGCCCTCCATCTCACCCCGTTCCTGCATTCTGCCATACATGTCTTGCATCTTTTTTTTTCACATTTTCCCCTTTAATTTTATATTACTTCAAAATATGCATACATATCCTCCACCCATATACCAATATTACAAAATCTGAACATAAGTGGTAGGTTAATTCTCAAGCCTACTAAGAGATTCACCTTTTAACCATACTGCTCCTTTCATATAAAAAAGAAATACAACATAGAGGATCCTCAGTTTGCTTTGCAACTAGGGATTTGGTGCTAGCATCCACAAATGAGGGACGCCACACATTGTTTTCCTGGGACTGTGTTACTTCACTTAGCATACTATCTTCTAGTTCCATCTATTTACCTGCAAAGTTCATGATGTCATCTTTATTTACTACTGCATAGAACTCCATTGTGTAGATGTACCACATTTTCTGTACCCACTCATTGCTTTTTGTTACTGTGAAGAGAGTTGCAATAAACATAGATGTGCATATATCTCTGAGGTATGATGAGACTTGTGGCTATATATCGAGAAGTGGTATTAAAGGGACAAGACTTGGATAGCATTGCTGAGACTTTCATATAACATTAAAGCAGCTGCTCTGAAGTATTTTATTGATTTTTTATGTGTTTCATACATATTTTTTCAGTCAGTCCTAATCACCATTATACTCACTTCTCCCTTGACACCCTCCCCCCTCCCCTGAGTTTACACCTTCTGTCATTTTTGCTAGGGTCCATTGCACCAAATTATTCAACCTGCTCACTTCTCAGTGCCAGCTCATTCCCTAAACTCTAGTCAGCCCATCCAGATTCTGTTTTCTAAAGAAGTCCAGATCTTCCCCACCCAACCACCATTTGCTAAGAATATTTCCTCAGCTAAGGTTGGGATCTGCTACAAATTTCTGCAGTTCTGGGGTGGGTTTTTGTCCAACTGAACTTGCATGGTCTTGTACATGCTGACACCAATGCTGTAGGTTCACATGAACAGGCTCCCAGGAGTTTATAGGACTCATTCCCTTTGGTCTTGCATCTCATAATCTTTCCACACTCTGTTTTGCAATGTTACCTGAGCCCTGTCCATGGAGCCACACTCTGTAGACTCCTAACCTTCACAGTTTGTCCATTCAGGCCCTTTTGAGTTCTAGTCTCCTGTTGCTATCGGAGAGTTAATAGATAGTTAATGCCTTCTTGGGTCTTTGATCTATGATGCTTGAGGTTTATGTTTAAAGGTTGCAGTATAGATGTGTAGCCTAGGCATGAACCATTCACAGATCATGTCTGTGTGTGTCCAGTTGTGGAACTCTGTACTAGTCTCATCTAATACAAAAGACGCTTCTTTTCTGAGTGGTATCTTGTGATATTGTCTGTAAATATAAGGATACTTCTTTTGTAGTTAGTAAAATGCTATCTTAGCCTAGGGATGTGTCAATGCACCAGGCCATGTTAATAATACCACACATGAGTTTCCTTCTACTGAGTGGGCTTTAGGTCCAATTGGTTAGCCATCGATTTGCCCTGATAGAAGTACTGCTATTGCACTGATGTTGCTGTGGTGGTCATTGACATGGATATTTGGTCTTGAGGCTGATGTTGGAGCATTAATTGATGTTCTTTCCCTCTTAGTGGCTTGCATAGTGCTCTCCACAGCCGTGAGAGCTGGCCTTCAGGGGCGGTGGCTTCCAGGTCAGTTCCAGCTCCATTGCTCAAGATCCATTCTCCAAAGCATGTCTGTCTTCAACAATAAGATCTTACCTTCAGGTTCTGGGAGGAAATCAAGGGCTGTGGTAATAGCTTGTGTAATTTTGAGAGTCTCTTGGACTACCCTGACCAATGACTCAAAGGAAGGTTTCTCCTGTCTGGTACTGTTTCTTGATATGCAGCCTTCATCTTTGCATATTTACTCATGTAGAGATATTGAATGTGTAATTTGTCAACAGATTGTTAGACTGACAGGATTCTCTCGGGGTTTTTACTCCAGGAAGGCATTATTTATCTCTCCTCTTTCCCCTTACCTGTCTAGCCCTCCTTCCATGTTTTCTTCATGCCTTCTCCATTTAAAAGTATTCCCATTTCTCCTTTGACACTGCCAGTCTCCTATGGCTCTACTTCATTTGGGCTCCTTTTCCCCTTTATCCCCCCTTTCCTTCTATAACCCCTTCACTCCCCTCCCATTTAGATTCCCTGATTTTATCCATTCCTCCCTTAGTATCACCTGTCACCTACTAGCTTTCTATCTCAGGTTCCCTCTTTCCCTTTCCTTTTCTAGTTCCTTTTCATCTACCTGGCTCCTTCAGTTACATCTGGATATATACTTACTTATAAAGATTTGGTGATAGGATCCAAAAATGAGGGACCACATAGATGAATGGATACAGGAAATGTGGCACATAAGATCATGAAATTTGCAAGTAAATGGATGGAAGCTGTTGTGATAAGTGAAGTGACAGAGACTGAGAAAAACAAATGATGCATGTTGTGTGAAGTATTTTAAAGTGTACTTTTCACAAGTATATGAAGCATTGACAATGTAGTAATCAAAACTATATAGTAACTTGACAATTATTTTCTAAATATTGATAATTTACTTAACACAGTTTTATGATGACTCTGTACTATAAGGAAGGCATACATTATTGTGTCCCTAGTAGAATGCAAAAGAAAAATTTGGATGTCTTTCTTATACAAAATAAACTTTCAAGCCATAATTCTCTGTAACTTGTATTATCAAGTATTATTTCTGTAGTTATAATAAATTCATGTATTTAGCAGTGAGTGAGGTCATGATGATCCTACATGTTCCCTCCCTGTGCATTGGTACACGAGTCAGCCTTTCATACTTTCCTCCTCTTTACTCTCTACAACCAATTCCCAGCTCTCTAGTGACTCTGACTCATCAGCTTCTCTTCCTCTGATTCTAATCTACTGGAGACTGGTTCAAAATGTGCCTGTGATAAAAGGATAATGAGATTAATAAACCGTTGTTTGACTAATGGCTGAAGGCACAGATTTTTAGAATAAAATCTTTAGCCTTTTATCTTTTATCCTTTTTCTTTTTGCTCCTAGGTTCTTTTTTTTTCCTCTTTTATTTGTTAATTTTAAGGGATTCTACAGTATAATACAGTTGTTTTCAGATAACATTGACATAACTCAGTTTGCTGTAATTGGTGCATTTTTTTGAAGTGAGCCAAATTATTAAGCATAAGCAATGAATGTAAGTAGCATTCATGTAAAACCAATTTGCAAGTATCTATGTCCAAAATTTAAACAACCCAAGGTTCCCATAGTCCAATTGGAGAAGCCTGTATGCACAAGCATGTTGATCAAATAGGAGTCCAGTCTATATTGCTGTAGTCTCATGATTCACCCCAATCTCTCTGCAGCCCTTACATTCTACCATGCCTCCTCTTCTACAAGTTGTTCCCTAGGCTTTGGGAAAGGGGCACAAGTGCGTGAGAAGCAAAACCGTCTATTTTCTCTGGAGATGTCATTTTGGACTCTAGTCTCTTCAGGTTGTTCCCCTTCATGGGTTGACAGCTTATCCAGTGATACCTTTTTAATCCTACTAACAAAGCACAAGCAAATGGATGTACAGGCATTTAAGCAGTACTAATTATTACGGCAAGCTAAGCTGTGAGCATAGACACAGATGCTTGGATGGTATGCTAATCCACGAACTGTGGTTTCTCTGTAAAGGGTGATAAGTTCTTATTGTGGCTTATAGCATCTCCTAACCACTAGAGGACATAAGCTTGTGGCATCCACTGTAAGTTATTCCTCCAAGGAGAGAGCTAATATCCAATTAGATTTGGGATATATCTAGACACATGTCTGCCACTGTTGCACAGTATCTCCAGGCAGTTGAGGTGTAGCTGATACTGATGGAGGAGTCTTGCTTGTCTCAAGGAGACCAATATTTTGCTGTATTGCTTTAGTGGCCTTTGGTAATGCTCTCTGGCATTTTGGAGGCCAGTTCTACATTAGCAAGTGATGTCTCAAAACATTTTTTCATGCTCACACCAGGCCTTCGACAACAGGTATTTACTGCCCTTCTCCTTGCACATCTCACTTATAGGCAAAAGGCCTTTATAATTTTGGGAGCTTGAATCCCCTAGCCAACATCTCCTAGGCAGAATAATTCATTGCTGATATCAGAGCTTTCCTGTACTAATATATTTTGCTTAACTACACAGCCTATAAAGACTTTACTATTGAATTTGGCTCTAAATAGAGAATTATCCTTTCACAGTTCCTATGCCTATCAGTCAATTAAAAAGGGTAGTTAGAATTCAGAGAGATGCTTAGTGTCTGTGACTCAGGCAGTCTGTGGTTCCTCTTTCTTTAATGTTCAGATGGGTCAGCCTCTCTGCTGGCATTTCCCAATCCATCCTGCACAGCCAAAAGTTGTTCATTTTCAGGCATTTAGATTGGTGTTTTTACCTGTGGGAACATACAAATCTCCTCCCATTGTTAGTTTCAAGATCTCAAAATTGAAAATTTATCAAAAGGTTTGTAACACAGTTTTCCATTTGTATCCCACAAGGGATACTACCCCACCTCCCACCTCCCTCTTTTTGTTTTTTTAAATTTTTACGTTTTGACCTATAGATGCCTAAGTTGTATACCACATACCCATAAACAGGAGCCAATGCATAAGTTTTCATTAAATTTACCCAAACTGTTTCTCATTGACTGTATGATACTTATTTGGGAAGTAAATTTAAACTTAATTCCTTTAAATTGTCCTACAAGTAAAAGAAAGTGTTACAATGTGATATTGTATAACTCAGAAAAATATAGAGACCATTTGTGTACCTTAATCCCAAAATTATTGTTGGAAATTTAATACAAATTGTAAATAAAACAGTTAACATTTTATATTCCCAATTAGTTCAAATGTATTACCATTTTCACCAAAACCTACAACCAAATTTAACTAATCTAAACATTTCACTAAGCCTTAAAATATCCTATAATATGTGGACAAAGCTTGGGCAGAGTTGAGTACCTGCCAAATAAATTTTACCCAATATACACTTTGCTCTTTAAAGCTATATTGTGGTCACCAACACTGCCGAGATTTGTAGTGGGGCCCACTTAATCCTGGGACAACTTATGTGGAAAATACGCACAGGAAAGCACGCCACGTATATGCAGGTTGAGGTTCAAATGCAGAGAGAGATTTTATTCTAACATGTCTGCTTAAATATCCATCATGACTCAATCCTCAGGAATGCTAAATCTTTTCATCACTAAACTCCACCCCATGGGTGTGGCCAAGGAGGTACCATTGGCTTAGCATTGGCTTAGGTCACCATGCCCAGCTGGGCGTGGTGGCGCATGCCTTTAATCCTAGCACTTGGAAGGCAGAGGCAGGCCTTATATATATATATATGAGTTTCTAGGAAGCTTCCTTTGTCATGAACAGGTGCATTGCAGTCCTCCTAAGGGGAGGGGGACACACAGTGCCCACTTTGTGGACATTGTGGGGAACTGGCCTCATTGCATAGAGGCCAGTCAATGACTCCTGTTACCTGACTGGAGAGGTAACTTCCTACTCGGTTCCTTAGCCTGGGACAATGAGACACGTTTCCCACTCTTGGCCATGACTTTCCACCTGCCCAAATCCAGGACAGGAATTTCACACCAGCTTCCCAGGTTGGTGGTCCGCAAAGGGAGCCTTTTTCCAAACCAACTGGTCACCCAAATGAAACACAGGCCTCAACGCTAGACACAAACTGGTCATCTGAACAAAATGCAGGCTTAGCCTGGTATGTGTGCAAAAAGTTTAAAATGGTGGCCGCAAATTCTGCAATGATGTTAATTAGAATTCAATTTTTTTGTTTCTTAAATTTTTAAATTTTTATACCTTTTATTTTTTATTCCCAAATACCCAAAAACTTATTAACACTTTTAATACAATGAAAACCTGGTTTCGTTTTTGTTTTAGATGTTGAAAGAGTGTAACCAGTAGGTGGCAGTGTAGATCCATTATTTTAAATTTTTTAATAGATAACCCATAACCTTTGTTGAAATTGAATTATATTTTGGCTGTTTAATATAAATTTGCGTCTTGAGAAGGAAGGGCCACGTTCCAACTCAGAGGCAATGTTTTTGTTGGTAATCGTGGCTGTTAACATTAAAATATACTTAGAACACAAGTATACACATCCATACACACACATGTGTGTGCACATACATACATACATACATACATACATACATACATACAGGTTTGTTAGGTTGACCTGTAAGGGAAGAAATCCATATTGTTTGTTGCCCAATGAAAAACATGAAATTTTTATAATTTGTTATAGGGTTAATTTTACATAATTAGGTTAAATGTTCTAGTAATGCATGAAACAGCTGAGATCCATATGCCACCTCTTAGGCCCATTTCCAACCATTTGCCTTAAATGAACTATCTCTAAAGTTTACTCCTATTCTTTCCCTATCCTGTCCTTTCTGGTTAACTATGCCTAAATTGTCCCTCTGCTAAGCCTAACTGTCCCTATGCTATTTACAAATCTAAAGATTGAGGATTTCCAAACGTAGACAGGCCAAAGTTGTTTGTACTCTTGGAATGTTCCATCTTGTCTTATTAAGGACTCTTTAAGAACAATAATTATCCATAATCACAACAATTATAACCATTATCAATTATTAATTATCAATAATTATCATTAACCATTATTAGTCACAACAATCAATAATTATGAATAATCATTGTCAATAACAATCAACAACAATGAACAATTTATCATTAGACTGATTTTTTACCAATTATTATTAATAATTATATTCAATATAACCACTAATAATTACTAATAATAATTAACAACAATCTATCATTAAACTGAATAATATGCATACTATAAACCCGATTAAAAATTGTTAACACTAAGGGGTATAAAACAAACATTTTCTATGAATTGAATCTATTTTTGTTTATAGTTAGCTAAATAGATTTAAACCTGTAGGATTATAATGAATTAAAAGCGGGAACTCGCATTCACTCACACATACACACAGCTTGAAGATGGGCTTAAAGAAACATAAAACAGTTTTATTCAAAAAATTTCTCATTTAAATTGAACCAAAATATCAATTTACATTGTTAAAGAGACTGTTACCAATGTTCCTTAAAAAAGACAATTTATTGGAGCAAGTTTGTTTTGTTAGAATTTCAAGGCCTGTAAATTTTCCTAGAAATCCATCTATTTTGTTTCCAAAATGCTGAAATCTAAAGAATGTTACCTAAAATAAAAATTTAAAGGGCATGATTTAGATATCATGTGCTCAGTGCAGCAGCTGGTATGCATGCACAGCAGGCAGGCTTATGGAGCCAGGCCAGAGCTCAGACCACGTGTGATCAAGAATTCTGTGAGAAGAGATTTTTAAGGTGAAACACACTTAAAAGGAGCAAGATAAAATTAAATCAACCATATCTCAGGTAACCGGGGGTTAAGTAAAAACATTACACTTTAAGTTAAACATGCTGAGATGGATTTGAATTACTATTAGCTAAATCCCAACCTTGGATCTACAAATAGCTGGCAGGTTTTAGGTAAGAAGAGTTAGATTTAGAGAAAACACACAAGAAGACAGGAGAGCAACACACTTTTATCCCAAAACAGACTTTGTATACAAAATTTAAGAGAAAATGGCCAAGGCTTGAAATTATCTGGAAGAGGCTGATCTTGGAGGAGAGCAGTTCTGTGAAAGGCCTTAATTTGCAACAGAAAGAAGTGGGCTCAGGTGGAGGAGAGCTACTAGGAGAAAATTTAAATATGAACAAGTTAAGATTGGAACCGAACTTGAGGAGCTGCTTCCTCACAGTCTTTCTTTGGGTGGGGGGGGGATGGAATTTAAAACCAGAAAGATTTCAGACCTGTAGAATTATGAAAAATTGTTTTTAAGGCCAAGCATAACTGCTAAGCCTTAATATTAAATTCAGCCTTGAGGTCACTGGCTTTTATAGCCTGCAGGAGTAACAATGCCAGGAGGCAATGCCTGGAAGTCACTGGGTGCTCCCTCTGAACTAAATCAGAGCCAGGCTGCTCTCCTCCATGTGTACAAAGCCACATACCCTCAGACCACTGTCCCATCCACCGAAACCAGCAGGAAAGATGGCTTCACCACAACAGATAGATATCAGGAAAGAGAGGAGAAAGAGAAGAGAAGGGCAAGATTTAGGGTTATGCATACCTAAGTTGTCAAGGTTTCCTTCTGCCCCATGTTCAGACGCCAATTGTGGTGTCACTGCCGAGATTTGTGGGAGGGCCCACTTAATCCTGGAACAACTCATGTGGAAAATATGCACAGGAAAGCACACCACATGTACGCAGGTTCAAATGCAGAGAGAGATTTTATTCCAACATGTCTGCTTAAATATCCATCATGACTCAATCCTCAGGAATGTTAAATCTTTTCATCACTACACTCCACCCCATGGGTGTGGCCAAGGAGGTACCATTGGTTCAGGAATGCTACCCATCATAACTAAGTTTTCCCACACTATATGACTAGACTATGACTTCAGAGAAATCAAGTCCATTAACTTATATGGTTTATTTTGTATTTCTGTGTAAATCTCTACTGAAATACCTCTCTATATAAATATAAGCTATTTTTAAAATTTTTATTATTTATTTTTCTCTATGTGTATGAATGTACTGTCTGCATGCAGGTCTGTGCACCCTTGTTGTGCAATGCCGCAGAGGTCAGAAGAGGGTGTTGGATTCCCCTGGAACTGGAGTTCTCCTGGAATTGGAGTTTCTGCCAGTTCTCAGCCACCATGTGGGTGCTGGGGATCAAACCCAGGTCCTCTGCAAGAGCAGTTGGCGCTCTTAACTGCTAGGCCATCTCTCCAGCCCGAATATCTGTTATTTTTAAGTATACCCTTTTAAACTGCAAATCTTACAGAGTGGATTTTAATGACTATCTCCCTCCAAGCTCTTGGCCTTCTTCAGGCCTGGCATGAAAACCTGCTTTAAAGACTTTTCAGTATCTAGCTCCTTTTTTTTAGGGATATAAGCATCCTTCATGTAAAACCAATTTGCAAATACTTGTGCCCAAACCCACACAGCTCAAGGCTCCCAACATCCATCTGGAGGGGCTTGAATGTACAATCAAGTTGATCAAATAAGTGTCCAGACTATATTGCTGTAGTTTCACCATTCACTCTAATCACAGCCCTTACATTCTACCTCTCCCCCTCTTCCACAGATTGTTCCCTAGGCTTAGAAAAGGGACACAGGTGGACAAGAAGCAGAACAGTCTACTTTGTCTGGAGATGTCGTTTTGGACTGATAAGTTCTGGCTGTTTCCTTTCATGGGCTGACAGTTTGTCCAGGAATAACCTTTCAATCCTACTAATGAAGCACAAGCAATTAGATATATAAGTATTTAAACATTGCTAATTATTATGGTAGGTTACTTTGGTATAGACACAGATGTTTGGATGGTGTGCTAATCCATGGATTACGTTTTTTTTCTGTAAAAGATAACTAGGTCTTACTGTGGCTTATAACATCTCCTAATCACTAGAGGATGTAAGCTTGTGGCAACATCCATGAGTTATTCTTCCAAGGAGAGAGCTAATAGCCAATAGATTTGGGATATACAGACATGTGGCTGCCAGTGCTGCACAGTATTTCCAAGCAGGTGAGGTGTAGCTGATGTTGATGGAGGAGTCTTGCTTGACTCAAGGAGAACAACATTTGCTTTATTGGTACAGTGGCCTTTGGTAACACTCTCTGGTATTCCAGAGACCAACTGTACACTTGTAAGTGCAGTCTCAATACAACCTTCCCTTGCTTACATCAGGTGTTCAACAGCAGGGCTGGCCTTATTGCCTCTTTTCTTGCAGGTATTCCAGTTTACAGGCAAGAAGCCTTTACCTGGGGGGGGTCTTGGATCCCCTGGCCAACATCTCCTTGGTAGAATAATCCATTGCTGATATCAGAGCTCTCCTGTATTAATATATTTTGCTTATATGCACCACTTGAAGAGACTTTAGTATTATATTTGGTTCTGAATAGAGAATAATCCTTTTCACAGTTCCTATGTCTATTAGTCAATTAAAGAAAGCAGTTTTACCAGTTTTATAAGAGATTACCTCTATAACAGTCAGCTCTAATTTACAGTTAGAGAATGACTTCATTACCACCATGTTTTTCTTTGTTCTATGAAAAAGAGGTAAGGAAGTCTCTCATATTAAAACTGTGCAGCACCTAGAAGGTAAGGTTCATTAGGACTCACTATAAACAGTGGTTACACCTATGGTCCTCAGTGATGTTTGATGCCTGTAGCATTCTGAGGCTTTTCTGCCTTTTAGTGTTAAGATGGGCTAACTTCTCTGCTGGTATTTCTTGGTACAACCTACACAATGGAAGGCTGTATCTTATCTTTCTCAGCCATTGAGTTGGTGACGTTTTGACCTGTGGGAAAATACAAATATATTCCCATAGTTAGTTTTAAGATTAAATTGAAAGTTTTTGACAAAAGTGTTTAATATATAACTGTATCCCCCCTTTTATTATTTTAGGTTTTTATTTTTTGACCCATGAGTCTCAAAAAGGCAGTTGTAGTACACATGCCTATAGGCAGGAATCAAGGTGTAAATTTCATTTAATTTATCCAAGCTGTTTTGGGTGATTGTATGTTGTTAATTTCGGGAGCAAATTTAATTTCTTAAGTTAAATTATCCTACAGGCAAAAGAGAATGTTACAAGATGATGCTATATAATACAAAAATTATAGAGAACATTTGTATATGTTAATCCCAAAGTTATTGTTATATAGATTTTAAGTAAAATACCATGAAATTTTAAATTAAATATGGATTAATAGAATATAGACCCGTGTCCCCCTCCCACCCCTCCCAACCCTCCCAATTCACCATTTCGGTCAGTTTTCTGATGCAGTCTTTCTGTTGTTGTTCTTTTAATATGAATCCCTCTGCACAAGAAATATTTACAACTGGGTTATTGATGCTAGCATCCACAGATGAGGGATACCATTCATCGTTTGTTTTTCTGGGACTGTGTTACTTCACTTAATATAATATCTTCTAGCTCCATCCATTTACCTGCAAAGTTCATGATGTTGTCTTTCTTTATTGCTGCATAGAACTCCATTGTGTACATGTACCATATTTTCTCTAATCACTCATCAGTTGAGGGGCATTTGGTTGGGTTTGAGCTTTTTGCTATTGTGAACAAAGCTGCAATAAATATAGCTGTGCATGTATTTCTGCAGTTAGATGAGTCTTGTGGGTATATACCCAGGAGTGGTATGACTGGGTCAAATGGCAAGCTCATTTTTAGTCTTCCAAGGGTTCTCCACACTGCTTTCCATAGTGGCTGTACAAGTTTACATTCCCACCAGCAATGGATGAGTGTTCCCCTTTCCCCACAACCTCTCCACCACTTGATATCCTTTGTTTTCTTGATCCTGGTCAGTCTTATCAGAGTGAGATGATATCTTAGAGTGGTCTAAATTTGCATTTCCCTAATTATTAGTGATGTTGAACAGTTTTTAAGATGTTTCTCAGCCATCTCTAGTTCCTCCTCTGTGAAATCTCTATTCAGTTCTTTGCTCCATCTTTTGAGTGATACATTTGTTTTTTTTCTCCTTTGTTTTTTGAGAAGTTTGTACACTTTGGAAATTAATGCTTTGTCAGATGTATCTGCAGTGAAGGTTTCCTCCCACTCTGTGGGTTTTCTTTTCACTTCCTTTATTGTTTCTTTTGTTGTACAGAAGCTTTTGAGTTTAATGAGGTCCCATTTGTCAATTGTTTATCTTATTGCTTGTGCAGCTGCTGTCTGATTTAGGAAGTCTTTCCCTATGCCTCTGTCTTGTAGTCTGCTGCCAACATTTTCTTCTATTACCTCCAGAGTTTTGGGTTTCACGTTGAGGTCTTTGATCCATCTGGAATTGACTTTTGTACAGGGGAGAGGTAGGGGTTTAATTTCATTCTTCTACAAGTGGTGATCCAGTTTTGTCAACACCACTTGCTGAAGATGCTGTCTTTCCTCCATTATGTCTTCTTGGCCCCTTTATGAATATGAGTTGGCTGAAATTGTATGTGCTCAGGTTTGGATCTTCAGTTTTATTCCATTGGTCAACTATTCTGTTTTTGTGCCAGTACCAAACTGTTTTTATGACTATAGCCCTGTAGTATAGTTTGAAGTCTGGTATAGAGATCCCCCTTGTATTGCTCTTTTCACTCAGGGTTGTTTTGGCTATTTGGGATCTTTTGTTTTTCCAAATGAAACTGAGGATTTTTTTTCCATGCCTGTGAAGCTGTTGGGGATTTTGATTGGGATTGCATTAAATCTGTACACGAGTTTAGGTAGAATGGACATTTTTACTATATTTATTTTCCCAATCGATGAGTATGGGAGGTTTGTCCATCTTCTGTTGTCTTCTACAATTTCCTTCTTCAGAGGTTTAAAGTTTTTGTTGTAGAGATCCTTGGTGTCTTTTGTTAGGTTCATTCCTAGGTATTTTATTGTTTTTGAGTCTATTGTGAGTGGGAAACTCTCCTTGTATTCCTTCTTCAGTTGCTTGTTGTTGGTGTAAAGAAAGGCTACTGATTTTTCTAGATTTATTTTGTATCCTGCCACTTTACTGAAGTTCTTAATCATTTCTAGGAGTTTCCTCGTGGAGTTGTTAGCATCCCTTAAGAAGACAATCATATCATCAGCAAAAAGCGATAGCTTGACTTCCTCTTTTCCAATTAGAACTCCTTTAATTTCTTTTTCTTGCCTTATTGGCCTAGTAAGGGTTTCAAGCACTATATTGAAAAGGAGTGGTGACAGGGGGAAGCCTTGCTGAGTTCCTACCTTTAAGGGTAATGCTTTTGTTGTTTCCCCATTTAGGATGATATTGGCTGTGGGTTTCCTGTATATGGCTTTGATTATATTGAGGAATGATCTCTCCAATTCCCTCTAGGACTTTAAATATGAAGGATGCTGGATTTTGTCAAAGGCTTTCTCTGCATCAATTGAGATGATGGTGTGGTTTTTGTCTTTCAGTCCATTTATATGCTTGATGATATTTATTGATTTTCGTATGTTGAACCATCCCTGCATCTCTGGTATGAATCCAACTTGGTCATGATGGATGATCTTCTTGATGTGGGTCTGGTTATTTCAATCATTTTGTGTTTGTTGAGTGTTTCCCTCTGTCCCATTATGTGGTCTGTTTTGGAGAATGTTCCATGGGGTGCTGAGTAGAAAGGGTATTCTCTGGTGTTTGGGTGAAATATTCGATAGATGTCTGTGAGGTCCATTTGGTGTACTGTATCATTCACTTCAGATGTCTCTCTGTTTATCCTTTGTCCTGTTGATCTGTCTAAAGGACTTAATGGGGTATTGAAGTTCCCTACTATAAGTGTGCTGGGGTTAATTTGAGCCTTGGGATTCTGAAGAATTGTCTTTATAAAGTTTGGTGCACCGGTGTTTGGTGCGTATATATTCATGATTGTGAGATCTTCATCATCAATTGTTCCTTTAATAAAGATGTAATGGCCCTCTTTGTCTCTTTTGATTTCTTTTGCTTTGAAGTCTATTTTGTCTGATATTAGAATAGCAACACCTGCTTTCTTTTTGGTACCATTTTCTTGGAATACTTTCTTCCTTCCCTTCACCTTAATTTGGTGCCTATCCTTGAAATTGAGATGGGTTTCTTGTAGACAGCATATAGATGGATTTTGTTTCCTAATCCATTCTCCCAGTCTATGCCTTTTGATTGGGGAGTTTAGCCCATTAATATTTAAGGTTATAATTGAAAGATGGATGTTGCTTCCTTTTGCCTTATTATCCATTTGGACTTTTAGTCTCTGATTCTACTCCTATGGTTATGTTTTTGTTAATTTCTTTTCCTAGGTGTTTGAGGATAGTTGCTCCTCTCTTCTGCCCTTTGAATTGCTTCAAATATTTTCTGAAGAGTTGGTTTCCGGACATGAATTCTATTATCTTGTTTATGTCATGGAAGATTTTTCTCTCTCCTTCAACTGTTATCTACATTTTTTGCTGGGTAAAGTACTCTGGGTTGGCATCTATAGTCCTTTGACACTAGGAATGCTTTGCTCCATGTTCTTCTTGCTTTCATGGTTTGAGGCAAGAAGTCAGTTGTAATTCTGATGGGTTTCCCTTTGTATGTGACCTGTTTTTCTTTTGTAGCCTTCAGAATTTTGTCTTTGTTTTGGGTGTCTAGCATTTTAACTATGATACGGCGTGGGGAGTTTCTTTTCTGATCCTCTCTAATTGGAGTCCTATGTGCTTCTTGTATTTGTATGGGTTTGTCTATTTTTAGTTTGGGGAAGTTTTCATCTATTATTCTGTTGAAGATCTGATCAATCCTATTCTCTTGAGATTCTTCTCCTTCCTCTATTCCTATGAGGCAGAGGTTTGATCTTTTCATAGTGTCCCACAGTTCCTGGTTGTTCCACTTTGTGTATTTTTAAAATTTTCATATTCTTTATTCGAGCTTTTTAGTTGCTCTGTGTTATCTTTCAGATCTGATATTCTTTGTTCTGCTTCCTCATTCTATTTCTGAGGATTTTTCCTTTCCTTTCTTCTTGATTGGATGAGTGTTCTATTTCCTTTTTCATTTCATCCTGTGGTTTCTTTAGTATATCCATTTCCTTTTTGAGTTTCTCAGTCTCTTCTTGGTGCTCCTTACTTCGTTGATTGGCTTCATTTTCTACTTCCTTTAGGAGTTTTTTTTTTTCTCCTTCTAGTTCTTTCTGGAGTTTGTCAATCTCTTCCTTTAGTTCTTTCCAAAGTTTGTCATTGTATCCCTCTAGGTCCTTTTTGAGTTTTTCATTCTCTCTCTTTAGTTCTCTGAATTCTTCTTTATTTTCTTTAATTTCTCTGCATAGGTCTGCAATTATTCCTCTAAGATCTGTTTCTGGGGTCACCTCCTGGTGGATCACATTGTAGCTATCTCCTACAGGGTAGTTAGAGCTTGGTGCGGAATTATCCTGCACCTTTCCCATGTTGTCCCTTCGTTGTGTTCCTGGCATGTGGGTTTCCTTTTGTGATTCAAATCACAGATGCCTTTTCACTGTGTTGAAAGCTGAAGGCTTGTTTTGTTTTGCTTGCCTCCTTCCTATGCTTCCCCCCCTCCTTCTTTATGTAGTGTTGACTTGTCCAGGTTTTAGGCTTTCACTTTTGTTTATATATTGGAAGTCTATGTCACTCTTCCTTTCCTGTTCTGAGGATTCTCCAAAAAAATCCACTTGGATACTCTCTCCTCAATTCTAGTTGGGGACGGGGGATGCCTGACTTAGCCTACACCCTGGTAGCTGTCTGGAGTGGCACAGGGCTCCTCTCCGTGCTCCAGGTGATCCTAGCCAGCAAGTCCGGAACCTGAACCCCCAACACACGACCTCACTATGGCACCTGAGCCAGACCCAGAGCCAGAGCCACTTCCAACTGAAAGGGGGAAGGGTGACCCGCTCTGGGCAGCCACACCCTGCAAAGGCTTAGGGCTCAGACCGAGGCCTGCAGGCCACCAGCCCCTCTGCCACAAACCAGCGAATGAATTGTCCAGCACCCCTAGAGTCAGAGAGTCAATCTGTTCTAAGTTTTACCTGTCTGGAGCGGTGCTGGGCTCCTCTCTGTGCTCCAGGTGATCCTAGCCAGCAAGTCCGAAGTCTGAGCCCCCAACACACGACCTCACTATGGCACCTGAGCCAGACCCAGAGCTTGCTTCTAGGTTCTTAAATTGAAATTGAAACTGAAATTTTTATATTTAAATGTGAATTTCATACCTGGAAATAAAATCTTACTTATGAATTTTAACCAACAGTAGGATGATAAAACCTTCACCTGAAAAAGAACAAGTACTCCTACTATGTATCTAGTGAGCATTTAGCTTGTGTAAAATATATAGTCCCCTTTAAGGATACAAGTGGCCAATGTGCTTTCCACATTTTGTGTGTTGATGTCACTCAGTAAGCCCCAATATGCCTTTGGAATTAGCTGCAAATAACTTATTAAGGCCTTTTCTTGCCTTTCAGATAGGGATAAAATTCTTCATTTATATTCTTCTTAACCTTTAATTAATCTCTGCCTCAATTCTATGTTGCATATATTTATTTATGAATGTATTTTCTTTTTTATATTCTGTTTCCTGATTTAAAATTGTGACATATTTTTATCTATAATTCCACCTATGCCATGCACACTGCTAATATAAAGTAAGAAATCAATAACTGGGTATTGAATACATGAATATTTCATTTAGTAATGAAGACATTTACATGTATTTTAGCAAGCCTATGGGATTAATTTAAGCAGATTTATGGCACTGTACTATGTGCCGAAGGACACTAAATGGGTGCAATATAAACCATTACATAAAGAAGCTACATATATATGTGGTAGCTTTCTATTGATATGACAACATTCCTGAGGCAAACAACTAAGGAAAGGGCATTTATTCTGGCTCACAGCTTCAGTCCATTGTCATCTGGCTCTGTTGTTTTGGCCGGAGATGAGACAAAGCATCATGTTGAGGATCACAGAGTAGAACAAAACTGAACTCTTTCGGTGCCAGAGTGCCTCACATCCTCTTCAGTGGCACACCCCTGGACTCACCTCTTCCCACCAGGCCTCACTTCTAAAGTTCCAATACCTCCCAGAGCTGCCACAGGCTGGTGACCAAGTCTTTAGATGAATGTGCCTATAGGGTGATAGTTCAGATCTTGACAATATGTGAAAGGAGAGACGATGGTAAATTAAAAACTATATTCCTATAGTAGCTGTTTAAGTATCATATAATTCTATTTCCCATTTGCTCACATTTGATATGTTAATTTACTCTCTCCAAACCACAACACAAGAATCTGGGCTCTTCTATAT
Source organism: Rhizomys pruinosus (assembly GCA_009823505.1). Lineage (NCBI taxonomy): Eukaryota > Metazoa > Chordata > Mammalia > Rodentia > Spalacidae > Rhizomys > Rhizomys pruinosus. The sequence continues at coordinate 104,325 of VZQC01011408.1, read as the reverse complement.
GTATCTCTGCTACTGTAGGTCTTTGCTTCCAAACAGGAACAGGAGAGAGGATGTGAATGAACAAGTTAGCCACAGAAGAGATTTTCAGGCTCTAGTTTAGAAGAGGAATGCACAGCTGTGACCACAGTCCTTCTGCCAGAATTTGTCCTATTCTCTGTCTAGAGGCAAGAGTTCAGAAATTCATTCTTTCTACCTTCCTAAGAAGAAAGCTAAAATATTCCTATTACTATATAATATATGGACCATAGTCAAGAAGTAAGTTATGAGCCAATGTATGTAGGTAACTTAGAATAGTTCATTCTTTCTGCACTTCAAATTTTTTTCTTATAATGACACTTCAAAACATTTGTTGTGTGGATGTCTTTCAAGGATAAAAGGCTCTGTTAAGACAATAAGACATATTGTACCAAGTAGACATGTCTTAGTACTGCTGAGCTCTGATTCTATCATCCCTGATGAATCTCTATTTGTAAATAATGTATTGATGTCTTTGACATGGCACAACCTATTAATGATACTATTCCTATTATTCCAAGAAAAAAAATAATTTAAAAACTACAATACTATATATAGCAAAGTTTTGTTGTACTATCATAAAAATGATTGTTTTGTTTTGCCTACCATTATTAACAAGCTGAGTTCTGATAAATAATATATAACTAAAATTGAGAGATTGTCTAGAATTTGTTTGGAAGGCATACTAAAATTTTATTTGAACACATTGTTGATAATGTAATTGAACACATCCAAAGCTTAAAAATGAAAATGAGGTAGACTGAAATTTTGTGTTAGAAAACTGCTCCTAAATAGATGACTATCAAGATTTATTGGAGGATTTGAATTATTCTAAATCATCTTGGTAGAAAGTGTAGGGGCTACCTTTCTATGCATTTTCCATGATGTAACTTACATTGAGAGAAACAAATCTATCTTCTTGTTTTAATGCTGTCCAATTACTAAAATATAATTACTTGAAAACAGTTTGTAAGAATTGAATTATTCTGGGCATGCCTTTAATTCTGGCATCTGGGAGGCAGAGGCCAGCCTGACTTACATAGTTAGTTCCAGGACAGCTGAGGCTGTAGGGAGACCCTATCTCAAACAAACAGACAAACAAAAACAAAACAAAACAAAAAACCCAGAAAACAAAACGAAAAAAATAGAATTTCACTTTAGAGAAAAAAGAAATATCTGTGCCATTTTAACTTGCATATTAAATAAGAAAGCTTCCCTGAAACCTCAAATACTTAGTTGTAAAATATATTTCTTTTACCCACGACTTCACTGTTTTATTTATTTATTTATTTATTTATTTATTTATTTATTTATTTTAATTTTTATTTATTTCCGTATGTGCAAGAATGTATTGTCTGCATGCAAGTCTGTGCACCCATGACGTGCAATGCCGTGGAGGTCAGAAGAGGGTGTCGGACTCCCCTGGAACTGGAGTTCTCCTGGAATTGGAGTTTCAGACGGCTCTCGGCTGCCATGTGGGCGCTGGGGATCGAACCCGGGTCCTCTGTAAGAGCGGTCGGCACTCTTAACCGCTAGGCCATCTCTCCAGCCCCTACTGTTTTATTTTTATTTTAGAGACACAACCTCAGTATGTATCGTAGGCTGCTTTGAGCTCACAAACCTCTGTTTCATTCTTTTGCTGGCTGAGGTACTGGCAGCTCCATCATACCTAGCTCCCTCCCTATTTAGAAAATCCTCACACTGTATAACTTACTTATTTTGGAATGCATGTTACTTCTCAAATAACATATACTTAAGCTTATAATTCCATGATTCCAAATATAAAGTCGAAATTGGGTACAAACTGTGAATAGAAGACAAAAGTAGACTAAAATAGGTATTCAGAGAAAGATATTAATAGTTTTATCTAAGACATTAACTTTCAAATTAGAGGATTTGGACAAATGTACAAAGAGAAGGCATTTAAAAAGCACTAAAATCTTATGTTTAGGGACTGGAGAGATGGCTCAGTGGTTAAAAACACCACCTGATCTTGCAGAGGATCCATGTTTCATTCCCAGCACCTACATAGTGGCTAACGGTAATCCGTAACTTCAATTTCAGGGGATTTAACACCCTCTTCTGACCTCTGCGGGCATTGCATGACATCAGTACACTTACATACATGCAGATAGAACACTCAAAGACATAACATAAAAATAAATAATTTTAAATGTTATGTTTTATCTAATATATGATAACCAATTACATAACTAAATGCATAGGATGAAATAAAGTTATTTAGGAATATCAGGGGAAATTATGTATTTCATGCTAGATTAGCTAGTAAAACTTTTCTTGGTCATACAACATTCTGGAATGTTCTCAAATAGCACTAACTCAAAAGGTAACAATGTTTTGGAGGACTAGTATTTGTTTGTTTGTTTTTGTTTGTTTTGAGACAGGCTCTCTCTGTAGCCACTGCTGGCCTGGAACTCACTATGTGGACCAGGCTGGCCTTGAACTCACAGAGATATTTCTGCCTCTGCTTCCTGAGTGCTATAATTAGAGGCATGTGCCACCATGTCCAGATAATGATTTGCATTCTTTTTTTTATTAATTTTATTTCTGTATGTGTATGAATGTACTGTCTGCATGCAAGTTTGTGCACCCGCGAATGCCGCGGAGGGCAGAAGAGGGTGTCAGATTCCCCTGGAACTGGAGTTCTCCTGGAATTGGAGTTTCAGATGGTTCTCGGCCACCAAGTGGGTGCTGGGGATTGAATCTGGGTCCTCTGTAAGAGCGGTTGGCACTCTTAACTGCTAGGCCATCTCTCCAGCCCATGATTTGCTTTCTTGATAGAATATTTAGTGATTAATTTAGTTATAGCTCTTAGGAGAATGAAGAGGCTTAGGAATGATAAATGCCAAAGGGTAATAAATGGGAAAATTCACATTTCTTGCCTGGCTCCATCTCTGCCACACCCACAAGAGCCATCAGCCAGTGTTGATTCTTTGCATTTCTGCAGAAAATAGAAAAGTTACTGCAGTGTCTGTTAGGTGGCTTCCTTCCATTTTTCCCAATGTTGTGACAAAACATCCAGCAAAAGCCACTTAAGGAAGGAGGAGCTTATTCTGGCCCACAGTTCAAGGGTACTGCCCATTATGTTAAGCAGGTCCTCAACAAGGAGCTTGAGGCTCTTCTGGTCATGCTCTATAGTCAGGAAGAAGGGAGAGATGGATGGCAGAGCTCGGTCAGCTTTCTTTCTCCTTTTAATTCAGTCAGAGACCCCATCTCATGGATAGTGCTGCCCACCCATAGGGTTGGTCTTCCTACCCCAATTAAACCAAGCTAGAAACTCTCTTTCAGACATGTCCACAGATTTGTCTCCTAGACTTTTCTAGGTCCTATCAAATTATAATTAATATTAACTACTACGGTGCCCATCGAATCTAAACTTCTGTTGATGAGACATTTATTTTAGTTCTTATCTTGTTTTAGGCATAGAATTTTGTTTCATACAATGTAGAACACCTCCAGTTTGTTGGCATTGCCAGGATAACTATATACTGGCTGTCTCCCTTTCTCAAATGTTTGCAGGATGTTGCATGGAGAAAGTCTGGTGGACAATGTAAATGTTTCATATGTATTTCTGGAGTACCAAATGATTTAGCTTAAATGCATTTGTGTCTGGTTCCTGACAACTTCACCCAAGATTCAAATATCCTTTGCCAAAGGGTAAAGTGGACTGGGAGAAATCTCAAACTAGTTATAATCTACATTAGGAAGGTCTGAAAACCAGAATTGTGGTATTTTCTTTTTCCATTTCTTAATATAATTTTTCTAGAAATCATGGCTACATTAATGCTTGGAAATCATTTCTTCCCTCAAAATTGTTGTTAACAGAACCCAAAGTATTTGATTAATATCAAAGTTTTAGGGCAGGAGAACTGGTTTAACACTTAAGAATACATACAGCTCTTGCAGAGAACCTGAGTTTCCTTCCCATCATCCAGTTATGACTGCTCATAACCACTTGCCACTCCAGCTCCAGGGGATATCATGCTGTTTTCTGGCCTCTATGGACACTGCACTCATTTGCATAAACCCACACTCAAACACACACACACACACACACACACACACACACACACACTACATTCTACAGACTCTTACTTTCTACACTTTGGCCATTTGTGTTCCTGTCCCTCTGTTGCATGAGGGAGCTTCTTTAATGAGAACTGAGAGATTCATTGTCTTCTTTACACCTGTTATGTGTTCTGTGAGCCTTAGGTATAGAGATTGTATTGTAGATGTGCAATTTAGATTTGGATGCCTAACAATATCCTGTGAATGCACTCATTTCAATTTAAACTTGCTATAATTTGAATAGTCTTTTGATTTTTATTTTTAGTCCTTTGATTTTTAAAAAAAATATATTTTATTTTTATTTTTGTTTGTCTGGTTTTGGTATTAGAGTGATGCTGGCTTCATAAAAGGAATTTGGGATATTTCCCTCTGCTTGTATCCTTCTGAAAAGTTTGAGAGTAATGGTTGTAAGACCTTTTTAAATGTTTTATAGAATTCTGCTGTGAAACCATCTGGGCTTTTTTTGGTTGGGAGGCTTTTTATTACATCTTAAATTTCCTCAAGTATTATGGGTCTGTTTAAGCTGTCAATCTCTTCTTGGTTAAGCTTTGGCAAATCCCAGGATTTCAGATATCAACCATTTCTCTTAGGTTTTCAAATTTATTGGAGTATAGTTTTTTTGAAGTATTCTCATTTAATTGTCTTTTCTTTGTCTGTTGTGATGTTTCCCCTTTCATCATGAATACTATTGATCTGGAGTTGCTCTTTCTTTCTTTTGGTTAACTGGGCTAGTGGTCTGTCTATTTTGTTTATCTTTTCAAAGAACCAGCTTTTGGATTCATTGATTTTTTTTTTTTGTATTTTTTTCTTCTGAAAAGTTTGAGTAGTAATGGTTGTAAGACGTTTTTAAATGTTTTATAGAATTCTGCTGTGAAACCATCTGGGCTTTTTTTGGCTGGGAGGCTTTTTATTACATCTTAAATTTCATCAAGTATGGGTCTGATTAAGCTGTCAGTCTCTTCTTTGTCTGTTGTGATGTTTCCCTTTTCATCATGAATAGTGGTCTGTCTATTTTGTTTATCTTTTCCAAAGAACCAGCTTTTGGATCCATTGATTTTTTGTTTTGTTTTGTTTTGTTTTCTTTGTTTCTATTTCATTGATTTCTGCTCTGATTTTTGTTATTTCTTCCTGTCTGTTGGGTTTAGGGTTCATTTGTTGTTGTCTTTCAAGTGTTTTCAGCTGCACTGTTTGTTTATTTGTTCTTTCTGTTTTTTTTTTTAATGTGGGCACTTAGGGCTATAAATTTCCCTCTTATGACTGACTTTAATGTATCCCATAGGTTGTGTTGTGTTGTATTGTCATTTTCGTTTAGTTCCAGGAAAGCTTTTATTTCATCCATTATTTCTTCCCTGACCCACTCATTGTTCAGGATTGTGTCGTTTAGTCTCCATGTGTTCTTATAGTTAGTAGGGCTTGTCCTGGTGTTGATACTGAGCTTTATCCACTGTGGTCTGATAGAATGCATGGAATAATTTCATCCTTTTGTATTTGTTGACATTTCTTTTGTGTCCCAGTATGTGGTCGATTTTGGAGAATGTTCCATGGGGCACTGAGTAGAAAGTATATTCTCTGGTGTTTGGGTGGAATATTCTGTAGATATCTGTGAGGTCCATTTGATGTACTGTATTGTTCAATTATGATGTCTCTTTATTTTTTGTCCAGTTGACCTATCCAAGGGACTCAGTGGGGTATTGAAGTCCTCCATTATTAGTGTGCTGGGATTAATCTGTGTCTTGAGGTCCTGAATGATTGTGTTTATAAAGTTTGGTGCACCAGAGTTTGGTGAATAAACATTTAAGATTGTAAAATATTCCTGGTTAATTGTTCCATTGATAAGGATATAATGGCCCTCTTTGCCTTTTCTGATTAATTTTACTCTGAGGTCTATTTCATCTGTTATTAGAGTAGTCACTCCTGGTTGCTTTTTGGTACCATTTGCTTAGAATTTTTTTTTTCTATCCTTTCACTCTAAGGTAGTGTATGTCCTTGAGGGTGAGATGGGTTTCTTGTAGGCAGCATATAGGTGGACTCTGTTTCCTAATCCATTCTCCCAGTCTATGTCTTTTGATTGGGGAGTTTAGACCATTAATATTTAAGGTTATTATTGAGAGATGTGTGTTGTTTCCTTTCAACTTATTTTTCATTTGCATTCTTGGTCTAGGTACTTATTTACTCTGTTATGCTTTGTTAATTTCTCTCTTGGGTTGCTTAAGGATAGTTGCTCCTTTCCTCTGTTCTCTGAATTGCTTCGAGTATTTTCGGAAGTGTTGCGGTTTTTTTTGACATGTGTTATTTCATTTTGTTTATCTCATGAAAGATTTTTCTTTCTCCTTCAACTATGATTGACATTTTTGCTGCGTTAGTAATCTGTGTTGGCATCTAAAGTCATTTAGAACTGGGAATACTTTGGTCCATGTTATTCTGGCTTTCCTAGTTTGCACTGAGAAATCAGTTATGATTCTGATGGGTTTTCCCTTATATGTAACTTGTTTTTCTCTTGTGGCTTTCAATATTTTGTCCTTGTTTTGAGCATCTAGTGTTTTAACTATGATATGGCATGGGGAATTTCTTTTCTGGTCTTGTCTGTTTGGTATTCTATGTGCTTCTTGTATTTTTATGGGTTTGTCTTTTTTCAACTTGAGGAAATTTCCTTCTATTATTCTGTTGAGGATCTGATCAATACAGTTCTTTTGGGATTCTTCTCCTTCCTCTATCCCTATGATGTGGAGGCTTGGTCTTTTTATAGTGTCCTACATTTCCTGGTTGTTTCACTCTTGTGTCTTTTGAAATTTTTCATAATGTTTACTTGAGGTTTCTAGCCACACTGTGTTATCCTGTAGATCTGATATTCTTTGTTCTGCTTCATCTTTTGCTTCTGAGGCTTTTTCTCATCCTTTCCTGCTGACTGGAAGAATGTTAAATTTCCTTTTCATTTCATCCTGTGATTTCTTCAGTATTTACAATTCCTTTTGGAGCTTTTCATTCTCTTCTTGTAGCTCCTTGCTTCATGGGTCAGTTTCTCTTTTCCTTTCAACCTGAGATCTTTTCAGTGTTTCCACTTCCTTCTGGAGTTTGTCCTTCTGTCCCTCTAGTTCTTTTTGGAGTTTGTATTTCTCTTCCTCTAGTTCTATTTAGAGTTTGTCAATCTCTCCCTTTAGTTCTTTCTGGAGTTTTTCATTCTTTATTTATTTATTTTTTTATTTTTTTATGTGTTTGAGTGTACCGTCTGCATGTAGATTTATGCACCCGGATTGTGGGTCGTGCAATGCCACAGAGGTGAGAACTGGAGTTAAAGATGGTTCTTAGCCACCATGTGGGTGCTGGGAATCGAACCCATGTCCTCTGCAAGAGCAGTTGGTGCTCTGAACTGCTGAGCCATCTCTCCAGCCCCTATCATTCTTTCCTTTTAGTTTCTTCATGAATTTTTTATTCTCTCCCTTTAGTTCTCTGATTTGTTCTTTATAGTCTTTGAATATGTCTACAGTTGTTCTTCTAAGGTAGGTGTCTTGGTTTCCTTCCAGGGAGATCTCGTTGTTGGCATCTTCTACAGGACTGGTTGAGTTCAGTGGAGATTTATTATGAACTTTTCCCCTATTGTTATTTTTCCGTTGTGTCTTTGGCATGCGGATTTTCCCCCCTTTGTTTGTTTGTTTGTTTGTTTGTTTGGCTTCTGTTGCTGGTCTCACATGTCAATATGGAGGACTGGTTGGTCACTCAGTTTACTTCCTGCTGGTTTCTTCCTCAGCTTTGGCTGTGCAGCCTAGAATCACTGACACTGCCGGATTGTCCCAACCACAGTAAATCATAGCACCAGCAGCTTACACTTTCTGACCCGGGACCAGTAGCTTGAGGGGCGGGGGTATTCTTTTGGCCCCCGCACTGGACCCCACCTGGCCACTGAGTGTGCACACTGCTGTCTGTCCCTCTATCCACGCATACAATTCCTCTCTATGGTTCTTGCAGCGGGTGGCAGATGCCCTGGGTGGGCAGCAAGCGTGTGCCGCCACTGTCTGTCCCTCTATCCTCGCACACACTTCCCCTCTATGATTCTAGCAGTGGGTGGGAGATGCCCAGTGTGGGCAGCAAACCTGTGTGCCAGACACCCACCTGGCTGCCCTCTATAACTGTTCTTATCCAGCAATTGGTTATGTCTAGGAGTCATGGGTACACTACAGTTTAAATCTTCTCAAATGCTTATGGGAACTTTTTTGAATGAATGCACTTTTCTCTGAGTATAAAGTAAGATTGCTGTCTGAAGATGAAGGGCATTCCAGGAGCTTCTGTTAAGCTTTTCCCTTATGCAGGGTCTGCCACTGCTGAATTACAAACCACAAGATGATACAATCCGGACACATTCAGCAGTGAACCACACAGCTAATTGTGTTGTGGCTGTGAGCCATTTATGAGACAGAGGACATGAAGAAATATGGCTAGAGAGATCCTTTGGGTGATTTGTCAGCAGCCGACAGCCTTTGAAGCAAGCTATCCATATGTACAATGATTGCCTTCTTTGAACTTGTCCATCTCCTAATGTTTTTAATTCACAGGTAGCTTTTGTTATGACACTTGATTAACATCTGAGTAGCTCTGATTTACCCGAGACCCATGATATTCCTAGGTTCAGAATTGCCTGATATCCTTCTTTCTTTGGTATGGTCAATTTGGGCCATTATTCAGTGAGGTGCTAGCAAATGACTTTCCATTGATTTATTAGGAACAAATCCTTGGGCAGATTTTGCACTCAAAGAATAAGCATAAGGATTCATTGAGCTATTTCATTTTTGTCAGCAGCTCCAGTCTGTGTACTTCTGGTCTCAGATATATTTAATACGAGTAAACAAATTACAGAGTTCTAATAGACCATTCTGGATCACTGTCCTTTGACAAGCCTTTAGCAACTCTTTCCACTCAGGCCCCTCATGAAATTTAAATATTTTTCTGGTGATTTTGTGAATAGGGAGCAATATGATTTTTTTTATTGAAAAATAAAAACAATTGCCCTCTAATAAATACAAAGCAATGAGGTACATCTATGAGTGTCCAGCTTTTTAGCAGACTCTCTATGTTTGGTATTTTTATGGTTTTGAGAATGGCTTTAGTTGTTCTAGTCCATGTAATTCCTGGGTCTTTGGGCTTTTTAGCTTGTCTCTGTTTGACTTGTGAGTCACTATAGTCCTTAATCCCCTTAACTTGTACCTCAGAGGGGAAATTCTCATAATGTAGTCAATGTGATTTCCTAACTTGCTTTGCATGCTTATTAAATCAAGGTCTTATCTCATTTTGCATGCTTATTAAATCAAGGTCTTATCTCATGAAATTTGCCAACATAACATCAGTTATGTTGGCAAATTCAAGCATACTGTAGTAATACAGTAGATTTACACTGGCTTATATTCTGTCAGAGTATAAATTATGCCTACTTGCTCCTATAAATTGGAAAGCAAAGCACTAGCCTAGTTTATCATGACCCAGCAGTCCATCTTGACCTGGAGTGTTTCCCTCACACAACAGAAGTGTTTAGAACTACCTCATTGGCTGCTTTATGAGCTACTTCTATTGACTGATGAGATCTATTGGAAAGGAAGTCCTAAGGAACAAATAATCATACCCAAGCCACACACACAGCACACTACTCACCCCTGGCACATTGTTTAAAATTTATTGTCTAAAACTTGTAGGGAATTACAATTTATCATGGGCGATTAAAATTCTGGGAAGCTGACATAAACAGTATATACATGCATGGTAAAATGATACAGCCTGCATCTTCTATCAACATAAACTGTATACACCAAGGATACATATAGCTAACGTCATTAAACATTGAAGAGTCTCTAATCCTACTCTTGCACTCCTAACCCTTAACCTCAGCCTGAATTTGGTCCCTTCCACATGGCACTTCCCAGTCTGCTTAGTTTTTCTGGAGCACTGTCTCTGTCTCCCATGGGTGTGATGAAATATTGACTACTTTTATCCAGTAATTCTAGGAAGCTGTGCCTGCCACTCCCAGGTTCTTTAACCAAATCCGTTCAAAAAGTCCAGGATCTTCCTCTAGCACTGGGCAACCATTGTTCAGCTCAGTCAATCTTTTCAGACTCAGAGTTACCCATGGAAATAAATTCAGGCCAATTGTAAAGTACTTTCTGCTTCATTTATAAGTCTTGTCATTTGTTTTTCTTCCAGACTACAATACTTAAACTTGAATTGATGACTCAAGAGGGATGGGAAGGTGAGAACAGTGCCTAACCCTTTGAATGTTATTATTACTACACTAACTGGAATTGGACTTCATGAGCTGAGGGTGTAGCTCAAGCACTTTTCTAGAATATGGAAGGTGGAAGGAAGGAAAGAAATAAGGAGAGAGGTAGGGCGGAAGAGAGGGAGAAAGGGAGGGAGGTAGAGAGGGAGCAAAGAAGTGTGGAGGGGGGAATGACTGTATCAATATCCAATATCCTTTGCTGTTAACTTAAAAAATATTGAGTTTTTGTAATCTTATACAACAGTTCTTCATCAAATTTTGACCCCTCCCCCCCATGTCCCAATATCCTTTTTATACTATCATGTTTTATAAACCACTTAAATTGCTCAGTAGGTGGGTTATTATCCCCTTTCTTTCCTTCCCTTTCTCATGCTCTTTTCTTTTTTTAATTTTTTAAATTATTTATTTATTTATTTTATGTGTATGAATGTATTGTCTGCATGTAGGTTGGTGCACCCGTGTCATGTAATGCTGCGGAGGTCAGAAGAGGGTATCGGATTCCCCTGGAACTGGAATTAAAGACGGTTCTCAGCCACCATGTGGGTGCTGGGGACCAAACCCGGGTCCTCTGCAAAAGCAGTTGGCATATTAACAGCTAGGCCACCTCTCCAGCCCTGGTCTTTTCTTTTTTATGCTCACATCATGTGTCATCACACAGTGCCCTGAGTAAGTCTACCTACTGAGTATTATTTTCTTGGCTTCCCAAGACCTAGAGTACAGGAGATACAAAGAGAAGACTCTCCGGATTATGGGGCCTCCTATTATCCTTCACAGAGACGGTTATCTGAGTGATTCCCTGGTCATCAAACAGCTAGCCTGTGGTCCCTTGAACCCACCCACAGCTCCCTACAGCATCAGGGCTGGAACACTTATGAGGCAGGGAAAACACAATTCAAGTGCATTGAATTGATTCTCATGTCCAAACAGATCATTGAAGTAGGTCATTTTAGTCTGAGATAAGGATCAGTATTTATAAGGACAATGGAGCTACAACACCTCCAATAATAATCACTATTTTTAAGTGTATTGATGAAACTATTGATATACGAATAAAATGTGAGCAGAGAAGAATAGCCACAGAAATTTTTCACCTGTCTTTGCTTACTGCTTTGAAATCATTATATGTGCTACATGTAGATGTCAAGTTTTCACTAGTTTTATAATAAAATTTCTTTCTGAATATTTCTGTAACAAGCTGGAATGAATGCACCTCTTTAAGGAGTTCTTGTACATGTGTGTAGGTGTGTGTAGATTATACTATACAGTCATCATTACATTTATGTGAAATTCCTTTCCAGAAGCTATTCAGTTCATTATAAGCTTTTGCTTCTCTCCATGTACTTTATTGTTGTATTAATGTTTGAAAACCATTTTGAAATGAGCAAAAAGGAAAGTACTTTATTATGAAACTGAGAGCTGCCAATAAACACTTCATTTCAGTTCTAGAAACGTGAGAGCCATTTAATTCAAGAGCTTCTTTCTTTTTATGGAGATTAGCTTGATCTCATCTATTGTGAAGACATGTTTATAATTTCATATTCGGTCATCTCTCTGGTTTCCCACATTGACTCATTTATTGTACTTTTAAAATTTTGTCTTTTTTCTTTTGTTCTGTTGGGTCACATAATTTATTTTTCTATTCTGCCTTCCTAAATATCCTTTTTCATTCCTCTTTTATTTTCTCTAGATGCTTGTTCGTTTGACTCACTGGCCTACTGATAAATATTTATTAGCTGTTTTTAAAATAGAAACCTACAGGGAAGCTACTTTTCAAGTTACCAGTTTTTATTTTGTGCATACTTCTGCCATGGTTTTCAACCCACAGATGTGATAGTTGGGAAGAGAGGAGTGAAATTAGTTTGCAAAACTGCTGTGAGCTGGCTTCACTGCCCTGTTTTCTGTATTTCTAGTTTAGTGAAGGCTGAGACTTGATTCATTTCCTTTTGTATTTCCAGTTCCTAGAACATTGTCTAGCACACTGTCAACACACTACATATTTATTTAATCAAGAAAAAAACAAAAGGAAGTCCCCCTTACTTCCAAGAAACAGGCTAGTGAAATCCAATGGGACTAGCTGGGTGATTCTACCTCTTTTGCTCAACCCCTTCATGAACCTAAATTTTTTTTTTAATAAGTAAAGATTTTAGTGTGCAGTCTTTAAAAAGAAGGAGGCTGTAAAAACTACATTGCAAATACTTTATGTTGTAGTATCATTGTTTTTAACACAATGCATGCAAACTAGAAAAAAAATGGCCTCAAGCACAGGACCCATGCCAACTCAATTAAACAAGGGCCCAGAGGGGAGGAAAGAAATGGGTGGCCAACTGGCATTACACTGAGAACTATTGGAGACTGATTGCCACTTGGTGAGGGTGAGTATACCTTATTTGCCATCTCTAAGATAGGCTGACTAGACTCCCATGGATGAATTTGCTCTGAAGGACATCTGGGTACAAGTGCTTGACTGGATAGGTAGGACTTAACATGTGTGGCAGAATTCATAAGGTCTGGTGGGGGTTGGAAGGGCACGGATGGAGGCGGGGATCTGGATTTGATTGAGAACCATTGTATGAAATTGCAAAATCTCAGTAAAAACATTTAGAAAGAAAGAAAGAAAGAAAGAAAGAAAGAAAGAAAGAAAGAAAGAAAGAAAGAAAGAAAGAAAGAAAGAAAGAAAGAAAGAAAGAAAGAAAGCCAGGCATAGTGGCACACACCTCTAATCCCAGCATTCAAGAGGCAGATGTAGCCGGATATCTGTGAGTTCAAGGCCAGCCTGGTCTACAGAGCGAGTTCCAGGACAGCTGTGCCTTATGGCTACAGGGAGACCCTGTCGCAAAAAAAAAAAAAAAAAAAAAAAAAAGGAAGAAAAGGAAGGAAGGAAAGAAGAGAAAAAGGAAGAGAGGGAAATAATATCAAATATTCTCTGACTCTCTATGTTATATGTTTTGAATTGCTTTATGTGGATTATAGTTTAAAGTTAAGAATATGAATTCTAGGGGATGGAGAGGTGACTCAGTGGTTAAGAACACTGGATGCTCTGGAAGAGGACCCAGGTTCAATTCCCAGTGCCCACATGACAGCTAACACCTGTAACTCCAAGTGATATACTTACATGAAGACAAAGTACTCATACACATAAAATAAAAGTAAATTTAAAGAAAAAAATTTCTTTTTGATTTTTTAAGATGGGTCTCCTTGTAGTCTCAGCTGATCTGGAACTCACTATGTAGACCAGGCTAGCCTGGGTCTCAAAGAGATTAGCCCACTTCTGCCTTCAGAGTGCTGAGATGACAGGCATACACAACCACACCCAGCTAAAAATGTTTTATAGGAACCAAATAAAGCCTAATTGTACTCCACTGTATATGTGTACCTGATTTCCTTCATCTACTGTCTTTTGATACATACTTAAAAGTTGTTTTCTTGCCGGGCATGGTGACACCTGCTTTTAATCCTAGCACTCAGGAGGCAGAGGTAGGCGGATCTTTGTGTGTTCAAGGCCAGCCTGGTCTACAGAATTAGTTGCAGGACAGCTGGGGCTACAGGGAGATGCTGTCTTGAAAAGACCAAAAGAAGAAAGATGTTTTCTTAATGTGATTTTTGTGATTAGTGTTGCAATGAAATATGGCATATATCATGTACACATATATTGAGACAGGGGAGTCCTGTAGTGTCAGCTGGCTTGGAATTCACTATATAGACCAGGCTGACCTCATTCTAACAAAGGTACCCCAGTTCTCACTTCAGAGTGCTGGGATTAAAGAGATGTACCACCATACCCAGCTAATATTGACATATTTTTATGGAACTGATTTCAAATCTTTTAAGTAAATAACCTAAAATAGGATTTATGGATTGTATGATATTTCTATTTTCAGTTTTATGAAGCTCCCTACAGCTTTCCAATTTACATGCTCAGTAACAGTGTAAAAGAATGTCCCTTTCTGTACATTATTGCCAATATTTTATATCTTTTGTTGTTTTGATTATAGCTCTTCTGATTGGTGTTGCTTGATTTTGAGTTAATGATATTTTCCCTAATGATTAATGACATTGAGAATTTTTCAGATATATGTTGGTAATTTCTATTTCTTCTTTTGAGAAACATGTAGTTGTCCATTGTTTCAAGGTATAATCTTTACTGAAATTTTGTACATTTCATACAAAACCTCTTAAACCATCTTTCTACCCTTACCTTCACCTGTACCTCCTACAGCACCACCACATGCTTTCTGTCATATATGTTAAGGCCCATCCACACAAGTTATGTTTTTGTATCTGGATGTCCAGGTTTCATCCACTGGAGTTTAGTAAGCCTATCTAGACTCACTCCCATAAAGACAATCAACTCTCTCTTACAGGAGTAATCAGGTGCCAATAATACATCATTGTCTAAGGTTGGGTCCTGCTGCCCATTTCTCCAGTTCTATGCTGGGTTTTTGTTGCATGAGTTTGCATGGGTGTTGTGCATTGCTGTCAATTCTTAAGAGCAAGTTTCCAGAAGCATGTAAAACTTTGTTTACATGTGATCATCCACCTCCTATCCTGGCTCTTACAATGTTTCTGCCCCTCTTTTGCAAGGTGGGTGATGTTTAACATAGGAGTTCTGTCCAGGGACCCACACTCTACAGTCTTATTCTCTAGACTTTGGCTAGTTGTGGACTTCTGTGTGCATAGTGCTCTATTGTATGAGGAAGATTTGCTGGTGCCAGTTGAGAGGTGCATCAGTATTCTCTCTAGCCACTGTTCTGCTATGTTCCATGAGCCTTAGGTGTAGAGGTTCCATTGTAGATGTGTCACTTAGGGCTGGGCATCTCACAGACCCTTATTTTCTGTTGGTGAACAGTTATGGAACTCTTCCTTGTTCTTTTTTTCTTCTTTTGTCTTTTTACTAAGATCTCAAGTTTTATACCTGAAAGTACAATTTTTCTACCCCTACTAATGATTTATTTCTGGTTGTACTTTCCTTTTGGATGTTTAAGGCCACACGCATAGCCCAGATTAACCAAGATTTTTGTTTTCTTGAGGTCAATTGAGGATCTGGTCCTCAGGGGTCACTCAGGTTTTTCTTTTTTTGAGGGGGGAGCTCCTGGCTCCTTTTGGCCTTTCGTTTACCAGTTCCATCCACTTGAGGACTAAGTCAGGTCTTGGTAGACCAGGCTTCCTTTTTTTTTTTTTTTTTTTGTCTTTTTGAGACAGGGTCTCCCTATAGCTCTGACTGTCCTGGAACTCTCTCTGTAGACCAGGCTGGCCTCGAACTCACAGAGATCTGCCTGCCCCTGTCTCCCAAGTGCTAAGACAGGCTTCCCTTTTTGAGGCATGAGCAGACTTTTCTCTTTATAGACTGGACACTGGCTGAAGTCCCATTAGTGGATCTCTAAGACTTCCCTTCACAGGAAGACTGGTGACTCACATTTGCAGGACGTTTCAAGAAATGCCCCCATGCATAGTCCCTTGGGACTTAGTTGACCTCTGAGGGCAAGGAACAATGTTATCCCTTAAGTCCTTTGGCCAAATTGGTATGGGCACTAAGTATGGTCATTAAGCATCCAGAAAGGCTAAGTTACACCAGCTTGATACTTTTAGCTGTATAATATTTTAGAAAAGGCCTGGACAAAAGCTCAAGGAGCCTTGTATAAGAAACACTAAGAAGCACTCCCATAAAATAAATATTGTAGCTAGACACAATGTCATGAAAAACTAGTTTTTTTCTCATTTTTTGATTTTATATTACTCCAAAATATGCATACATACCCTCCACCCCTCCAGCAAAAATTCCAAAGTTTGCAAATAAATGGTAGGTTAACTCTAGAACGTGTTAAGGGATTCTTAACTTCTAGTTCCATCCATTTATGTGAACATTTCATGATGTCATCTTTCTTTACCACTGCATAGAACTCTGTTGTGTAGATGTAAAACATTTCCTCTATCCACTTTTGGTTGGAGGGCACTTGGGTTGGTTCCAGTTCTTCTCTATTGTGAAGAGATCTGCAATAAATATGTCTGTGCATGTATGTCTGTGGTAGGATGAGTCTTGTGGGTATATACCCAGGAGTGGTATGGCTGGATTAGGTGGTAGGCTCATTTTGAGTTTTTTAAGGGTTCTCTGCACTGCTTTCCATAGTGGTTTTTTACATTCTCACCAGCAGTGGATGAGTGTTCCCCTTTCCCTACAACCTCTCTAGCATTTGGTATCTTTTGTTTTCTTGATCCTGATCAGAGTGAGATGATATCTTAAAGTGATTTTAATTTGCATTTCCTTAATTATTAGCAATGTTGAACACTTTTTAAGATGTTTCTCAGCTATCTCTAATCCTTCACTTGTGAAGTCTCTGTACAGCTCTTTATTCCATCTTTTGAGTGAGTCAATTATTTTCTTTCTTCTTTGTTTTCTGAGTAGTTTATATATATATTCTGGAAGTTAGTGCTCTGGCAGATGTATCAGTGGTGAAGGTTTCCTCCCACTCTGGGTTTTCTCTTCACTTCCCTGATTGTTTCTTTCACTGTACAGAAACTTTTGAGTTTAATGAGGTCCCACTTGTCAGTCGTGAATGTTACTTCCTACGCAGCCCCTGCCTTATTTAGAAAGTCTTTTCTAGTGGTTAAGAGTGCCGACCGCTCTTACAGAGGACCCGGGTTCGATCCCCAGCACCCACATGGCGGCCGAGAGCCGTCTGAAACTCCAATTCCAGGAGAACTCCAGTTCCAGGGGAATCTGAGACCCTCTTCTGACCTCCGCGGTATTGCACGACACGGGTGCACAAACCTGCATGCAGACAGTACATTGATACACATACCGAAATAAATAAAATAAAAAAAAATTAAAAAAAAAGGAAAGTCTTTTCCTACACCTGTGTCTTTTATTTCAAATCCAATTTTTATTGAAACTTTGTGCATTTCATACAAAATTTCTAATCAAATATAGACCTGTTCTCCATTCCTTGCCTCCCGCCCCACCAGAGCTCAAGCATTCTGCAAAACATGTTTTTCAAATTTTTCTGTCTCTTAAAATTTTTGATGCTTAAGTTTACTGTTTTGAAGTTCACCGTTTCAGTCAGTTCTTTGACCCAATCTTGTTGTTGTTGTATGTGTTTAAGTTGTATCTTCAGTTTTGTTTTATTAGTCCACGGGTCTATTTTTGTGCCAGTACCAAGCTGTTTTATGAGTATACCCCTGTAGTATAGTTTGAAGTCTGATATACAGATCCCCCCACCCTCTGTATTGCTCTTTTCACTCAGGGTTGCTTAGGTTATTCAGGGTCTTTTATTTTTCCATATGAAATTAAAGGTTTTTTTTTTTTCCAAGCCTATGAAGAAACCTTAGGGATTTTAATTGGGATTGCATTGAATTTGTATATTAATTTGGGTAGAATGGACATTTTTACTGTTAATTTTTCCAATCCATGAGCATGGGAGATCTTTCCATCTTCTGATGTCTCCTTCAAAGCTGAGTTCCTACCTTTAAGGGGAATGCTTCTGACTTTTCTTCATTTAGGATGATGTTGGCTGTGGATTTCTTGTATATGACTTTGATTACATTGATGAATGATCCCTCCAGTCCAGTTCCCTCTAGGACTTTAAGCATGAAGACATGCTGGATTTTGTCGAAGTCTTTTTCTGCATCAGTTGAGGTGATCCTGCAGTTTTTGTCTTTCAGTCCCTTTATGTGTTTTATGATATTTATTGATTTTCATATGTTGAACCATCCCTGCATCTCTGGCATGAATCCACTTGGTCATGATGGATGATCTTTTTGATGTGGGTCTATATGCAGTTTGCAAGTATTTCACTGAGAATTTTTGCATCTGTGTTCACTAATGAGATGGGTTTATCAGTCTCTTTTTTGGTTGTATCTTTACCTGGTTTTGTATTAGAGTGATACTGGCTTCATAGAAAGAATTTTGGAGATTTCCCTCTGCTTGTATCCTTCTGAACAGTTAGAATAATAATGGTTGTAAGTCTTCTTTAAATGTTTTATAGAATTCTGCCATGAAACCATCTGGGCCTGGACTTTTTTTAGTTGGGAGGCTTCTTATTACATTTTCAATTTCTTCATATATTATGTGTCTGTTTAAACTGTCGATCTCTTCTTGGTTAAGATTGGTGATTCCCAGGATTTCAGATATTCATCCCTTTCTCTTAGGTTTTCAAACTTAGTAGAGTATAGGTTTTTGAAGTATTCCAGTATGATTGTCTGGATCTTTTCCTTGTCTGTTGTGATATTTCCCTTTTCATCACGGATTGTATTGATTTGGAGTTGTTCCTTCTTTCTTTTGGTTAACTAGGCTAGGGGTCTGTCTATCTTGTTTATTCTTCCAAAGAATCACCTTTTGGATTCATTGATTTTTTTGTATTGGTTTATTTGTTTCTATTTCATTGATTTCTGCTCTGATTTGTGTTATTTCTTCCTGTCTGTTGCATTTAGTGTTCATTTGTTGTTGTCTCTCAAGTGTTTTTAGCTGCAGTGTTAGATCATGTATTTGTACTCTTTCTGGGTTTTTTTTGTTGTTGTTATTGTTGTTTTGTAGCCACCCAGGGGTATAAACTTCCCTCTTAGGGCTGCTTTTAAAGCATCCCATAGGTTGTGTTGTATTGTCATTGTAATTTACTTCCAGGAATGCTTTTATTTCTTTCTTTATCTCTTCCTCGACCTATTCATTATTCATGAGTGTGTTGTTTAGTCTGCATGTGTTCTTGTAGATAGTAGGGCTTATCCTGGTGTTAATATTGAGCTTTATTGTGCTGTAGTCTGATAGAATGAATGAGATTATTTCAACCTTTTTGTACTCGTTGAGTTTTTTTCTGTGTCCCAGTATAGGGTCAGTTTTGGAGAATGTTTCATGGGGTGCTGAGTAGAAAGTGTATTCTTTGGTATTTTGGTGAAATATTCAGTAGATATCTGTGAGGTCCATTTGGTGTATTGTATCATTCAGTTCAGATGTCTCTCTGTTTATTCTTTGTCTGGTTGACCTGTCCAAAGGGCTAAGTGGGTTATTGAAGCCCCATAGTATGAGTGTGCTGGTGTTAATCTGTGCCATGAGGTCCTAGAAAATTGTCTTTATAAAGTTTGGTTCACCAGAGTTTAGTGGATATATATTCATGACTGTAAAAGCTTCATGGTTAACTGTACCTTTGATAAGGATGTAATGGCCCTTTTTGTCTCTTCTGATTACTTTTATTTTGAAGTGTATTTTGTCTGATATTAAAATAGCAACTCCTGCTTTCTTTTTGGTACCATTTGCTTGGAATACTTTTTTCCATCCTTTCACCTTAAGTTGGTGCCTATCCTTAAGAGTGAGATGGGTATAGCCAGCATATAGATGGGTTCTGTTTCTTAATCCATTCTCCCAGTCTATGTCATTTGATTGGGGAGATTAGCCCATTAATATTTAAGGTTATAAACCCGGGTGTGGTGGCACTTGCCTTTAATTCTAGCACTCAGGAGGCAGAGGCAGGCAGATCTCTGTGAATTCTAGGCCAACCTGGTCTACAGAGCAAGTTCCAGGCCATCTGGGTCTATAGAGAGATGCTGTCTCAGAAAGACCAAAAAACATATATTTAAGGTTATAACTGAAAGATGTGTGTTGCTTCCTTTCACCTTATTATCCATTTGCATTTTTGGTCTAGGTTTCTACTTCTGCAGTTATGCTTTTATTAATTTCTCTTTCTAGGTGCCTAGGGATAGTTGTTCCTCTCTTCTGTCCTTTGACTTGCTTCAAGTATTCTCTGAAGGGTTGGTTTTCTTCTCAATCTCTTCCTGTAGCTCCTTGCTTTGCTG
This sequence comes from Rhizomys pruinosus, assembly GCA_009823505.1. Classification (NCBI taxonomy): domain Eukaryota; kingdom Metazoa; phylum Chordata; class Mammalia; order Rodentia; family Spalacidae; genus Rhizomys; species Rhizomys pruinosus. The sequence continues at coordinate 84,185 of VZQC01011408.1, read as the reverse complement.
GNTAGTATATCTGTGAGGTCCATTTGGGTGTATTGTGATGCATTCAGTTCAGATGTCTCTCTGTTTATTCTTTGTCTGGTTGACCTGATCCAAAGGGCTAGTGGTATGATATATACGATAGTAATGAGTTGGTGCTGTGTATATTCTGTGCCATGAGCTCATGAAAGTTTGGTTGACACTCAGAGTATAGTAGTTGGATAGTATATATTCATGACTGTAAATAGCTTCATGGTTAACTGTACTTTGATAGGGATTGTAATGGCCCTTTTGTCTCTTCTGATTACTTTTATTTTGTGAAGTGTATTTTGTCTGATATTAAAATAGAACTCCTGCTTTTCTTTTTGGTACCATTTTCCTTGGAATACTTTTTTCCATCCTTTCACCTTAAGTTGGTGCCTATCCTTAAGAGTGAGATGGGTATAGCCGCATATAGATGTGGGTTCTGTTTCTTAATCCATCTCTCAGTCCTATGTCATTTTGTTGGGAGATTAGCCCATTAATATTTAAGGTTATAACCCGGGTGTGGTGGCACTTGCCTTTAATTCTGAGCACTCAGGCAGGCAGAGGCAGGCAGATCTCTGTGAATTCTAGGCCACCTGTTTACAGAGCAAGTTCCAGGCCATCTGGGTCTATAGAGAGATGCTGTCTCAGAAGAACTAATATTAAAGGTTATAACTGAAAGTGTGTTGTTGCTTCCTTTCACCTTATTATCCATTTGCCATTCCATTTGCATTTTTGGTCTAGGTTTCTACTTCTGCAGTTATGCTTTTATTAATTTCTCTTTCTAGGTGCCTGGGGATAGTTGCTCCTTTCCTCTGTCCTTTGAGTTGCTTCAAGTATTCTATGAAGCATTGGTTTTCTGGACATGTATTCTATTATCTTGTTTATGTTATGGAAGATTTTTCTTTCTCCTTCAACTATAAATGACATTTTTGCTGAGTTTAGTAACCTAGGCTGGCATCTATAATCCTTTAGCACTGGGAGTACTTTGGTCCACATTCTTCTTGCTTTCATAGTTTGCCCTGAAAAGTCAGCTGTATTTCTGATGGGTTTTCCCCTTATATGTAACTTGTTTTTCTCTTGTGACTTTCAGAATTTTTTCCTTTGTTTTGCGCATCTAGCATTTCAACTATGATATGGCATGGGATGTTTCTTTTCTGATCTTGTCTATTTGGAGTTCTATGTGCTTCTTTTATTTGCATGGGTTTGTCTTTTTTAGTTTGGGAAATTTGTTTTCAATTATTCTGAAGATTTGATCAATACCATTCTCATGGGATTCTCCTTACTCTATCCCTATGATGCAGAGGTTTGATCTTTTCATAGTGTCCTACATTTCCTGGTTGTTCCACTTTTGCGTATTTTTAAATGTTTTATAATCTTTACTTTTGCTTTTTAGTTGTTCTGTGTTATCTTCCAGGTCTGATATTCTTTTTTCTGCTTCTTCCATTCTACTTCTGTGGCATTTTCCAATCTTTTCCTCTTGATTAGATGAGTGTTCGATTTCCTTTTTCATTTCATCCTGTGATTTCTTTAGTATTTCCACTTCCTTTTGGAGCTTCTCAATCTCTTCCTGTAGCTCCTTGCTTTGCTGGTTGGTTTCCTTTTTTCTTTCAGCATTTCAGTGTTTCCACTTCTTTCCAGAGTTTGTCATTCTCTCCCTCTAGTTCTTTCTGGAGTTTGCCATTCTCTCCCTTTATTTCTTTCCAAAGTTTGTCATTCTCTTCCTATAAGTCCTTCTTGAGTTTTTCATTCTTTCTCCTTAGTTCTCTGACTTGTTCTTTATATTCTTTGATTTCTTTGTCTGTGATTGTTCTTTTAAGATCTGTGTCCTGGGTTACCTCTAGGGAAATCTCATTGTAGGAATCTTCTATAGGCTTGGGAGAGTTTAGTGTGGAATTATTCTGCATTTTCCCATGTTGATCTTTCATTGTGTTTTTGGCATGTGGGGTTTTGTTTTGGTTTGGGTTTTGTATCCTGATGCAAATCTCAAATGTTTCTTCACTGTCTTGAAGGCTCACTTTGCTTGCTTCCTTCAGGTGCCTTTTTTGTTTTCTCCTTGTTTATGGAGTATTGACTTGTCTAGGTTTCAGGCTTTCAATTTTGGTTATATATTGGAAGTTACTCTTCCCTTTCTGTTCTAAAGGTTCTCCAAAAACCAGGTAGGTGACAACCCAGTCAGTACCCTGGTGAGCACTGTGCTCACTCTGCTTCCTGCCAGCCAGTTCCTCTAGGTTGTTTGTAAGACTTGGTGTTATAGGACTGGAGTTGTCTCAGGTTCAATGTTTCCTTTATTACCTTGTGCCCCAGAATCACTATTGTGGTCCCACTTGGACACTCCCTCTGCAATTCCAGTTGGGGGGTGGTGAGTGGCTTGCTTAGCCCATGCCCTGGTGCTCTGTTCTTCAGGTGGTCTGGCAAAATCCCCAATCTGAGCTCTGCACTCCAGTCCCCCAGTGGCAACAGGCCCACCTTTATACCAGCTAGCTGGGCAACTCTGCCTCCACAGCCACATAAGACAATGATTCAATTATATTATCCAATAATCTACCTGGCTGAAGCACTTGGCCTCTACCTGTGCTTCAAGTGGTCCATCGAAACCCCATCTAAGCTCTATGCACTCCTTTGTTTATTTTTTAAAACACTATTTTTGTTGCTGACTTGCTAAACTCCTTTTGTTGCTTGTTATTACTCTTCTATTGGATATGTGCCTTGCAGATATCTCTGATCTATAGGCTGTCTCTTCACACTATTGATTATTTCTCCTGCAGCACAGAAGCTTTTTAGTTTCATCTCATTTGCCTTGCCCTTTTGTTACCTGTCCTTTGAGTAATAAATCTGAAGAGATCATTACCCAAATGTTGCAGTTTACCCTTTGTATTTTCTTGAATTAGTTTAACTGCTTATGGTCTCACATTTAAGCTCTTGGGTTACTATTAGTTGTTTTGAATCTATGGTGCATGATAAAATGCCCAATTCCTTTCTTTAGCATGTGTCTATCTACTTTTCCCATCATCATTTACTGAAGAGACTACATATCTTTTTATAATAAAATGTTCCCTTTTGGCTTCATTTACATGGAAAACATTTTACCATTCCTGTACTTTAAGTCTGAACATGACCAGAGAGGGTCAAGGTGATTCTCTCTAGTAGTTTATAATTAGATCATCTATGTATTTGACATATTGATTGATTTAACTGAGGCAGTTTAAATATCTAGCCTATTCTGGCCTCAAACTTAGGATCCACATGACTTGGTCTCTTGGAAACGTGGATTACAGGTGCACACCACTATGGCCTGCTGTTGTTACTGCCTCTGCTATTGTCTCCCCATCTCCCTCCTCTTCCTCAATCCTCCCTCTTCTCTCTCCATCTTCTGGTTTTCTTCATCTTCTTATCCTTCAGTCACTGTTCTTGTCTATTCAAGGTAATATTGGTAGATAACAATTTGCAAGTCCCACTTGGCTAGTTGCTTTCTATTTTGGCTTCATTTGTCCTCACTTGCTATCTTCATTAATGGTTTGATGAGCTTCTGTGTGAAACATTTTGACTCCTTTCTGTTGTAGATTTGTACTTCTCTTTATTTTTGTTTTGTGATTGTCCTGAAGCTTATGGAGAACATCTATAACAGCCTGTATCAAATTTATCACTACTGGGCTGGAGAGATGGCCTAGCGGTTAAGAGCGCCGACCGCTCTTACAGAGGACCCGGGTTCGATCCCCAGCACCCACATGGCGGCTGAGAACCGTCTGAAGCTCCAATTCCAGGAGAACTCCAGTTCCAGGGGAATCCGAGACCCTCTTCTGAACTCCGCGGCGTTGCACGACATGGGCGCACAGACTTGCATGCAGACAGTACATTCATACACATACAGAAATAAATAAAATTTAAAAAAAAGATGTTTCTTTAAAAAAAAATTATCACTACTTCATTGAATACAACTATTCGTTCCTTTTATTTCCCTACACATTTCCTAGTTCTAGTTCATTCTGCATTTAATCCTCAGGTTACTAAATGAGTCTTTTCCCAGAGAACAGAACAAAGTGGTGAAAAGATACAGTTTCCTGACAGGGAGAGAAACAAAAGCAGTGTTCCCCCTCAAGGTAGGGGATGAAAATTTTTTGGTGAAGAACAGTATTTAACCCATTAGATGACTTCATACAGAAATGTCATCAACAGCAAAGCTACTGGGGGGACAAATGATAACTTAACCAACTATGTGACTCCAAAATTAGGGCTTTTGTAAAAGTTAAATTGGATAAAATAAAGCTAGAGTGTTAATTATGTAACAAAAATACAAAGAAAAAATCAACCAAAGTCAAGTATCAAGTGTGGCTAATACATAGATCACTGCTTATTATAATGTTCATAGAACAAGAATGGCATTCTCCAATGATACAAGATAATACTTGGCAAAGGGTGAAAGGTAGAATATGAGGTCACTAAATATCTCAAATTCTGTAACTTGTTGTCTGATCAGCTCAGGGCCTGAGGCATTTATCTTTATTTCTACCAATTCCAATTTCATAAAATTACTCTGAAAGCCTGAGTGAAGGTCAATTTTATAAGTCATTGTCAAATTCCTTTTACTCAGGAGCTTGCTTAGTTTCCTACAAAATTTTTCATGTGCTTTTTAACTTTGCTGATTTGATTTGATTTGATTTGATTTTGTAATAAATATTTACTGTGAGGGAACTTTGTACTAAATCTGTTGAGTCTTTCTAGTAAACCCTTGATCCTGAGAGAGGTATTAGGGACCTCTGACAAACAAGCTGTAATTGAATGTCTACATCAAGACACATAAAGTCTAAAGCATAAGAAGTGATTTATTTACTCCATATGAACTGAAGCCAAGACAAATCAGTAGCTCAATTTTAAAAGACTAACAATGTGCTGGGCATGGTGGTACATGCCTTTAATCCCAGCACTTGGGAGGCAGAGGCAGGCAGATCTCTGAGTTCAAGGCCAGCCTGGTCTATAGAGCAATTTCCAGGCTAGCTGGAGCTACAGGGAGACCCTGTATTAAAAAGACCAAAAAAAAAAAAGACTAACAATGTACTAACAATCTATATACAGAAGTCATAAAAGATACTTGATTAATGAGTCGAAGCTGAAGGAAATAGGTTTGGGTTTATTTCTATCAGAGTTTCAAAGATTAGGACATACCATTATATGCAGGTTATTAGATGTGCCAGAAGCATGTGAGCTTATAAGGACAAGGGGGTTGTAACAGTAAACTATCAGCAGGAAGGAGAAGTTGGATTCTGAAAGGGAACAGTTGCAAGTGGATAGTTGGTTTTTGCTTGGAGAAGTGAAATATAAAGTACATCAGGGAATAAGTGGTAATGATAATTGTGTGTGTTTCCACAAATGTTCTTAGTTAAAACCCTAACAATAAGAATACTTCATTTATTATTCAGTTTCATGCAAAAGTGATGGACTGCAGAAGGCCCATTTAAATTCAATTATTCTTTTTTTTAATTAATTTTTATTGATGCTTTGTGCATTTCATACATTTTTTCCAATTAAATTCAGTTCAGGCTTATTTCCCTTTCCCTCCCCCCCCCCCCCACCCCATCCCAGATCATGCATTCTGCCATAACTGTCCTGCATCTTTCTCTCAGTTTTCCTGGGGCTGGAGCGATGGCTCAGTGGTTAAGAGCTGGCTCCTCTTACAGAGAACACTGGTTCAGTTCTCAGCACCTACATGGCAGCTAACAACTTCAGTGGCTCCAGTTATAGGGGATCTGATGCCTTTTTCTGATCTCAGTAAGCACTGCCTGATACAGGTGCACTTACAACCATGCAGGCAAGACACTCATGCAGGTAAAAATAATATATAAAATGTATTTTTAAATAGAATAAAAACTATTCCTCGTAGTAATGCACAGAACTTATATTTCATGTCTCTGATTAAACTGTTCTTTTCTGCCTCTTCTTTGTAAAGGTCTACAATGGGTGAGAAATGGGACCTAAACTCTTCAGAAAACTGGAATCACATCTGGAATGGCAATGATACACATAGTCATCAGTACTCAGATGTTAATATTACCTATGTGAACTATTATCTTCATCAGACTCAAGTGGCAGTGATCTTCATTATTTCCTACTTCCTGATATTCTTCCTGTGCATGCTGGGAAATACCTTGGTTTGCTTTACTGTGATGAAGAACAAACACATGCACACAGTCACTAATCTCTTCATCTTAAACTTGGCAATAAGTGATTTACTTGTTGGGATATTCTGTATGCCTATAACACTCCTGGACAATATTATAGCAGGTATGTTGATTTGTGTATGGTATAAAGATGATGCAATAAAATGTTTTCTACATGTTCTCATCGTTAGAGCAGGAACATTCATTCATTCATTCACTCACACATATTTATTGAATTCCCACAGCTATTCCAAGTATCTATCTTCACAAGATCAACATTTGAAATGAGACATATAGTAAACAAATAGGTGCATAGTTTGGGAATAAGAACTACAAAGAAAGGAAGTAACAAATGTAAAGTGGAGGTTGTTAGTTTTATAGACCACTCAGTGAAGGTCTTTAGAGAATATGAGATCTTCATCATCTTACTAAAACATTTGAACTTGCTTACTGCAGAGCAGGGCAATACAATCAAGAATATTATGAACTTTAAAGTTCAAGTTATTTCCATCTCATTTCCATGAATGTGCTCCAAAATATCATCACCAAAATTTCAATCTAATATAAGGAAATATTTAGGCTTTGCTAAGGTTAGCCAGAGAGGTTTCTAGCAGTTTTTGAGGGAAGATTGAACAGTCCAAATGATTTCTCAGCAAGTAGTATTTCACTGTGTCACCTAGGTCACCTCCCGTGGTGGGGTTAGGGCACCTGCCTCCAGCACTCCTGTGTGCATGTTGTCATTTATTTGGCATCACCTTGTATGCTCCAGAGGTGCAGCGACCAAATAGTTACAGATCCAGCAGAGTTTTCATATAGAGTTGATTTAGTGCTTAAAGGGACTATGAAACAGTGTTCTTATGACTTTAAAAATATGCTTGGTAAATTAAGCTGTAACCCTGAGCATGTATGCCTGGGGAGCCTTGTCTCATGAGAAAGTCTATGCAAGAATGCTTGCTGAGGAGTTATCTCTGCCATGCCAGTACTCCCTTAGTTTCTTAGAAAACACTTAGTTCTCCCAAGAAGGCATACTATGGTGATAATGCTATCTTGCTCATGTTTTACTGACCTACTATATTCTGGCCACTTTATTATTATTCATTATTCTATAAATATGCAGCTGTAACTTTAATGAGGATGAGTATAAAAGCAGAGTTCTCTGTGTCTTTATCATTTGTGAGTTAATGGAGAAATGAAAGTAAAGAACCCATAATCCTTTTGCAGTTCTATGTAATCTATCAGGTCCCACAAGTGCTACTGTATAAACTGAGCAACAAGGCTTGAAATGTTCATTTCCAATCTGTGTAGAAAAACAAGGAAACAGTCACAGCATATTGACTTTATCCACAGTAGTCACATCGAGCTCTTATCCTTCCATGACCCTCAAAAGCAGTTTCCTCAGAGAATGATTTTAACCTGAATGATGATTTTATTTTTTTTTAATTTAATTTTTATTGATGGTTTGTGCATTTTATACATCATTTTCCAATTCAGATCAGGCATATTTCCCTTTCCCTTCCCCCCACCCCCACCCCATCCCAGATCATGTATTCTGCCATAACTGTCCTGCATCTTTCAGGTTTTTTTTTTTTTTTCATTTTTTAGCTATAAGTGATAATCCATGAGTATAAGCATCCTTCGTGCAAAACCAATCTATAGACTGTTGTGCCCAAACCCCCACAGTCCCACCATTCAGTGGAGGTTGACAGGTTGTTTGTTCAATCAAGTTGATCAAATGAGTGTCCAGACTACATCGCTGTAGTTTCACCATTCACCCCAATCGCAGCCTTTACATTCTACCACGCCCCCTCTTCCGCAGATTGTTCCCTAGGCTTAGAAAAGGGGCACAGGTGGATGAGAAGTAAAACTGTCCTCTCTCTCTGGAGCTGTTGACTTGGATTCTGGTCAATTCTGGCTGTTTCCTTTCATGGGCTGACAGTTTGTTCAGGAGTAACCTTTCGATCCTACTAATGAAGCACAAGCAATTAGATATATAGGTATTTAAGCAGCACTAATAGTTATGGTAGGTTACTTTGGCATAGACACATATGTTTGGATGATATGTTAATTCATGAATTACATTTTTACCCCCTGATAAATATAACAGGGTCTTACTGTGGCTTATGACATCTCCTAACCTGTAGAGGATGTAGGCTTGTGGCATCAGCCATGGGTTATTCCTCCAAGGAGAGAGCCAACAGCCAATTAGATTTGGGATATACAGGCACATGGCTGCCTCTGCTGCACAGTATTTCCAGGCAGGTGAAGTGTAGCTGGTGCTGATTTTAATATTTTGCATATAAGCTACCTCAATGTCCCCCTTGTTTTCCTTTCTCAATACGGTAGCTAATTTCAGCACTTCTGCTCTTTGCTTTGGGTAATTATAATCATATTTCTAAGTAATGTAATTTGTTGCTTTCTAAACCACAAGACATAAAATTCATTTTACTAATCCATTTCTGCCATGTAAACACAGAATGCATTCAAACTCTTACCTCCTCTCATCCTCCCAGGATGGGGGAAGCTCAGCGTTTGCTCTGTCACTTCATGAAGACCTGACAGTCCCCTCTTTACCCTCACATTTGATGGTAGTAAGTCGTATGAACAATTCTAGGTTGGAAATTTCTCTCCTCAGAATTTTAGAAGGATTACTCTCTTCTTACTGCTGAGAAATGTTGAGTTACTTCTGAAAATGTTGATTCTTGCTTTTTATATTTGACTTGTATATTTTCCTCCCTGATTTTTTGTCTTCTTTTTATTTCAAATATTTTGAATTTTATGAAATTAGGCCTGAGAATTAGCTTTCTCTGATGTATTTAATGCATGAGATACAAACTACTCATTTCAATGAAAAAAATGAATGTCCTTCATCTTGGGGAATTTTCTTAGAGAGTCCTTTTCATTGCCGCTTCTCCTTTGACAACACTGGTTCCATGTAAGAGCTCTGGGTTGCCTCTTTTAATCTTTTCTCATCCATTTTATCTCTCTTATTGTTCTATTTTTCAAAAATGTTCAGAGTGTCAGAGTGCTAGAGGTGTGGTAGAATATACTCATAATCCTAGCATGTTAGTGGGTTATCCGGGGGGGTGGGGATGTTGCAATTTAGAGACCAGACTGAGGACTTGAGGCTAGACAGATAGCTCAACAGTTAAGAGCATGTAAGCTTCCACTAGAGGAGTTGAGTACAGTTTCTAGCACCCATGCCAGTCAGCCTATAACTGCCTGTAACTCCAGCTCCAGGGGAATAAGACACCCTCCTGTGGCCTCCACGAGAACCTCCAATGACATGTACATACCTCCCCTTCCACACATACACATAATTTAAAATATTAAAAATAAAATTTTAAAAATGCAAGAATTAGGGCTAGAGAGATGGTTTTATGTCTTAACAGCATGAGCTACTCTTTTTTTTTGTTTTGTTTTTTGGTCTTTTTGAGATAAGGTCTCCCTGTAGTCCCAGCTGTCCTGGAACTCACTCTGTAGACCAGGCTGGGCTTGAACTCCCAAAGATCCGTCTGCCTCTGCCTCCCGAGTGCTAGCATTAAAGGCGTGTGCCACCATGTCTGGCTGAGCATGGGCTACTCTTGTGAAAGACCTCAGTTCAATTCCCAGCATCCATATGGCAGCTAACAACCCCCTATTATTTCAGGTCTGGGGGATCCAAAGCACTCTCTGGCCCTCCTGGGCATTGGACACAGAGTGCTCTTCATACATGCAGACAGGGCCCTTAAACCCTAAGCCATGTCTCCAGTTCCACAAGCAGAATTTCTTTTTTTTTTTTTCTTTTGGGGAGATCTTGAGCATCAGGCACACGTGATCCAAAGCATCCAGAATCTTGACTGCCCCAAACAAGTTTGAGACACCATTATGTTAGATCCCACTAACCATGAGGTAGAGGCAGGTGGATCTTTGTGAATTCAAGGCCAGCCTGGTCTACATAGTGAGTTACAGGCCAGCTGGGGCTACAGGGAGACCCTGTTTCAAAAAGACCAAAAATAAATAAGTAAATAAATAAAACCCTAAAAACAAAGCAAGCAAACAAAAGATGTTTCTTATGTAATCATTACTGTACAGATGAAAATAAAACCCGAGAAGTCACATATGAGTTCTAATATTCTAATAAAGCCATGTGATCACCTGCTTATTTTTTTTATACACTGTTACACAGGGATCAAGTAATGTAATACAGTCATTAAAATTATGACATTTAAGGAGTAGGTGATCACCTACTTGTGTAAATGATACTTTGAATGCAAAACATCACAATTCAGGATTATCTTGTCATTATAAAATATAGCAAGAGGGAATGTGTGTGTGTGCATGTGTATGTGTGTGTATGTGACAGAGATTGCAATACAAAATTAAGTACACACAATATGATATTAAACCTAAATAAGTGGTGAGTGATTATAAGTAATACTAGGTTTTAAGTAGTTTATTTTTGTGTATATATTTCTTCTTTTCTTTTCTTTTCTTTTTTCACATAAATTTATTTTTAGTTTTTTTAACAAATCTAGACCCAAGTCCCCCGCCATTCACCCACCCCACCAGAGTTCATGCATTCTGCCAAACATGCTTTTCATCTCTTTCTCAGTCTTTCTCAATATTCTCCATGAGGAAGTTGACTGTTTTCAGCAGAAGTTCACTGTTTCAGTCAGTACTTTGATTCAGTCCTTTCTGTTGTTGTTGGTGGTGTTGTTTCCAATATGCATCACTCCCAACTGCTTTGGAAAAAAGCTCAGGAGGCCATACACAAGAAATACTTACAACTAGGCAACTGGCACTAGCATCCACAGATGAGGGGTACTATTCATCATTTGTTTTTCTGGGACTGTGTTACTTCACTCAGCATGATGTCCTCTAGCTCCAGCCATTTTCCTGCAAAGCTCATGATGTCATCTTTCTTAACTGCTGCATAGAACTCCATTGTGTAGATGTACCACATTTTCTCTAGCCACTCATCAGTTGAGGGGCATTTGGGTTGGTTCCAGCTCCTTGCTATTGTGAAGAGAGCTGAAATAAACATGGCTGTGCATGTATCTCTGCGGTGGGGTGAGTCTTGAGGATATATGCCTAGGAGTAGTATGGCTGGGTCAGGTGGAAAGTTCATTCCAAGTCTTCCAAGGGTTCTCCACACTGCTTTCCATTGTGGCTGTACGAGTTTACATTGACACCAGCAGTGGATGAGTGTTTCCCTTTCCCCACAACCTCTCCAGCACTTGGTATCATTTGTTTTCTTGATCCTAGCCAGTCTTATTGGAGTAAGATGATATCTTAAAGTGGTTTTGATTTGCATTTCCTTAATGATTAGTGATGTTGAACACTTCTTAAGGGTGGGTTTTTTTTCAGCCAATCTTTAATTCCTCTATTGTGACGTACTCTGGGTTCGAGGTTTCTTTGCTCGCAATCTATTGAGTTGGGGTCCCTTTGTTTTCTTTTAATTTTTCTTTGTTTTTTGAGCTATTTTGTGAGGTATATTCTGTGAAATAATCTATTGTCATAGTATTTTATTCTAACCAGAAAGGTTTTCGTCCCGTACTCTGTGGGATTTTTCTGGGCCCTTTCCTTGATGTTTCTTTTGAGATGTACAGAAGCTTTTGAGTTTTAATGAGGTCCAATTTGCCAATTGTCAATCTTAATTCTTTGCGCAGTTCTTGCTACTGAATTTAGGAAGTCTTTTTCCTACGTCCTATGTCTTGTAGTCTGCTGCCTAATTTTTCTTCTATCACCGTTAGAGTTTGGGTTTATAATACGTTGAGGTCTTTGATCCCATCTGGAGTTGACTTTTGTATTGGGCAAGAGACGGTGGTGTTAATGTTTTCAAATTCGTTCTACAGGTGGTGGATCCTAGCTTTTGACCAACACTCGACTTGCTTGAAGATCTGTCTTTTTTTCCATTGTAATTCTTTCTTGACCGCGTAAGTCAAATGTAAGATGGTTGAAATTGTATGTGCTTGGGTTTGAATCTTTGGTTTTGTTCCATTGGTCAATACAAGGTCTGATTTTTGTGCCAGTACCAGGCTGTTTTATGCCTATAGCCCTGTTGTACTATCCGTTTGATGTCTGGTATAGAGATCCGCCCTGTGTAGCTCTTTTCACTCAGGGTTGTTTCATTGGGGCCATTCAGGGTCTTTTGTTTTTCTTAATGCTTTTAAGGACTTTTTGTACTTCCAAGCTTGTGGAAGAAACACTTGACTTTTGTTTGGAATTGCATTAAATTATACAAGAGTTCAGTAAAATGGACATTTATACAATGTTTAATTTTCCCAATCCATGAGCCCATCGGGAAGGTTTTCCATCTTCTGATGTCCTCTTCAAATTTCTTTCTTTAAAATGGTTAAAATTTCTTGTTGTAGAGATCCTTGGTGCTTTGGTTAGGTTTGTTCCTAGGTATTTTATTGTTTTTCGAGGTATTGGCGTGGGAAGATCTCTTTGAGTTCTTTCTCCAGTTGCTTGTTCTTGGTGTAAAGAAAGGCCATTCTGAATTTTCTTTTAATGGTTATTTTGGTGATCCTGCCACTTTCTGAAATGCTGTTTTCACTCATTTCTGGATTTTCTGTGGAGTTTTTTGCATCTCCTTTAAGTAAACAATCATATCAATCAGCAAATAGGGATAGCTTGACTTCTTTTCTTCCAAAATTAGTACTTCCTTTAATTCCTTTTTTTGTTCTTATTGGCTCTGCAAGTGTTTCAAGCATCGTAATTTCAGAAAGAAGTGTTGCAGGGGGGCAGCTAGGCCCGAGTTCCTACCTTTAAAGGAAAACTGGTTCTGGTCATTTCCTCCATTTGGACGATACTTGGCTGTGGGTTTCCTGTATATGGCTTTTGTATTCATTGAGGAATGATCCCTCCAAATCCAGTTTCCCTCTAGTGACTTTAAGCATGAGCAGTGATCTGGATGTGTTTGTTCCAAATGGCTTTTTCAAGCATCAAATGAGATGATGTGTTGTGTTTTTGTGGGTTCTTTTGCAATTTCCGTTTATTGTGTTTTGATGATGTTTATTGTTTTCGTATTTGTTGAACCATCCCTGATTCTCTGTATGAATCCAACTTAGTCATGATGGATGATTTTGATTGGTCTGTATGCAATTTGCCCGTACCTGTTTAGAATTTTGGCATCTGTGGTTCTTAATGAGTGGGTCTATAATTCTCCTTTTTGGTTGTATCTTTGGCCTGGTTTTGGTAATGAGTGATGCTGGCTTCAAAGAAGGGAATTTGGGAGAATTCCCTTCTTTTTGTATCCTTCTAACAGTTTCAGTAATAATGGTTGTAGGTCTTTTTGAAATGTTTTATAGAATTCTGCCTGAAACCGTCTGGGCTGGGCTTTTTTTAGTTGGGGAGTTTCTTTTTTTTTTTTTTTTTTTTTTCTTACTAACTCCTCGATTTCTTCATATATTATCAGTCTGTTTAAGCTGCCGGTCTCTTCTTGGTCAAGCTTTGGTGATTCCCAGGATTTCAGATATCCATTTCTTCTAGGTTTTCAGACTTGGTAGAGTATAGGTTCTTAAAATATTCCCGTATGATTTTCTGGATCTTTTCTTTGTCTGTTGTGATATTTCCCTTTTCATCACGGATTATATTGATTTGTAGTTGTTCCTTCTTTCTTTTGGTTAACTGGGCTAGAGGTCTGTTTATCTTGTTTATTCTTTCAAAGAACCAACTTTTGGATTCATTGATTTTTTTTGTATTGTTTTCTTTGTTTCTATTTCATTGACACAAGCAGAATTTCTAACTCTGGATCTCTTTTTAAGCTTTCCTAGTACTCTTTAGAGTCTATGTAGCTTGGCTTATAAAAGGGCTGAGACCAAAGAATCAGTTGCATGTGACTTCTTTTCTCTTGACTTCAACAATTTAAATCTTTAAAAATCTGAATTCTAGCCAGCTGTGGTGGCACACGCCTTTAATCCCAGCACTTGGAGGGCAGAGGCAGATGGATCTCTGTGGGTTCAAGTCCAGCCTATTTTACATAGTCAGTTCCAGGACACTGGGACTACAGGAAGACTCCATCTCAAAAAGACAAAAAAAATCTAAATTCTAAGGATTTAGTTCAGAGGCACAATGCCTGCCTAGGTTGTACAAAGTCTCCAGCACTTTTATTGTGAATTCTTCATTTTTGTTATCTTAAATTATGTGACTTGTTTTTGTTTTCTGAATACTCTCTTTTTTGAAGACTAAACCTTGATTATTTGAAACACAATTTCTATTGTTGTTATATGGAATATTTGATTAGCACCAAATAATTTTAGTTTCTAATCCATTTTTTGCAGATAGAGCATGATTAACTCTTAAAAATATTTTATTGAGCCTTTATACATTTCACAAACATTTATTAATCAAATTTGGATCCCCTCACCTATTAATGCCCCCACAACACCCCACTGAACCTCATGCACTCTGCCATGCATCGTACATGCTTAGTCCCTTTTGGTCAAGCTTTTACCCAGATGTGATTCAGTGCAATTTCATCCACTGAATTCTGTTCAACCTATCTAGAGATCTTAGGAATGTCTACTCTCCCTCACCCAGTTATAAACAGTTTCCAACAGGTCTCAGACTAGAGCCAGCCCACCACCCATTTTCCTCACAGCACTGTGGGCCCTTGTCAGATTGTGTTAACATGGGTCTTGTACTCAACATCACCATTGCCACAACTTCACATGCAAGCTTCCAATGGCCTGAAAGCCTGTGTTTCCCTATGCTCATGGATCAAACCTGACTCTTACATTCTTTCTGCCCCCTCTTCCAAAATGGTTCCTGAGCCATGGGTGGATGAGTTTTAATATAGGAGTCCTGTCCAAGGTCACACACTCTGCAGCCTCCTATTCTCTAAAACTTAGCTAGCTGTGGCTTTCTGTGTGCATCACACTTGGTTGTCTAAGGAAGCTTTGCCGGTGAATGCTCTCTCTCTCTCTCTCTCTCTCTCTCTCTCAAGTCATTTCTACAGAGTTTAGTGAGCAACATAAGAGAACTCCTACACAAATATATATATTTATAATATTATAAATAATACTATAATATATTTTTTATATTATAATAATATATTTTATATATAATAATAGTACAATAAATATTATAATATATAATTTATATATAATATTATAATAAATATTATAATTTTATACAATGTTATTAATATAAATATTATATAATATTTATAATAAATAATATTATAATATTATTATATATAAGTAATATATAATAATATATTATTTGGAGTTAGGCACTTATTGTCTGTTGCTTATTATATTTATTTTGATCAGTTGTGGAACTTTATAATGGTTTCTATCTGCTGCAAAAATCTTCTTTGATGAGTGGTGAGAACACTTATCTCTGAATATAAGATAATTATTTAGAATACAGTAAGAAATTATGGTTGGTGAGATGGCTCCGCAGCTAAGAGCACTGGCTGCTCTTGCAGAGGACCCTGGTTTGGTTCTCAGCATCCATATGGTGGCTAACAACTATCCATAACTCCTGTTCCCACCTCTACAGGCATTGCATGACATTGGGTGCATTATATACATGGAGGAAATACATCCATACACAATAAATAAATAAAAGTAATAAATATTTCTTAAAAGAAATTACCTTGGTTTAGGAAAGTGGCCGTAGTAGATTCTCCTCTAGGGTTTATGATTTCTCCAGCCATGAGGACTTGGTTGTGTTTGTAATGCCATGTGTGGATTCCTTTCTATTAAGTTGGGCCCATCACTGTTGTGGTTCACAGGCTTCGAGTGGAAATGATGCAAATATAACACTCACATATGAAATTCTCAAAAAATTTTTTAATTATTTTAAAAACTTTACACTAGTCTTCAAAGTTATGTATACTCCCTTTTGTAACTATTACTGAAAAACAAATAACAATCTAACTAATTACAATGTATTTTTTGTTTCCATTTAGAAGAATAATTTAGGAATCTATTTTAAATTGTGTAGCCTGCTGAGGTGGGAGGATTGCATATTTGAGGCCAGCCTGGGAAACATAGTATGACCCTGTATCAAAAACCAAAGCAAAACAAACAAAACTAATATATCTTTTTACTTGTATAATAATACAAGTAAATATTTTGGGGCATTCAAAATTAGATAGGAATATTTTACTTAAAAATGAGCAAATTTTAAAAATCAGAAAAAAAATATATGTAGACTATTTGAGAAAACTACATATAGACTATATGAGAAAAAAATATATAGACTATTTGAGAATAGAAGAAATTGCTTTATCTTACTACCAGATAGGTGTTTAGAATGTCAAACTACTACAATGCATTTCACTAATTTCTCTTACAGACTTCTTAGTAATTGAGGTTTAGTAAAGTAACTCTAGTACATTATTTAAATTCATGCAAAATAGTCTTTATTTTAGAAGTCATTATTATGTTAATTTTACATTATGCATACTTGTTTTATATGTACCATTTGATTTCTCATAATTTATGAGATATGCTTCCAAATTAGGAAATTAATATTCTGGCTGTTTTATTCATTTAAAGCATTATCATTCAGTTTAATAATCTGTATTCTGGGAACATTTTACTGAGATTCAAATCCTTATACTTCTAACTAGCTGTGGCAAGATATGTGATATTTGTGTGTCTATGCACACCATCATTGGAATAATAAAGGCTTCAAAATCTCATGGGGTTTTAGTCTATGGAGATAGCTCAGTGGTTAAGAGCACTGCATGCTCTTGCAGAGGATTTCAGTTCAGTTTCCAGGACTTACATTGGCAGCTAACAGCCATCCATAACTCCAGTTACAGGGGACCTGTTACCTTCTTCTGATATTCTTAGATTAGACATTGCTTGACTGGGATACGTGTGTGTGTGCGCGCGTGTGTGTGAGTGTGTGTGTGTGTGTGTGTGTGTATATATATATTTATACTTACTAGAATGCACTATATGAAAGATACTCATACACATACAATAAAGATATATTTTTAAATCTCATGGGGATTAGATACAATAGTAGATGCATAGTATTCTTTAGAACCTTGAAGGTAATAATTACTACATATTTTTTACACTGTCAATACTTCATTGATAAAAAGAGCTCTAAAAAAGTGACTTGAAAGACTGGGATAGATTGTTCTATAGCTGCTTTGATTTCACACCTTTTGTTTATATTTGCAGTAAAATAAAATAATAAAGTGATCTCAAAGACTTCCATTTCTTTTCCAGGATGGCCGTTTGGAAGCACAATGTGCAAGGTCAGTGGACTGGTACAGGGCATATCAGTGGCGGCTTCAGTATTCACGTTGGTTGCAATAGCAGTGGATAGGTAAGTCAACACCAATTCTGAATCCATGTGAATAGCTGGGTCTATAGCTAATTCAGCAGAAAAAATGGACAAACTACTAAATTAGAGCAAATATTCCCTGGATAATATGCATCACACCTGTTTAAGAGCAAGACATTTGCCTACTAAAGATTTAAAAATCAGTTGAGGGGCTGGAAAGATGGCTCAGTGGTTAAGAGCACTGAGTGCTCTGGCAGAGGACCTGGGTTTGGTTTCTAGCACCCACATGGTGGCTAACTACAGTCTGAAACTCCAGTTCCAGGGGATCCAATGTCCTCTTCTGATACATCCAATGTCCTCTTCAGATACATACTCACACACATAAAATAAAAATAATAAATAGTTTTGGGGCTGGAGAGATGGCCTAGCGGTTAAGAGCTCTGACCCCTCTTACAGAGGACCCGGGTTCGATCCCCAGCACCCACATGGCGGCCGAGAACCGTCTGAAACTCCAATTCCAGGAGAACTCCAGTTCCAGGGGAATCCGAGACCCGTTTCTGACCTCCGCGGCATTGCACGACATGGGTGCACAAACCTGCATGCAGACAGTACATTCATACACATACAGAAATAAATAAAATTAATTAAAAAATTAAAAAAATAATAAATAGTTTTAAAATCTATTGAATCTTCTGCATTTTAAATTTTTGCAAAGTAGCAGTACTGCAATTTTAACATTTTTCTCACTATAATCTAGAATTTTCTAATGGTGAGAAGACAAATATGCTGGAATGAATCTGAAAAGTTATCCAGAGTTTAATATTTAAAATGTTGGGGTAGGAATATAGCTTAGTAGTGGAGGATGTTCATAGCATGCATAAGGCCATGGGTTCAATCTTTGGCACTGAAAAAAATTAAATGCTTCATAAGCACTCATTTACTGACTTTGTTGTAGGTTGAGCAGCATAGATTCTGCTACATGCTGCCTTAGGAAGTTTGTAAGCTGATTGAGTTAACACCACCAACCAATCTGTTAAAAAAATACTCACAGCCCCATGAGATGGCTCAGTAGTAAGGCACTTGATGCCAAGCCCAATGACCTGAGTTTAATTCCTAGAATATACATGGTAGAAGGAGAAAACTGACTACTTCAAGTTGTCCTATGACCTATAAACACACATTGTGGCATGTGTTCACACACATTAATTCAATGTAAAAATACTTAAAAGTTAGGAATATAAAAATAATATTTATTAAGTATCTAGTCTATAACAATATATAACAGCTATGAGAAGGAGAGAATAAATTCTATCCATTATGACAAGTAATGGTGGATCAGAACTTTATGCTGGGAGGAAAGTGAGAGAAAGACATCTCTTAAGACTAACATCAACTCACACAGGGCACTTGGAGCAGGAAGGTGCTTTTCCAGAGAAGAAAACAGGCAGTTCGGCTTATTTTTTTATTTTTTAAATACTCATTTATTTTTAATTAATTTATTTATTTTCATATGTGTATGAATGTACTCTCTGCATGCAGGTTTGTGCACCCGTGTCGTGCAATGCCCTGGAGGTCAGAAGAGGGTGTCGGATTCCCATGGAACTAGAGTTAAAGACGGTTCTCAGCTGCCATGTGGATGCTGGGGTTCAAACCCGGGTCCTCTACAAGAGCAGTCGGTGCTCTTAACCGCTAAGCCATCTCTCCAGCTCCAGGCAGTTCAGTTTAAACAGGGCAAGCAAGTGGCACACTATTCCACAGAAAGAGACAAGGATGAGTTTTCCATGAACTTATCCCCAATAAAAAATATTTATGGGGCTGAAGAGATGGCCTAATGGTTAAGAGCGCAGACTGCTCTTGCAGAGAACCCAGGTTCGATTCCCCAGCACCCACATGGCAGCTAAGAACGACCATCTTTAAGCCAGGCATGATGGCACACACTTTTAATCCTAGCACTTGGGAGGCAGAGGCAGGCAGATCTCTGAGAGTTCAAGGCCAGCCTGGTCTACAGAGTGAGTTCCAGGCCAGCTGGGGCCCTATTCTCAATGATAATATTATATTATTATATATAAGTTTATATTTTATATTATATTATAATATATATTATTATGAAGATACTATAATATATTTGAGTATTATAGTTATTCAATTATGTATATCTTTATAAATATAGTACTTATATATTATGAGTCTTACTATATTTATGGAGTATATATTGCCAGTTTTCTAGTAAGTGCACCAAAGTGGTAATGCGCATGGAGGTCAGAACAAGGGGCCTAATTCCTCAGACTAGATCTATGTCAGTTGTTGGCTGACCTGTGGGTGACTTGGAATTGAAACCAGGTCCTCCTGCAGAGAGACGATCCTGCCAGTGCTCTTTACTGGCTGCACCCACTCTCCAACCTCGACTTATCCCCAATTCTAAATAGTGTAAACTGTCCTGAAGACAACAGAAATGAATTTTAGACACATTAGCAGCAAATGAATGTACTGCAGAGGAGTAAAATTACAAAAAGGAAAGACCATTAAGAAAGGCCTGTAAGACAGATGGGAGAGGATGGATGTATTCATGAAGGCTGTGGCCACTGATGTGAAGAAATATTTGAGAAGTGAACTAGACAATGAGCTGGTTGATGAAAAATCTAAGTGAATTTGTTCTAAAAAGCAATGAGCAAAGAGAAATCTCGTCTCTCTCTCTCTCTCTCTCTGCTCTCTCTTCTCTTTTTGTACGTGTGTGCCACGAAGAAAAAAGAGTAAGATTAAAAAATGAAATATATTGATAGTATTAACATCAAAAGAACAAATTGGTGGCTTTTACTTTCATATTTGCCTACAATTTGCATCACCATCTCCAAGGTTTTAATGTATTTCCAAGAATGTGACATATATAGGCCATTTTTATTTACAGATGAATGGAGTTTAAATGTTTGCTAATTACCAAGTACCAGCACTCTCCAGGATGCACAGGGCTGTGGGTTCCATTTCTATCCTCTTCCCCAAATGGTTAACAATTTCCCCACTCACTATGTCTTGTTACATCAAGATTCTGAATTATAGCCATGTGCATATTTATTTTATTGAAACATATAGCTAAGGAGTTCTACTGCCAAGTTATTCTTTTTTGAATTTGACTTAAGAACATGAATTCATGAGGCGGCATCTTTGTGAGTTCAAGGGCCACGCCTGGTCTACACGAGTGAGCTCGCCAGGACAGCTGGGGCTCAGGGAGACCCGTTCAAAAATACTCAAAAAAAAAAAAAAAAAAAAAAATTCATGTAATCCACATTTTTTCACATTTTATGTATTTTCTATGCAATTACAACTGGAAATATCAACCATGGACAGTATTTGTTTTCAGAATCATTGATATATTGTT
Source organism: Rhizomys pruinosus (assembly GCA_009823505.1). Taxonomy (NCBI): domain Eukaryota; kingdom Metazoa; phylum Chordata; class Mammalia; order Rodentia; family Spalacidae; genus Rhizomys; species Rhizomys pruinosus. The sequence continues at coordinate 63,419 of VZQC01011408.1, read as the reverse complement.
TTTCTTCTTTTCTTAACCTTACTGATTATCGCCATTGATCTGCCTTCCAACTAGAACTATTTTACAATATATTCAGTAAAAGATGGTGCAATGATTAAATAAAACTTTATAGTACACAATACATTCATGACCTCAAAAATGAATAAATTTTTAAAATAAAACAATTGATGTTCCCCTAGTGCAGATCATGCAGTAGTTACATACATTTACAAAGCTCTGTGATTTGTGTTTTCTACAATTTTAAGCTCAGCATGTTTACTTTTCCCACTTAAATTTTACGTACTCCAACGTATTTTTAGATTCATTATGCAATGTTTCTATCATGACTCCTGAGAGACAGTTCAGATGTAAACATTGATCTTCACTTTAGAAACTAAATGAGTGCTCACTCTTCGGCAGCACACTATACTATGTGTGAGTACTTATACAGAGAGAATTAGTCATTGGCCCCTGGGCAAGAATGAAAAGCAAAATTGTGGAGCGTTAAAAAAAAAAAAAAAAAGAAACGAGAAAAAAAAGAAACACAAAGAAAAAAAAAGAAAGTAAATGAGATTAATATCAGTAAAGAATTTATGCTGCTTTTACTCAGTGGGTGACTTTGTAGAGATTACATTGAATGATTTAGAGCAGCATAAGCCGACCTGCATATATTTCAAGTGCATAAACTCTCAAAGAGTTTGCATCATAATACATATAACTATGTTGTCATATAAAATTGAAACATTGCACATCCAGGCTAACACTGGAAAAGCATAAACACACACACACACACACACACACACACACACACACACACATAAGGGATGCACCGCAACTTCAGAATATCTCTAGAGGAACATCTGCCAAGACTGAAGCTGCATCTATTAAGTCTACTTACTTTTTTTTGGTCTTTTTTAGACTGGGCCTCCCTATAGCCCCAGATGGCTTGGAACTCACTATGTAGACCAGGCTGGCCTTGAACTCACAGAAATCCACCTGTCTCTGCCTCCCAAGTGCCGGCATTAAAGGCATGTGCCACCACACCTGGCTTAAGTTTACTTACTTTTAAGAAAACATGATATAAGTAGGATACATCTGTTAGATTTGAGAGCAACAACACAGAAGGACATTACATATTTTCTTTAACCTTTTTATGATTGGAAAAAATTAATGAGGTTAATTAATAAATGTAAGATTATTTTATTCTTTGCATGTTGTAATGCTTTGGTTTCAGAGGGATTCTGATTTTAAATTGTATGTTTGCATCTGTTTGGCTTTTTCAAGGTTATAACTTTAGTTTCCTTCATTTCATTTTTAATTAGCCAGAGGCAGCACAAATAATATAAAACATTAATTTTATTATTTATTAATCAATTTTGTGCTTTGAACACGGGCACAATGTATTCTGGTTACTCTCTTTCCACCTCTCTGTCTTCCTTTCACCCCTGCCAGCCCCTCCTTTCCTAGAAATGTCTTTCCCATATTCATAACAGTTTGGTTTGTTTTGTGCTCCATAAAATTTAACTAGGCTGTAGATGTGATCTTGCATTTGGAACTCTCTATTATAGCTAACAAGCTCCCCAGTGGGACCACAATTGGAAATGGTTCCTCACCCTCTGCCAGCACCTTCTAGCTATTAATAGTTCATTAGTTAGTGGTAGGGCCCTGGAAGACCCTTCTCCATCCACAGCTCACCGCTGGGTGGTCCAAATGTGTGCAGCCCAATACCATTAGTCACAGTGGCTGCAAGTTCATGATTGCTGTGTGGTGGCCAGCATTTTGCAGTCTTTCTCGCCCTCTTCCAGTGTTTCCTGAGTCTCAACAGAATGACATAAGTGTTTAGGGCTGAGCTCTCACCACCCTTTATCCTCAGCATCTTATTGGTATCTACATTCATCCCATTCACTGCAAAAAGAAGCTTCTCTGATTAAGGCTGAGCACAGCTTCATTTGTGGGTAGAAACACAGATATTTAGAAGGCAGTTTGATGCTATGGCCATTTAGCTAAGCAGCAGTTGTATGTCCTCCTCTTCAGCCAAAAAAACCTCTTTAATCATGGAGTTTTGACTGGGATTAGAGTACCAGGCATGGGTCGATGGGTACACCTTGTCTTGCGGGTATTGCAGTTCATAGAGTTCATAACTGGGTAAGATCCTGAATGTCCTTATTCCCCTAATAGCCTGTATCATCATCTGGCACTACATAAGCCAACCAGCAGGGAAAAGGCTTCCAGCTCAGTCCCGGCTTCCTTTCTCTATATTAGGATCCAAGGTATGTGGTGTCTTCAGCAACACGGTTCTTCTGGGAAACCAGGAGGACTAGCAGGACCCTGTGTTGTATGTAATTCTGAAGCCTTGGAGGCCTCCCTGACCTGTGTCTCCTATAGGGTGCCCCACACCTGGCACTGGAGTGGTTTTCAGTAATCAGCATAATCTACACTTCCGGGTGTCTGCCTTTAAACCCTTGTTTATGTCGTTTAATTTGATTTTCCTATAGTAGGTTTCCTTGTGGCTTTTTTCATACCCACTTTATCTTGATTAATCCTACCATTTCCCAAACCTATCCCCATCCCCCACCCCCTTTACCATTCTGAACGTGCCCAATCTCTTCGGAATTATTTTAACACATGTTCACTTAAGAATATTACTAAGTACAAAAGCAAAATACATCATTAGCTGTCATTGTAAAATTGATCTTTCCCTTGGATATGTAAAATCCTTATCAAACTACCATTTTTCCAGACAGTTTAGTGATCATTATATGATATGTCCATTGACTTCTTCAGCAGGGTCCAGTGTCTCTATCTTGTTCCCCTTTGCCTTGCCTTAAAAATATTTTAAACCCTGGAGCCGGGCATGGTGGTGCACGCCATTAATCCTAGCACTTGGGAGGCAGAGGCAGGTGGATCTTTGTGAGTTCAAGGCTAGCCTAGTCTACAGAGTGAGTTCCAAGACAGCCAGAGCTACAGAGAGACCCTGTCCCAAAAAGACCAAAACAAATTTAAACCCAGTTCATGAATAATAGGGAAAACATCCTTCAGATGGTACCTGTGTAATTACTTATAAATTCAAGGTGAGTTAATGGTTGTATTCATTGATTTGAAGATTAGAGGGACTCTAAGAGAGTAAGAGGGAAGCCCTCCCCAAAGAAAGAGCTACAAAGGATAAAAACAGAGAAGTCAATGCCCAAGATACCTAGTCATTCTCTGAAGACATGGCACAGAAGTTATTGTCCAATCATCAAACCTTTCCCTATCTGCAGATCTATCTGTATAGGCTGGAGAGATAGCCTAGCGGTTAAGATCACTGACCGCTTGTGCAGAGGACCCAGGTTTGATCACCGGCACCCACATGGTGGCTGAGAACCATCTGTAACTCCAATTCCAGGAGAACTCTCTGTAACTCCAATTCCAGGAGAATTCCAGTTCCAGGTGAATCCAACGTCCTCTTCTGACCTCTGCTGCATTGCACGACATGGTGCACAAACCTGCGTGCAGACAATGCACTCATACACATACAAAAATAAATAAAATTAAAAAAAAAAGAAATAATATATTTTTAAAAAAAATCTTAGTTTTAGAATCACCATCAAATAATTAAATAAGGAAATAGTATTTTAGAAAAATAAAATGGTAGAATTGCAAAAATCATGTGCAAATTACAATGAATCATAATAAACATCAAAAACCATTGTAAAAGTCACCACAGCAAATGTAACAAGTGGCCGTGCTTACCAGAGGACATGGAAAGGCTCTTATTCAGAACTCATAGAACCTCTAAGACTCTTACAGTTATGAAACCAATAACCCAGGCCATTTTTTTGCAAAAAATAAATGAGGATTTATCCCTCTCCCTCATAATTCTTTGGGCTGAGTGAAGCGCTCCATGGTCCCCTGCTCCCTTGGATCTCTCGTGCTGCAGTGTTACTCTGGGAATTAAGTTGAAGCTAATACATCCAAGATGGCAGCTAGATATTTCCCAGGACTGTTTCCCACATCCCTCTCTTGTAATTCCTGCTTTTTGGAACCTGCAAGCTGCCTTTTCAGAAAAAGCATTACAAAAGGATAAGCCCTCACAGCAAAAGCAGCTTCTGCCTGCATCATGCTTGCTGATGTCCTATTGGCCAGAGCAAGTTCCATGGCCAAGCACACAGATGATAGGACAGGAGCATCAAGAACACAAGGGAACAGGTTCTTGGACGGCTACTGATGAATAGTCTACAGCACCAGCACAGTACAGTTGGCTCTACAGAGCATACCACAGACGTTAGAGGCATGAGCTCTGGAGTTAAACTATTTGTGTTAACATCATGGGTACCAACATGCAGGATCATCACCTTTTCCTAAATCTACAATACATCCTCGTATTTTTGTAAGGCCATATGTAAGACCTCCTAGTTCAGGGATTTTTCCAGGAAGCCAACTGAGGTAGAAGTTCTGAGAGGTTGCTGCAATAGGGCTCCTACTGATACTGCTCACAAGCCTCAGTTTATCTGGAGATGCTTCTACTGATACCAGCCACAGAACCACCAATGCCCTAATCTCTCATCTCCTTGCCCCCACCTCCCTGTAAACTCGCTTCCTTGTGTGTCTAGTTATAAAACTGCCATTCTGGGGACATTCTAACGCTGGTCATCCTAATCCCTACGGAGGCAGGCCAGCCACCATGCCTGAAATAAACCTGACTTCCTTTTCATTGGATTCCTGACATTTTCTCCTCTCTGCACTGAGTCTCCCCTCAAAATGAACCTAACAATTTTTTTTATTATTATTATTTTTAATTTTTATTGATGCTTTGTGCATTTCATACATTTTTTCCAATTCAGTTCAGGCTTATTTCCCTTTCCCTTCCCCCCCACCCCCACCCCATCCCAGATCATGCATTCTACCATAACTGTCCTGCATCTTTCTCTCAGTTTTTTTTTTCATTTTTAGCTATAAGTGATAATCCAT